>VXBP01004902.1:389802-629759 GCA_013400115.1 Rhinopomastus cyanomelas
GAGGATGATCAGAGGGCTGGAGCACCTCTCCTGTGAGGCCAGACTGAGAGAGTTGGGGCTATTCAGTCTGGAGAAGAGGAGGCTCCCAGGTGACCTAATTGTGGCCTTCCAGTATCTGAAGGGGGCTACGAAAAGGCTTTTTAGGATGTCAGGCAGCGACAGGACTAGGGGGAATGGAGCAAAGCTGGAGATGGGTAGATTTAGAGTGGATGTGAGGAGGAAGTTCTTCACTGTGAGAGTGGTGAGAGCCTGGAATGGGTTGCCCCGGAAGGTGGTTGAGGCCCCGTCCCTGGAGGTGTTTAAGGCCAGGCTGGATGGTGGTCTGTCCAGCCTGATCCAGGGTGGGGTGTCCCTGCCCATGGCAGGGGAGTTAGAACTGGATGATCCTGTGGTCCCTTCTGATCCAGACTGACTGTATGACTTGGTCTGGGTGATCCTGCTGTGGCAGGGGGATTGGACTAGATGATCTCTTGAGGTCCCTTCCAATCCCTAATGATTCCATGACCATGGTGAGGCAGGCTGTCCTCTTGCAGCCCATGGAAATAAGTGGTGAAGCATATAACCATATGCAGACCACAGAAGACCCAATGCAGAACCTAAGGAAGCCATGAATCCATGGAGAGCTCATACTGCAGCAGATTCCTGGCAGGACCTGTGGAGGGAGACACCTACACTGGAGGACATTTGTTGGCAGGACTTGTGACTCCCCAGGCCATAGCAATCTGTTCTTGAAGGACTGTAATGCACAGCTCTTCCAAAAGGAGTAAGTTCTCATTAATAAGGCTGAGTTCTAGGATCTCTCATAAAATAGATTCACAATTCATCTAGAAATGAGACTGGAAGGCAGAGTAAGAATGTATTTACCAAGCAATTCCATGTAAATTGAAGGAACCAGTCCTAAAAGAACTGGAAAAGGATGCCATACTGGAACAGTACAGAAAACTACCAATAATAGTAGTCTTTTTGTTATCTTTGCCAATCAGACTTAGATTTTGGTCAATTAGCTTAACTGATGCTTGTGTCAAAACAATACAATATGGCTATTTTATTCAGTCATGTAAAGCATTGCTAAAGCTTCTCCTCCTAGGTCTCAAGCCATATTCACAATAGGATACAAAGCAGGGATGGAAAACTGACTTCTTTTCCATATAAATTTAGAAAGCACTACTCTAATCCTTTCCAACTTTAAGTTCTAGCCTTTGTCCAGGACGCAGCTGCAGTTTTTGCAAATTCAGTGTCTTTGCTATAGAATGGAGTACCTGAGCATTGAAACAAATACAAAATAGGTCAGGACTCACTTTATAGGGCAAACAAAACTCAGTTCTCAACAGCTTTTCCATTCAAAACCATGAATTTTCTTGTGTGCACAGTCCAGTTTACTTACAAACTAACCTTCAAGTTTTAAGCTAACACACCTTATCTCAGGAAATGCAAGCTTTAGGGCTATCACATGAAGAAACATTTGCAGGTGACATTTTACAATGAATAGTATTTGAACAGAGTAAACTAGCTACACACAAATAAAGAAGTGAGAAACCCCCAAGTTAAGAAGTTATTCTCCACACACTGTTCTTTATCTTACGAAAATCTTGAAGAAAATCTTGACTAAGAAACCATACAAAATACAAAGTGACAGATGCATATTACACTTTAGAACTAGTTAAAACTGAGCTTGCTGTCCCTCTATCACGTGATCAATACTACTGCTTCTATGGGGGTTTATGCTACATCACACAATGACTCCTAAACCAATCAATACCACCACCTGCCTCCTCCAGCAAGGAGTAAAACAAACATAAATTAAAAAATAAAACAAACAAGCTGACATGAACAATTTTTCTATTCCAGGAAGATGCGGTACAAAAACAAAGGAATGTCCTTCCTTATCACCACACTGAAAAGAGATAAACCTGTAAAACCTTAAAAACAAGACACTAATGCAAACGCTAATGTGTGAAAGACTCCGAATACAAACTTCTGCGCAATTCAGGTACGGTTTGCGTTCCACTACTGCAAGTACCCTGGTAACAATCACTGCTAAACTAAAGGCTTGATCCAAGCTTTTAGCACACACATGTAAGACTAAGGGGTGGCAAAAGTAACACTAGCAGTAGGGGAAAAAAATTCATAATTACAAAGTTAATCATATCTAATACATGGAAGCTACAAAATTTATAGCACAGATGGCCTCAGGTTGCATCAGAGGAGGTTTAGATTGGATAGTAGGAAGAACCTGCTTCCCGAGAGAGTTGTTGGGCACTGACACAGGCTGCCCAGGGAGGTGGTGGAGTCACCGTACCAGGAGGCATTTAAAAAATGAGTAGCTAGAGCACTTGAGGTTAAGGGTTAGGGAGATGTTAGCATGAGGGCTGGACTTGATGACCCCGGGAGTCCTTTCCAGCCATAATGATTTAGTGATGCTCCTACACAGAGATATTCTTGTAACCAATGAGAATTTTGAAGATATTTTCCCATTGTTTTTGGCTTATCTTGTTCCTGCTAAACAATCAATCCTCAAAACCACCCTTTTCCATGAGAAAGGGCTTCCTAACATCCAATCTAAACCCCCCCTAGCACGACTTCAGGCCCTGCCCTCTCATCCTGGCCCTAGTTGGCTGGGAGAAGAGCTCAACCCCTACTTGACTACAACTTCAGGGAGTTGCAGAGAGGGAGAAAGCCCCCATGAGTCTTCTCTTCTCCAGGCCAAATGCCCTCAGCTCCCTCAGTGACTCCTCAGCAGATTTTACCTCCAGTTCCTTCACCAGACTCATTCCTCTTCTCTGAACCTACTCCAGCCCCTGAATCTCTCTTTCTCGAAGTGAGAGGCACAGAACTGCCTCCAGTACTCGAGTGGAGGCCTCACCAGTGACCAGTACAGGGGAAAGATTACATCCCTAGTCTTGCTGGCCATGCTATTCCTGATACAAGCTAGGATGTCAATTGGCCTTTCATGCCACCTGGGCACACTGCTGGCTCCTGTTCAGCTGGTTGTCAACCAGTACTGCCAGGTCCCTCTGTGCCAGGCTGCTCTGCAGCCACTCATTCCCCCAGTCTGTAGCTGCACGAAGTTATTGTGGCAAAATATAGGACCCTGTACTTGGCCCGGTTAAACCTTGTCCTCTACCCACTGAACCAGCCTTTCCAGATCTGTCTGCAGCATCTCCCTTCCCTCCAGCAAATCAACATTCCTCTTCAACTCAATATCAGCCATTAATTTACTAAGGGTAGACTCATCCAGGTCATCAATCAAGATGTTGAATTGAACTGGGCCCAGTACTGATCCCTCAGGGACACCACTGGTCACTGGACACCAACTGGATACAGCACCATTCACAACACTCTCTGTGCCTGGTCATCCAGCCAGTTTTTAGCCCAGTAGAGGGTATACCCATCCAAGCCACGGGATGCCTGCTTTTCCAAGAGAATGCTATGAGAGACTGTGTTGAAGGCTTTGCTGAAGTCTAGCTAGACCACATCTAGAGCTTTCCTCTCATCCACTTGACAGATCACCCAGTCAGAGAAGAATTAAACTGAATGTATCTTTGTGAAGTAAACATGCACTGAAAGTTGTCTCAAACCAGAAATGGAGTTCTGCTGACCTCTCCTGGAAAACTTAAAACATTTCACCCTATCAATTCATATGCATCCTCATTCACTAGGTTTCAAAGTCTTAAGGTTTCAAAACACATGTAACTAGTATACATACATGTAATTGATGACCTGAAAAATACATAAAGCTAAAACCAGTAAGAATAGCATTCAAGTATTTTAGAGAGTGAGTTCTAGTCAATTCAAGGGGGAGGCAGGCAGAGGACAAGGTAACCTATATGGTATGTTTTCTGATCAGTGTCATATCCGCTCAGTATCTTAAATGGAAATGCTTGACTTCTATCAGATGAGTCAGAGAATCAAAGCACCAAGAATTTGACTCAATGAATGCCACGGTGAAGTGATGTCTGAATGACAAGAACATTTCTTAAGAAAAGGCTTTACTGAGGACTGCATTCTACAGATTATGACATCTATAAATAAAAAGCTGGGTTTAAAAAAAGTAAATGGAGCACCTCTTCATAGGAGACAAAAGCTTCCTACAGTGACTGCTTAGATATTTCTTCACTTTATTAATTGTTCATTAGGATATCCATCCTGTAAGCACTGCATTGTGCTGACATTACTCTTATAGTGCATTTAAAAAACCCTACACCATTTATGTCAGATTTTAGACGATAAGACTATTATCTTCAGATGTTCCCCTGTTACAATTAATGCCTCTGATATGGAAATAATTTCTTCATCTGAAGGTGGACCACACAAACTGTGTCATGTTATTTAGCCAATCACCTATGTTCAAATGCTTCTACACAAAATCCATTTGCATCTGAGATAACCACTATCTCAATATGACACAGTATCTACTCACAATACTGTTTCTATTCCACCTCTTTTTAAAATCAGATTTTTGGCTGAGTTTCACAAACGTCCAGCACAAGTGCACACAACTGCAGCAGCACACTAAAATAGGGTAACAAAGTACAGCATAGGGCTAGAATTTTAGAACAGTTGTCCCCACTGGAACAACCTCTCTCTCAACGGAGGTCTAAGCAATTTCAGATCTAATCAACCCCCTACCACTTCAAATGACACACACGTGGGTAAGTTAAAAGGATTTTCACCACTTCCTCCAAGTTTTAGAGCACGTTCCTCCCTCCAATTCCATCTCCTTATGAATTACTCCAATAGTGAGAGCACAGCTTCCACAACTGAGCAGTCTGCCTGGATAACCTTTCCGATTAAAGCAAGCTGTGAACTGAAGGAGAGCCTGCTTTCTCTCCAGCATTTGAAAATCCATTATACACAGGAAAACGAGACAGATTTCAATACAGCAACAGTTAAGCCACCTTTAGATTTCCACGTGCAGCTAGTGTTTGTTCACACACATAATAAAATTCAGGAGTAATGACTTGGGCAAAATTTCTAATACAGGCCACACACAACAACTACTAGTCTTTAGAAGATGACAGTTAAGTTTCACACGTATAAAACTACTGTTTACTTATGGAAAGGGACTGACACTTCAGTAGTCTGCATCAGGTATCAAGGCTAAGCTATAGCTGCACACACAGCAGTCAGCATTCTTTCTGTCAGACTGCCCTAGGCTGCCAACTTAGAAACCAAGCCCCTCTCTTTTTGTCCCATTTCTTTACTATTTTCTTCAGCTGAGTGTCTACTATGTGCCACAGGCTATGTCCCTGAATCTTCCAATTCAGTTAAAAAGACTTGGCTATATAGGGTTTTAAACTTCCAATCCCCCAGCTGAGTACTTTCCCCCCATTTTTACTGTTTTTCTACATTAATACTAATGTCTCGCTTACCGGAACATTCATGAGTTTAAGAGAGTGGGATATGGAAAAAGGATTGAAGGGCCATCCTTTGCCTGGTACTTGCTAACTTCTAACAATACACGGTTCGGTGGGAAGTTTATTATAAGGAAAAAAAGGAGGGGATACAATAATACATGTACACAGGACTATACTTTAAAGTGGAAGAAAAATGAATATAACACAAATTTAGCGTCTTTATACAATCAATTACACATTTGCCCTCCAAACATTCCTTGTGATAAATTAGCACCATTGTTCCTGACTATGGAAATAAGAGCTGAATTGCATTCTTATTTAGAAGATGAACAAATTTTCTCTGTTACATACACTTGCTGTAGGTATTCTCTGAAGTGCAGGTGGAAAGACTGCAAGCTATGTTCCAAGCTGTAAAATGTATGAGCTACAACAGCTACTAGTACTGCTTTAAAGTTACTTTACTAATAGAAACAGACAAATCAACAGTGTAAAAGAGCCACTATTACTTATTTCTGATTAAGTGTCTACAGTAGTAAAAGAAAACCAGAAATGTTTCTGAAATACTTGATTCTTCAAACTGTGAGAAGTAACAGTGGGTTGGGAAGATTTTTATTAAAGATTAATAGAATGTTAGGTGAACTTTAGCATATAACAGTAAGCTGCTTTGGATTTGTTTAGAATTGCTGTATAGCTGTGACTGAGCTTGTAGAGAACTCCTGACTTGGAAAAAAGAAAACAAGGAGGAAGCAACTTGCACCGCAAGAATCTTGCACAATGTAGCAGCAAAAGTGACAAGTGGAAAGTTCAAAGTCGAGAAGACACCACCCACCCCCTGCCACAAAAGGGCCCTCAACCTTCATATGCCTGCTCTATCTAGGAAGCATTTACGTAAAACTAATAGCAGATACATGAACTTTCTCAGAGATTGGGTAGATATGCACTAAATTATTCCACTGCTTCACATACTTTTTGCCTCCAGAATATCAAAAGTGTTTCTAACGAGACACAGACAGAATCCGTAACAATCACATCCACACAGATACTTACAGTACTATGAAATACAACACTGTGGCCTTTTCCTAAACTTTCTATATGTGCTGAAAGATTAAAGCAGATGGCTCGATGTCTTATGGCATCCAGTGTTTGTGCATCAAAGAAGTCATGAGGTCTTGCTACAAATGAAAAAGGAAAGGAGATCTTTAGCGTTCACCATACTGAAAGCATTCAAACACATTCAGGCATGTAAGTCAGTCAGAAGCATTGTTAGCACATCATCATTATGGCAGTAGCACCACCTTGTCACAGAGCTGTAAACATTAATTTAACTTAGAGGAAGAATGGACTCCAAAAGGGGCACAATTCACTTAAGTTTGGTCAAAACATATTCCTTGTAGATGACACAGATATAATGATCAACTGAATTACTCTTGCTCTCTTTTTAAGTTCCAAGCAAATCCTATTACTTTCTTAATCTTCAAAATTAAGAATTCATTAATCTTGCTGAGTACCTCTGGGACTGTTCATTGCTATCATGTCTTTAAAAAAAAAAAAAAGTCCCTGAACAAAGAAACTAAACTCAGTACTCATTAATGAGTCCTAATTTAATGCAAAACCAGCCCAGTTAGTTTGTGGTAATTCTGAGCTATTTATGGGAACCTAACTGGCTAAGTCACCCTTACTAGAGGCAACAGCTCCAGTATTACTGTTGTGACTTTCTAAAAAACAGAACCGAGGCACTTCAAAACAGGACAGTGCACACTTTCAACAACTTAAAACAGAATTGTACCTAAATTTTATTTTTAGATGCATTATAGAAAAGAACCATTAAGCTTGAAAAGACTTCTGAAATCATCAAGCCCAGCCTATGAACTAACATCATCACAATCAGCTAAACCAGGGCATTCGGTGCCACATCCAGTCTGTCCTTAAACACCTCCAGGGACAGGGTCTCCACCACTGCCCTACACAGTGCATTCCAGTGTCTGATCACCATGAGAAAAGGCTTCTTAACCTCCAACCTAACTCTCCTTTGGCTGCTTCAGGCCCTGCCCTCTCATCCTGTTGCTAGTTGCCTGGAAGAAGAGCCCGACCTTGAAGACCCCACGGTCTACAACCTCCCTTCAGGAAGGGAATCTTGTCCCAGTCTCCTCTTCTCTAGGCTAAACAACTCCAGCTCCCTCAGCCTCTCCTCAGACTTTCCCTCAAGTCCCTTCCCCAAAATACAATATAGAAAAATAATATAGCAAAATATAATTTGGAAAATACTGTGAACATATAGCAACCACTAGCTTGTAAGATGTCTGACTCTAAGGATTAATAATGCTGGATAATCATGTGAAAAACTGCACACTGCTAGACATGTTTCTTCGTATGCACAAACTGTCATTCCGCAGTCTTTGATTACTACCAAAGAGACTGCTAGCAAGCAGTACACCAGCTGCATTACATACTACACTTTAATTTACAATCAATAAAGTGCAATTCACCTCCAGCTGATACACATCACATGTCAAACTGATATTACATGATGAATCCCGTGATCTGCAAAAACACTAATTTGAAGTCCTGCTGTCACATCTAAAACAACTTCTAGATTCCTTTGCAAAGAGATTATCTACACATCGAAACAAACTAAGTGTTACTTAAAGCTGGTATTTTACTAGACTTGTGGGACTAACTGTTGTTAAGCATTCATCTGTCCCACTATGTTCAGTCCTTATTCTATCTCCGTTGGATAGTGCCAATCAGGCAATCGCCCACTGTAATGGTTTCTCACTGCAAGTGGTAATGCAGAACTGCAGCTCATGCTGCAGGTGGTCAGTGATGAAAACTTGTAAATATTTTATAATATAAGGGAAAAAGGGAGGGCAGAAAAGAAAAGAATCCCACATTTCTGCATTCAGTTTCATACAGCACATTTCTGGATTTATGATTTGACAATATTCAGCAGATGATGGCATGAAGTTTTATTTCTTATTGAGTATTAATGCTGTATCTTCTAGGTATGTTAAATCTGCTCCCTATAGTGTTATCTTTGCTACTTGACAATGGCAATACTGTAAATACAATCTTCAATTCTGCAAGAATATTTGCGATAATTTCAGCCCAGTAACAGCATGACCTATTTTAGAGACATGCACTTGCAATAGGTTTGGCTCTACATCTCTAAACGACAAGACTAAATGGAGCACTGAATGCATATAAGGCCATCCAAAAGATAAATTCAGTAACTGACTGTAATCCTGAATAATAATACCGCAACATCAGTATTTACATGACAAATCAGAGTTTCTATATACATCTGGAGTACTATGTTCAGTTCTGGACTCCCCAGCTCAAGTGGGATAGAGACTAGATTGAGGAAGTTCAATGGAGGGCCACAAGGATGATTAGGGGATGGGAGCACTTGCTTTATGAGATTGAGAAACCTGGGACTTTTCAGCTTGGAGAGGAGAAGGTAATGAGGGGACTTAATCACTGTAAATCCACGAGAGTTGAGTGTCAAGAAGAAAGAGACAATCTCTTTTCACTTGTGCCCTGTGACACAACAAAGGGCAATGGGTGTCAGCTGGGGCACAGGTAGTTCTATTTCAACATGAGGAAGAGCTTCTTTACTGTAAGGGTTACAGAGCACTGGAACAGGCTGCCTAGGAAGGTTGTGGAGTCTCCTTCTTTGGAAACTTTCCAGGCCTGTCTGGATGCACTCCTGTGTGACCTGCCCTAGTTTCTATGGTCCTGCGGGGGGGGGGGGGGTGTTGGACTACATTACCTCTGGAGGTCCCTTCCAACCCTTAATGAACTGCATATCTGTGTATAGCACCACCAGCAATGTAACCTGCTATAAACAAGGGTGTTTATGCTTTCAGCACAAAGTTACTAATTCTCAAAGTGAAAAGAGCACATACTGTTTACAGACAAGAAACAAACAAACACTAAATAGTTGAAAAATGGCAAGATGTTACAAAACAAAAGGAGGAAAAAAGCAAATAATAAGAAACAGTGAATATGTCTCATCACACACACTCATGCCTCTCAGAATGTTGTTAACCTTCAGGTATAAAACACAGAGAAAGCAAATTTATCTGTGTATTTAAAATACTAAGAATTCATACACAAGGATGCTTCACCAGCAGCATATATTAACAACTGATTGCCAGTCAATACTTAGTAGGCTTCTTTGGAAAAAAAGGCAGGTGTCCATTCAAACCTCCGAATTCATTAAATGATTATTTGTGAGCGATTTAAACAGAATGCATGCTGTCAAGCAGCACCCTGCTTTGCATCCATTTGTCACAACTTTCTTGTAATCCAACCTGCAGAGAATCTGGTATAATTGCTCAGTGCTTCTCCCTTCTAAAGCTTTTAAAATAACTAAATCCATGTCCCTAACTTTACATACTTTAGCTCTTCTTTGGCATCTTGATAACGATTCTTGACCTCCTCGCATCGTTCTTGTGAAGGTAAAATATACAGGCTTACACAGTTCATTCTGAACTAGAAGTAAAGCTAAGCTTAGAAACAAGGCAATTTGTATCAGCTCTTTGTCAAGTTCTCCTAATCTCCAATCCACACATGGTTTTAAAGAAAAGGTACCAATACACAGCATTTTTATAAAATGCCATCAACTTCAGATAAATTTCTGGGTCACATTCTCTGGAGAAACACACACAGTGCAACAGTCAGTTCCCAACTTATAGGTTATTTTTGCCTTAAGGCAAAAATCTACAGCAAGCATTACATTTGTCTCAAGAGGTAAGAATATAAAAAACTGCTCCAGCAGCTGCCGTTTTTCTCTCTATGCAATACTTGTTCAAGATGGCAGACCATTCAAGTACTACAGTTTGGTCTTTGACATTCCCATTATAGGACTAGGGGGAACAGATTCAGACTGGATGTGAGGAGTGGTGACAGCCTGGAATTATCAGAATTCTAGGTGATACTGTAACCTTCTTGAATAGGTTTCTTGAATAGGCTTCTTTTTGTTCACAGCAGAAACATGATTACTGCTTCCTAAACTTCAGTTGCTTAAAACACAGGTATTAGAACAGTAATAATCACTAATAATCACAAGTGGGACATAACCAACTAAGACCACCAGTATGTGCACCCATTCTTGCAGTACTATTTGAACTACTGGGAACTGTATTTCTGCACGAGTAGAAAGACGAATAAAGTGCTACACCACAGAGGAGTTGTGGAAAAATAAGCCCAACTGCTGACCCACAGAAGTAACAGAAGTTCTCCGGCACACTGTAACTAAAACCCTACACCCAGCCAGTAGACACAACTGAACTACCTGCCTGATTATGAATGGAGATCCATTTCTGTGGACAACATGATATATAACAGGTCCAGCAGTTCTTAATCTTGTTAACCAAGGTGTGGTTTAAGTTTACAATTTGCTAGTCTTTCTTAACCATTTCTGTAGCTAGGATAACACTAACTTAGTGATTAGTCTGATGCTAAGACAATTTAGGAATTAAACAACTGGATCAAAATGGAGGACAAATGGTGATTTCATAGAATCATAGAATGGCCAGGGTTGGAAAGGATCTTAAAGACCATCTAGTTCCAATCCCCCTGCATAGGCAGGGACACCTTCACTAGACCAGGTTACTTGACAGAGCAAACAATGCTTGCTCTAAATGATAAAAACCATTGCTCAGCTCATTGGTTCATATAAAATTAACACATCAGCTGTGCAGAGAAATATTTAATAAAAACAGCAAGTCAAATCTGCCCCAAAATTAGAATTTGGTTATGCTCATGAAGCTGTCATCAAGATAATTAAACATAGTGTTTGAAACAGAGCTTATGTAATAATTGGTCTGAGTCTGTAATCTGCCTGCAGAACTGAACTTGGTATCTCATCACTAATCTCATCACATTTTTCAACAGTAATATTGTCAGCAAACAAAGTGACTCAAAAAATGTAAATGCAAACCATAGCTCGCAGAAATCCGGTCTTCTCTCCTGAACACACAGATGCTTTACCCTAAAGAGGAGCACAAACAGAATCTGGGATTGTTCACCTCCCAGCACAAGGGATGCTAACACTAACACATTGAAGATCACCAGCTACTCTGAGCCACACCTGCAGAGAAACAACCACACTGAAGAACTTCCAATTCAGAAGAAAACTTTCAAGGACTTCTAGTTCTGGAAATACTTACGTAATGATCGACGTCTCTTATTCTTTAGCTTTCTTCTTTTATTCATTCCAGCTTTAGATGGAGATTCCTCTTTGGCCTTTGGCTGGCTGGCAACTTTTGAAGAGTTCTGCTGACTGAAGTGTGTGGGCACATGACGGGCAAGTCCTCCCTGAGATGCAAAGCTAGCATTGCACCCACCAACTACACACTAATGAGAGAAGAAACAACAGAAACTGTATCAGCATGCTGTATGGCAACTGTTCATAGGAGTTTGATAGAATTTTCATTTCATCCTTCTTGTTCAACCTGCAACACACTCGAAGAAATTCTTAATGACCACTTAATTCTTCAACAGAAACCTCATTGGAAGTATCTGAATGTGATAACTTTCAAGAATTATTTTATGGTATCCTAATTTTTTCTACATAACATTATGTTCTATAATACTGTATAGCATAAACCCAAACTCAAACAATGCACTAACAAACTCTTCCCACACCAGATAAACACTTCTGAAAACTTTTTCAGACCAATATCCCCTTGTCTTTCAAAATTCTGAACTATTTGTCTGCATTTCTTAAACTGTATCTAATCTTCTGCATTTCCTAACACTAGCATTCAAACATCCTCTTTTCTTGTGATGAAGAAGTAGAAAAAAAAATACATCTTTACCAACAGAAACTTAAACAGCTTAATGTTTTTCATGAATGCTATAAAAGTCAATAAACAATCATCATGTAGTTCTACATAAAACTAACCTCACTAACTTGAAAGTCATTACTAAAAACTATTTCTATTTTGGAATGCTACTATTACTTCAGAAGTATTTAAGAAAGTTCTTATTTAAAGAGAAAAGCATCTCTTTCTCAAACAGTGAAACAAGTAAAGATTCAATAATTAAGCAGAAACACTGAAATCAGAAGATAACACACAAATGAGCTAGTGCTGGCTAAAATTACTGGATTTTTTAAAAATTTTGGTTCATATTTAGAATTCTTTCATTTGCTAAATTAGTGTTTAAATAACAACCTTGATAAGGAAGGCTTTCTCTTGTACTCTCAGCTTACAAGTGTAAGAGGAAGGTCCTTTTAAGATGTGTATGTCACCATTGGCAGCAGTGAATTGTATATCCACACAAACAATTTTCCTTCTGTTCCAGCGAACAGCAGTGGGGCAAACAGCTGATCACTCGGGAGCGAAAAAACACAGATTACCTCTCTATACCACAGCCAGCTCTGTATCCCTTCTATTCCTTCCTCTTCTTCCTCTCTTTCTCATCTCTTTCACCCGCACCTCTACCTCCAGCACTTCCCTTCTCAGCAGAAAAGAAAACTGAGTGGTGACCTCATTAATGTTTATCAGTATGGAAAGAGAGGGTGCCAGGAGGACGAAGCCAGGCTCTGCTCAGTGGCATCCAGTGACAGCACAAAGGGCAACAGGTGTAAGCTGGTGTAAACTCCACACAAATGAGAAGGAGAGTCCGCATAAAGGTGAGAAGGAACTTCTTCCCAGTGAGGGTGACAGGCTGCCCAGGGAGGCTGTGGAGACGTTTAAAACCCACCTGCACATATTCCTGTGGGACTTGATCTAGGTGATCCTGCTGTGGCAGGGGATTGGACTGGATGATCTTTTGAGGTCCCTTCCAATCTCTAACACTGTGACTCTGTGAAATGATGCTGTAACTGTACACATAGTGCTAAGCTTTCTGTGAAGACTGAGGATGAATTTGCAAGCTGTTATAATCTGCCACAAGCCTGCACATTTGATTTAAAGACAAGAAAAACCAGTGAGCATGTTCCACCCTTAAAACCCATCTGTGTTGTCTTCCAATTGTGGCTGCAGAAACTGAAAAGTCTAGTTCTGCCTCAGATCTAGCTAATGTTTTTGTATTACCATTATAAAACAATCCAGTGTATGTGAAAGAAAGACCTCTGTTATCCCTAAGGAGTTAATATTTGCTATAGGACCAAAAATATTTGTAAGTACTTCAAGACACAAAAATAGGACTACATCTGTCATATTTTTATTTGCCTTTAAGAGGTAAGGTAGAAAAAAAAACCAACCCAAAACCTACTGATAAGGAATTCTGGGAAAGGTTTCTAAGCATTGAACTTACTACAAAGATAAAATTCTCTCACAAAACACTTTAGGACACTTCATGCTGTATTTGTTCTTCCCTGTCTCCCCTACTAATAATTTTAACAAGATAATAGTGAAGATTTTTACTAGAAAACTACTTGCATCTTTACATTTTGCCCTGTAAATTTCCCATGTTCAAACAAGAGCAATACTGTATACTTACACTGTAGTGAGTTCTCACATTTGAGAAATCATCACAGTAAACTCGTGAAATTCAACTCACTGAAGATGTAGATCTCATTTACACTAAGGCAATCACAGAGCATCAGGGATTGGAAGGCACCTCAAAAGACCATCCAGTCCAAACTCCCTGCCAAAGCAGGATCACCTACACCAAGTCCCACAGGAACATATTCAGGAGGGTTTTAAATGTCTTCAGAGAAGGTGACTCCACAACCTTCCTGGGCAGCCCGTTCCAGCACTCTGTCACCCTCACTGTGAAGAAGTTCTTTCTCATATTTATATGGAACCCATGTTCTAGTCTACACCCACTGCCCCTTGTCCTATCTCAATGCATGATTTATTAAATTAATACTGAAGATTAAAATTGCTTGGGCTGGAAGGGATCTTTAAAAATCATCCAGTTCCACCTGCCCTGCTGTTGATAGGGATATCATCTACTAGGACACTCAAAGTCCCATCACCTACTAGGTTGCTCAAAGTCCTGTCCAGCCTGACCTTGAAGCTTACCCACTTAGTTGTACTGAAAAATGAGCAAACTCATAATCAACAGATGCAGGTAAAATACAAGTACATTAATTCTAGTAATATATTATTCTTCTCTTCAGTAACTAAAACAGCTGTCTTACCAATGAAAACAGACTCATGAAACTAATCTAAGCAGCTAAATCTAAACACAGTTTTAATGTTCATTAAGGTGCCCCTGACTTCAGCTTCCAGTTCTTTCCGATCCTACAGTAAACATGTAGAAAAAAAATGCACAAAAATCCCTCCTATACCCTGAAATTCAATTTGGGGGGGGGGGGGGGNNNGGCATGCTATGTGCATCACCATATTTTGATATGGTAATTAAAGTTGATTAAAGCATAGTATCAAAGCAGGCACCTTCTGAGAATAACACGAACCTTATGCCAGGCATCTTTGTAAGTGTTTTTAAAAACACACAATCCCTAGACTTTATTGTATTTCTTGTCAGATGATAAACTGCAATGTCATAACTTGACCCTCTCTAGTTGTGTGCAAACAAAACTCTAAACCATACAGATTATCTACAGATGCTACCATTTACTGCCGAAGTCTTAATCTCAGAAGCCCCAAGCTAACATCACTTACTCTTCACATGCAACTTGCAATAAAAAATGTTTTTTATTTTAGAAAGTGAATTTGCAGCCATAGTGTGAAGTGTTTGCAAAAATCATTACATTCAGATATTGTGTTATTTAAGACTACTTGATAATGTCATCAAATAATCAACAGCTGACTGATATATCAAAGATGACACAGCATGCCTTTGCATTAGACAGGAAAGAGTAGAAGAGGAGAAAAATCTTACCTTATTTTTTCTTTTTTTTCTCTAAAATAATATATCCAGCAATCCATTACTAATGGGGTAAAGTCTCTTCTCTCCAAAGATAAAGGAGCAGTTCAGGCTGTCACTTCAGGATCTCTGGACGGTAAGTCACACCAAACCAGCTTCCCACCAGATAATTATACAGATCTAGAGGGCTTCTAATAAATCAAACTTAGCTATTATGTACAACTTTAAACCAATCTCTTAATTTCTCCCCCAAAACCTAAATTTCAAAATTTTGCATTCAATCTTAAATATTATAGATTGGGTCCGGATTGGTGGATATGTTACTTCAAGAGAAAATAAGTCAACACTATGAAGTTTAGTTTCTCCAGTGTACCCATACCCACCATTATTAATGGGCAGTAATGACTAGTGAATTTACCAAGCAGAACATAAAAGTATCCAGCAATGCAGCTTTCTTTTCCCCTTTAAATAACCAAATTTTAGCATATTCAATTTGCAAGTTGTCAAAAAAAAAAAATCTAACAGTACTACTTTAGGTATCTAGATAAACCTTTTCATCACCTCAACATCTACACGTTCAGGTAAAGTGCCTTTACATTTCCTATCTGCACCTGCAACACACTAATAAGTAAAAGACATTCTGCCATGAACTCCGAATGGTGACTGAAGCTGCTTTACTATGTTTTCTACATTTTGACAAGCTCTACTCTACTCACAGTCACACTAAATGCAGTCACACACTCTTAATGAATTCAGGAAGTTACAGGTGGCAGAAAAAGTGCCAAATTTAATTTCTCTTGTTACTTTCCTCCCCCCTTTTGTATAAAGGATGAATGCCACCATCAAACCTGTTTCCTGGCACTTGTAACTGAAAGCAATTACCCTCCATGAGCAAACCCTGCATGACTGATCTTAAACATGAAGGCCACTGGAAAGCAGTCATGTTTACAGCAGATTGCTAAATGCAACTATTTTGTATAAAATCTCCCACTGTTTTGCACTCAACTCTACCACTTCTTTTGCTATACCTAGTCTCTTACATTTTGGTCACACTTTAGAAGTTCATTTGATGCCTTCAAGGAGCTTGCAATGCCTTGTGCAGCAATAAAACAGGGCAAGTAATACTTCAATTAATTTTTATTCGATTTTGAGTAACAGAAGTCATGCTAGAAAATGCAGGTTGTCCAAGTCCATTAACTATTAAAATACATATTGTTTATGTTAAATTTCATCATTCACTTTTTCCTCATTCTGACTCTTACTGGCACCAGTTTTCTGACTCAGCAGGTCGCTCCTCTAAATCCACCTGCCTGCATTTTCGCAAAGGCTTTGCTGAACCCCTGACAGCACCACCAAACACTGAGAACACTCCACCTCAACACCCCTCCTATTTCTAAAAGGCTGCAAAAATTATGTAATGGAAATTCACCTTTCCCATTACACTGGTTTTGCAATATTAATGCTGAGGGAGACACAATAAACCACACAAACAGAAAGAATATATGAGAAACTCAGAAAAAGGGAAACACTTTATCCTTGTACTTTAGTGGGTTCATTTCCCATTACAAGTGAGCTATACAATCATATAGTTTGTATGACTGCACGGAAAGGGCAAAACCCAGGAAGAACTTTTAAATAGGAAAGCACAGCAGCTCACTTGCAGTTGGATATGGCTTTTAATTAAAGGACACCACCACGTGTATCACAAAAACATTTCATATAAACCCACAATGGGCAACTACACAAACTGACCCCAGATGCAAGCAAAAGGGTGACAGGACACGGACTATAGCCTTCCACATAGTAGTTCTAATGCAAAGGACAACTCTATGCTTAACTGCCTTTCAATTCAGGAGAACATTTTTGCCTCTTTGTTTGACCAAAACTGTAAGAATACAGCAACTTGCCATCTACTTATTACTTCCTTCTGGTCATACATGACTAGAGTGTTCTTTTACCTTTACACACATACATGTTCCATGCTTTTAATTGTTCCTTTCCTAGCCAACCTTTCTGCCTTACTTGCAAACATCCTGAACAGCAGTTCTTAAGACAACAGCATACAGCTTTATCATTTCCACTACTGCCTTTTCACAGTTTTCCTCAAAACCTCTGGCATTCATTTATTTAATTTTTTAATTAAATTGCTGAATTACTGGGTGTTTTCATAAAGTTCTGTAAAACAGATTCCTTCCTTTTATGTTAGAACTCAAGTATATTCTCATCAGGCCACAAATTTGATTTATAATTTAGGTTTTGGGAGATATTTTCTCTACAGTAATCATCAATAACAAGGAGTTCTTAATCCAACACTGACTTGAAAATTGTTGGCTTTTCCTGAAAGGTGAGCAATTAAGATTTATAAGACCTAAATCACAAACATTTGCTCCATTTTTTAACAACTGCCATTAGAAATGTAACTGGTAATGTTTGATCTTGGATCAATCAAGACTAATAGGCAACATTTCTAAGTCTTTTTGTATCAGAGGTTAGATTTCAAAAGCTTCTGAAAGAAAAGAAGTGAGGAAAGGAAGCTAGTTAATTAATAGGTTGCTATCACAAACACATACTTGGCTACCTCATGTGAGCCCTGAAGCCTATCTTCAGCATAAATGAGAGGGAAACAAAAGATGTTACGAAATTCTACTCAGACCACAATCATTCTCCATTCAAAGCCCCCAAGAACAGATTGAAAAATACAGTGATAAAAAACAAACAGAAGGACTACAGACAACAGTAGGAAAAAAAATGCTGAAATGACACACATTGAGCCATGATGATTAATTACAGCAATCCTAGCCTAGGTGAAGTTCTTTCCTTTAGTATGACCAGAAAGTAGAGAAAATCAGCTGGTGAAGTAATCCTCATTTAGCACAAGATTATTATCAGAATTGTTTTGAATTTTAGAGCTTTAGCTGTAACCAGCCTAGCAAAAAAACCTGGGTTATGAACTTTGCTAGGTAACGCTACCGGTGAATCTGAACTCTGCCCATCTCTTTTAAACCCAGTGTCTCTAAAATTTACTTTCTTTGATCTAGAACAAACAAATATACAAATTACCCTACTGAAAGAATTTACTTCAAGACCAAAGCTTGATATTTTGAAGCATATAAAATATTTAATTCCAAAATTAGTGATTCTAGAAGGACACAAGGTACAAGTTTCCTTTAATGAACTGGTCAGTTATTTCATTCAGAATTATCATTCTAAGAAACAATCATATGCTGGAACAATCATAACTGCAAACTTCCAAGTATGCATGATTTTTATGCCATGCTTTCAAGAGCATGCTAAACTTATTCCTTTGAGCAAAGGGTATGATAACCTCGACAGCAAGTTTCCTCCAGTTACTCACTGTCAGAAGTTTCCAGACTAAAGTGCAGTATGGAAAAATTTCTAACCTTTATTAGAAGCTTTTCCAGATGCGATGCACTACTTTGACTCTTTAGGTTTTGAGTTTTGTTTTTTATCATAACTACTGTTATAAGCTATGCAGAAAAAAAAATAACTTCTGGAAGACATCATTGTAACAGAAAAGGATTTTTTTAGTAATAAAGCTGCCTTAAAATAAAATTTTAAAAGCAGAAGCTACTACCTGAGAAAAAAAAGTGGAGAGGGAAGTAGAGAAACAGTGACTAAAACTTGCAAGGGGGAGGGCTGGAGGAGAGGAAGGTATAAAATGCTACCTAAACTTTTAATAACCCCTAATTCAATTTCATAACCTACATGGAAGGAGAACTTCAGTCTGAAGTAGCGTGGGTGGGACTTACCATCAAGTGATCCAGGACTGACAGCTATGAACTGCCCCAACTGTATCCATAAGAGGATGAAGCAACTCATTAATAACGGATTGGTGGATATGGGAATGATAAACACTACTATACCTAGATCTGCAGGTACAGGTTAGGGGGAGAAAGAGAGAGAAAGTTAGAAAATACTGTGTGGGAAATACAGTCAGCTCAACGGTCCTGCATTCCTGACTCTCTTATTATTATGTTGAAACACACAGTCACTGTGTTTCAACTTAATTTTGTTAACAAAACCACTACTTATTCAAGCACAGAACGTGCACAACGAGGCAAGATCCAAAGTTCAACATGGAACTGTAAAGAGTGAGGCAAAACACCTCACTGTTACACAGTGTAAGCATCTCAAGTGGAAAATGCTCAAAAAAACCCCAAACTTCAGCACAACATAGTTTTACACTTCCCTATCATTTATAGGTTAAAAGAACAGGGATAGGAAAAGCATTAATGGTATCTTCACCTGTTTTCATAATGGAACAGGACCTTTGGCCACTGCTATTGCAAAGACAAAGATCACATCCCTGAGTAATTTTCAGGAAATCCTCCCATGAAGGCATTTTTTTCAATTAATATATTGGATCAGAAAAATAAAGAGTATTGCTCTTACAGTAACAGATAACAGATCTTAAAACGAACCTTACCTTGAAAGGTTTGTCCCCACTGTGCGTCAGCATATGCCTCTGCAACCAACTTTGACTTGTTGAAGGCGTATTATATACTTTGCAACCTTTCCACAAGCAAACAAACACCTAATGGAGTAGAAATGTGGTACATTTACACAAGTCACAGGAAAAAAATCAGATTAGCAAAGAAGCCAGTTTTTACAATAAAAAGTCCTTCAAAGAATTCTGAACAATAACCATTTTGTTACAACACAAACTCCCACATCTCACCAAAGTAAAAATAATTACAGCTGTTAAGTGTTCAAAAAGCAGACCATTGGAATAGAAAATCAAAACTCAAATGCTCCTGCAGATAAGCACAACCAAGAGCCACAGCATCCATGGTAAAGAGTTTGTTTGCACTCAGTATCTGCATCCACCAGATACTGAGCCATTTCAAAAGGACAAAATTACAGATACAGAAATAAAACAGCTAGCCACATAAGCAAGTAATACTTCCATTGTTTGAGCATGAAAAAGTAACCAAAAAACCCCCTTCACATTTAGACACCAACATTTTATATTATGGAATACTGGATACCTCTAGTTAGGGCCTTATACACAATTCACAACCTGTAGGATTCATTCAAAATCCACAGGTGTTGGTGGTTCCAGTGTACAGACCAATCACACACAATAGTGCATTAAGGGTAGTAAAACTCATGCTGCTTTCCTCCCTCCTCTCATTGTGTCTAATCTATAACTGAGAGAATAGAGAAAAAGCAAAAGACTCAAAAGAACTTTTCATTAACATTTCCTCAGCACGTCTGTGCATGAAGGGAGGTACAGCTCTAATTTACAGCAGCAAAATACACTCCCCAGGAATAGCACTACCCATAACATAAGTTTAAAGAACTTCAAGAAACTAACTGGATTCTGCTTTTGGAGATTTAAAGAAAAAGCATTATCAGTCTTCAAGAGAATGCATTTGCAAAACAAAAGCGCAACCACTGAAGCGCTATGTGCTTGCTGTATCGTAACACCATGTACTAATGCAAACCTGGAAAACTTTGTACACCTGTAAGACTGATTAAGACCTACAGACACATAAGGCCCAAACACAAACCTTTGGCATCCTCAGTTTTGAGATCCCTCTGAAACCACAGAACTGGAATTTCAGAGATTGCTGGCTCTGTAACATCTTGATAACAGTCAAAATACTTTCATCAACTGCAACTGCAGACTGCAAGGCACTCAGCAAATGATTATTAATTATTATTATGAAGTTATAGACTGTAAAAATGCGATCCCTACAGAAAACAAGCACTTAGGTTTTTTTCAACAACCCACCAGAAGCACAGGCAAGGGTTCTTGAGAACCGTTGTCAAAAGGTTCAATCCAAAATACTTCTGAAGAAATTTCTGGCAAGTAAAACTATTTTGTTAAAATGTTTCCTGGAATCTTCATGGATCTAACTGGTTTGGCTTAGATCCATTATCTCAGCATTAGCTAGAACATACACATTTTACCGTGTAGGAATGCTTATCACAGTGCTTTTAAGTTGTCAATAAGCAGTTAATATCTCCACTTTTCTCCAAATGCTAAGTCACTGTAGTTCAGAAATATATGCAATCCAAGCAAAAGCACAAGAACACCTTTCCTAAAGCCACTTAGATACCTGACCAGCAGGTGGCAGACAACTCCTTGAAACAAAACAGCTAGGATCAGTTCCCTTCCCTAACATCAAGTTTAAGAACTTCCCAAAAAATAAATCACATCCATTAAAAGGGATAAAATGTATGGACTGCATGCAACATTTAGTAAATACTTGGTGCTTCCAACGACTTCCTCTAAGAGAAAGACAAATAAAATCTAACATTGTCTAAATAAAAATATCCACAAATCATGTCACATGGGAGGACTGTGAACAGAAATACAACTGAATAAAACTCAACCCCGAAAACATCTCGCAATGCCATTTCAAGAAATAAAACAGAGTCACAGCTGCAATACTACATATTGTAGAGAACTGCAGATCTCCAAAGCTGCAGTTACGTGAAAGCCCACAGGATACAGGTACACCTCATCCATTTCACTGCTTCATGTAACACTTTTATAAACAACGTGTGACTAAGTGGATGGATGATTCTGCTTCAGGCTTTGACTGAAAAAGAAGCCACCCATTATGAAGCTGAATGTTTAATCATAGCAAGAAGCACTAGCTAAATACAATTAGAGTCACAGCTGTCTCGGTGAAAGATGACAAATTATTTAAAGTAATGCAAATTAGCATTTTATTTAAGTCTGTCCCTGACTCAGGTGTAGTAGCCTTTGACTTTTTGTCCTTTTATTTCTCAAGAAGTAAAAAGATAGTGAACTCCTTCTCTGGAGATGTCTAAAACCTGCCTGGATATGTTCTGTGAGACTTGATCTAGGCGATGCTGCTGTGGCAGGGGGACTGGACTAGATGATCTTTCAAGGTCCCTTCCAATCCCTAGTGTCCTGTGATTCTGTGTGATTTCATGTTATGATTTTACACTAGCTGTCCAATAAACTATAGAGCTGCAACATACAGCACTGACAGTAGGCAGACTGCTTGTGTTTAATGTTAAAGGTAGTTTACATAATCTAGTAAAGAAATCAACGGTAATTTGTGAGGTTACCTAGCGGGCAGGTAGTCAAGTACAGTTAGAAATTACTCTCCTGGGAGATGCTTTGAAAGATTCAAACTGTGAAACCAACAAAACTTGCATCACTTGACCAGGAACTAGAGTGAAATATACATGATTGTTTTTTCTTCTTAAAGTGAAGTGCATACATAAACAACTACATGTTATTTTGTAAAAGATAGAGCCGCTTTAGTAAGACTCTTCTCGCAAATAAGAATGATAGGACAAGAGGAAATGGTCTCAAGCTGTGCCAGAGAAAGTTTAGCTTAGACATTAGGAAAAAAAAATCCTTTTTTGAAAGAACCATCAGGCATTGGGAACAGGCTGCCCAGGGAGGTAGTTGAATTGCTATGCCTTGATTATGTTTAAAAAGTCATGTAGATACAGAACTGAGAGGCATGGCTTAGAGGTGGGCTTGGTACACTTAGGTGAATGATTGAACTCTATCTTACAGGTCTTTTCCAACCTCAACAGTTCTTATGATTCTGTGACTTCATTATCTCAACTCAGTAAGTCTTACATGTTCTCTAGTATACATTCTGTACGTATTTTACTTCTAGCGAGACCACTATTTGTAAAAATAATCACTTCACCTGCAGTCAAATACCACAGCACACATTCATGACTTCAAGAAAATGAATTCCAACTCTAAGCACTGAAAAAGATACACTAACTGCTTCAGAACACTGAAAAGTCAGCACATCTATCAAAAAAAATTACAGCCTCAAGTAATCTATTAAAATGACCTTAAATTTAGGCATTCAATTAAAAATGCAGAACACCAAATCAAGTCACTCTCACAGCAGACAAAAGCTGAATGCCTAGTGCCACACCGCTGAGGGCCCAACCACCATAGTTGACACCAGCTAAAAAACCAACACTTTTAAAACATCAAGTTTGCTACTGTCAGTAAAGGGTTAAATATTGACAACAAAGAAAGAGGAAGAAAACAAGTAACACCAACCCCTCCTCGTTGACCATCCACGTGTATGGATCGAATGTGATCTGCCAGATCCGGGCTGGAACTGAAACACGCATGGCAGTGGTCCCAACAACAGTTATAAGCAATGCTCTTTGCAGAGGAGGCAGGAACACCTTGTCCATTCATCATAACTGGAGTTGAACGTCCACTGGAAATTGTGCTGTCTACATCCATAATAGTGCTGCTTATGCTGCAAGACAAAACAAAGTATGCATTTGTTGCCTGTTAACAGGATAATCAAAAACTGTATTTCTTGGAGGGTTTGTGTCAGATATATTTAGACAGAGTGAAGATAAAACCCTACAAAAACTTGGTATTTATTTGGGTTCATCACTTTAGCTATAATGAAGTATAAGTCAGGAAACAGCTATTACTTCACAGCATAACTTCTTCTGAACACTGGCAAAGAGAGAGATGGAAAAGTAATTCATTGATGTGACAGAAAATTAACTCGCACATGATTAACAAGGTCATTTTTAAGCTACATTAAACAGTCATTCGTTATTTTTCCTTCTCAGGAAAGAAGGGCAGCATGGGTGTGTCATGCCAGAGATACACTAATCTGCGCTGGTGAGAGCCCACCTGGAGCACTGGGTCCAGTTCCGGAGTCCCCAACATAAGAATGACAAAATGCTCCTGGAACACATCTAGTCAAGAGCAACTCAAATGATCACAAGGCTGGAGCACCTCCCCTATGAGGAGAGGCTGAGCAAGTTGGGGTTGTTCAGCCTGGAGAAGAGGAAGCTCCCAGGTGACCTCACAGCAGCTTTCCAATAGCTGAAGGAAGCTACAAGAAAGCTGGGGTAGGGCTTTTTACACAGATGCATAGTGAAAGGACAAGGGAAAAACAGTTGCAGACTTGAAGAGGGGAGATTGAGGTTGTACATGAGGAACAAATTCTTTCCTGTTGCCCAGGGAAATTGTGGCTGCTCCATCCTTGAAAGTGTTGAAGGCAAGGCTGGCTAGGGCCCTGAGAAACCTGATCTAGCGAGTATGTGTCTCTGCCCATGCAGGGGGGTTAGAACTAGATAATCTTTAAGGCCCCTTCCAACCCTAGCCATTCTATGATATACCTAGCCCAGCATCCACTGCCAACGCTAGATTCTTTGAAAGAATACAGCACTACAGTTCTACAGAAAACTTAAGATACTCCCACAAGTGACTCAACCTGGTGCCCATCACATGCATGGTCTAAAGTAACGCTATTTTCTTTTTAAGACTTTCCAGAGAAGCAACAACCATCACCTGGAATAGGTGACAAGGAGGAGTAACTTTCATCAGACATTCTGCTCTGTACCCTGGCAGACAGACTGAAGGATGAAAACTGACCAGAGAAAAGTTGCAGAATGTGTACTCCTCCCACACATAAGCACAAAGCATGGAAGCAGATGGGTGTTCTTCCTGAATAAACGTTAAGTAGCTACAAAGAGACCTTTTTTTACTTTGCAAAACTAATTGCTGCCTTTTAGGACCTTCACGGCATTTTCTTCCACAAAGCTACAGCATTACAGAACAGGCCATCTTTGCAAGGACCTCAGAAGATCAGGTAGTCAAATCTCTTGCTCTAACAGGAGCAAGAGAGATCAGACTGCTTGGGTCTCATCCATCTGAGTTGCTAATCAGTGTTTCAAAGTGTGGAATTTCTGCTACCTTTCTGAACTGTTTTCCCCAATGTTTCATTAACTTCATGGTAGAAGAGGGCAAAAATCTCCCGTGTTGTAACTTCTGGCTAATATTTCTCATCTCTGGTAGCTGTACCGCTGAGATGATGGACTCCTCTGCTAGACCTCCCTACCCAGATCACTGAAAAAAAATTCCAATAAACTTGTCCTTCCCATCCTAAAACTATAAAAACCAAATCACAGAAGGTTGATAAAGACTTTGAAGATCATTGAGTTCAACCATTAACTTAATCATACTGAGCTCACCACTAATCCATGTCCTGAAACTCCACTTCTGCATGACTTTTAAACACATCCAGGGATGGCAATTCAGCCACCTGCCTGGGCAGCAAAACTCTCAAATCTCTCAAGGTATAACATTCACAGAGTAAAAGATTAAATGTGACCTCAAAAGATCATCTAGTCCAAGCCCCCTGCCATAACAGGACCACCTAGATCAAGTCACACAGGAACATGTCCAAGTGGGTTGTCAACATCTACAGAGAAGGAGACTTCACAACCACCCATGCAGCCCCTTCCAATGCTGCCACCTTTACTGTGAAGTAATTTCTTCTCATACTATGTGGAATCTCCTGTGTTCCAACGTACACTCCTTACCCCTCATCCTATTATTGGACGACACTGAGAAGAGCCTGGCTCCATCCTCCTGACACCCACACTTTCAATATTTATAAACATTAATTAGGTCACCCATCAGTCTCCTTTTCTCCAAGCTAAAGAGAGGCCCAGGTCCCTCAGCCTTTCCTCATCAAGGAGACGCTCCACTCCATCAACTCTGTGGCTCTGCGTTGGACTCTCTCCAGCAGTTCTGTGTCCTTCTTGAACTGAGGGGCCCAGAACTGGACACAATTACAAGTGATCACTCACACATTAGTTGGAGTTTTCACAAGATCAGTAGTCAGAAGTAGGTTTGAACGCACACAAGATGGCACACTGCCTGACCACTTTGTCCCTTACAGGATCATCCCATGCAGCAGTGGTTCTAACAGGAAGCTGTTTAATCTAGGATGGCACCTAGGATGGCAAATACAGCTCTCGTGCAATAGTGGCCTCAGACCATTTCACATGGAGAAGTAAACTGAAATCTTCTACAGCTGGAAGATAATTAGTACAATGTTTTTTAAATACTTTAAACGGGATCTCAAATTTCCAAGCTGTTTACAGCCACTTTAAGTTTCTGCATCCACTGACAACATTAGTATCATTCAGAAAAAACCCACAAATAAGCATAAGCAAACTTCCAACTAAGATGACATATGGTGCTGGTGACCACAAGGACGGACTAGGAAGGGGTGTTTAGCAGAGTTCTCTCAAGGGTTCCTTGTTTTTACAGTCTTAAGCTGTTTTCATTGGAGAAGACACTGAAGATTAGTTCTTTCAAAGAATCAGAGGGGGCGGGGGAAAGAAGTGTGCAGTCATGCAGATGTGTGTGGTTTCTCTGGTTCACAGGCATACAATCTGGTTAATTTTGCTAAACAAGGATGACAAACCTGAAATACAAAATAAACTCTCACACTACAATGGCAGTGTAACAGTTTGATCACTTAGTGATACAAAAATCACAGATGTTTAATTTTACAGCCTAAGAAATGCAAACACTTGGGCTAATTTTTTTATGCTATCCTATCTTTAGAAAGTTACTCTTGTTTTTCATTCCAGAATCACAGAATTGTTGAAGCTGGAAAAGACCTCTAAGATGATCAAGTCAGGCCTATGACCGAACATCACCACCAACACCTAGACCATAATATTAAGGGCCACAACCAGTCTGTCCTTAAACACCTTCAGGAATGAGGTCTTCACCACCTCCCTGGCAGTTCATTCTGGTATCTGATCATCCTTTCTGTGAGGAAGGGCTTCCTAACATCCAACCTAACCCTCCTCTAATGCTACTTCAGGCCTTGCCCTCTCATCCTGCTGCCAGTTGCCTGGGAGAAGAGCCCGACTCCCACCTGACTACAATCTCCCTTCACAGAGTTGTAAAGAGGGAGTAGGTACCCACTTCAAGTCTTCTCTTCAGGCTAAGCAGCACCGGGTCTCCCTCAGACTTTCCCCAGAGTCCCTTCACCAGCCTCATTGCTCCTCTAGACCTGCTCCAGCCCCTCGATCTCTTTCTTGAAGAGAGTGGCACAGAATTGCCTCCAGTACTCTAGAGGAGGCCTCACCAGGGACCAGTACAGGGGGACATCCCTAGTGCTGCTGGCCACACTACTGCTGACACAAGCCAGGACGCCACCGGCTTTTTGTGCCGCCTGGACACGCTGCTGGCTCCTGTTCAGCCGGTTGTCAAGCAGTACTGCCAGAATCCTCTCTGCCAGGCTGCTCTACAGCCACTCAGCCCCCCACAGTCTGCAGCTGCAGGGGGTTACTGTGACCAAAATGTAGGACCCTGCACTTGGCCTTGTTATAATGTGTAAAAGTCTACTAGTAACACTGACCCAGCAAAAGTCATTCTGCTAAGCAGGTTTATTAATAACAGGAAAAACCAATAAAAATGAGAACACTTAATTGGTTCTAATAGTTTCTATGTTTGCTAAAGGATAACAATACAGTTGCACACGTGATACCAAAAACTAATACCAGGAAGAATTAGAATAAAAAGTTTGTGTACAACCCCTAAGCTAAGCAGTACCATACAGAATTTATTAGAAAGTGCTAACATTGGACTGTGATTCCATAATCTATTCAAGACATATTCTACAAATGGGGGTGGGGGCAAGGGGAATTTCACTCAACTGGATTTAAGTGGTAACAGATTAGTATTTTGCTTAAGAAGGAATTCCCTCTTTTCTTCCAGTTTGAAGAACTTTGTGTCAAACATTACAGACACGTTTTAACAGCTCCTACTAGAAAAATGTGCTTATGAAACAAAATTTGAAAGAATCACTCATACAAAGATCACCGTTCTCTGATGGTTCTTTTCACACAAGAAATTCACCATCTTGATGCCTTCTTTTCTTTAGAAAGAGCCCATTACACAAATACGTAAAATCCTATTTTTGTTGTTGTTTTCTGTGCCTCCAGAGCAGAATGTACTTCGGGTACCTCACAGCACTGAGACGCTAGAATTAATTGCTGTCTGTCTTAGCAAGTTCTGGGTTACCCTGCAAAGTCAAAGGCTGCAAAGAAAATCTGTAAAAGAACAGCAACATCTTTTGTCTGTCATAGTGCCCTGTACAGCTCAAGCATGTGTACATATTCTCTGGTATTCCATACACAGAGAAAGTATCAGGAGGTTTTTCAAATAAAAGTTTGTAGTATAAATACAACATCAGAGGACACACTGACTTGAGAGGTCTCTCTTGCTCTTGACCTGCCATTTTGAGATGAAGCAGAAACGTGACATTAGGTTTTACTGTCAGAGCTATGGCTGCTGCTAAGTCAGTGAAGACTTAACAGTAAAACACTCGTTTTGTTAGACCTGCTGGTTCACCCATTCTTTTATTTCTCAGAATAGAAGTAAGATGTGTATGTACACTCCACCACCTCATCCAGTCTACTTCAGACTTTCCCTGACTGAAAGGGTGGAAGCATGCCAACTCAGCCTAAGAAAGATGGACTACTAAAATACAGGCTGCATATCTTTCAGTCTGTAAATGGGACTTTTCAATCCATATTTGACTTCGTATCTGCTTGGGTTGATCCAAGAGAGCAAAACGTTCCAGAACAAAGGGAAAGTATTAAAGGAAATTACATGCTTCTGCTTTCTCATCTGAAATCCACAATGCCTGCAAGTGGGAAAGCATATCAAAATCTGCATCAAAGAAAGAAAATGGAATAAAGGAAGGACAAACATATTCCAGCAAAATCCTGGTAACAAAATCAAGACATTTAAACAAATTTTTAGCTAAATAAATTAAAGCAAGTTTTTCTGGCCTTTTTCAAATCCCCCCCCCGCCTCGAGATGGGAGATCTGTTTAAATCCTGACTGCCATTATCAAAGCAGAATGACATGACTAGAGCTTAAGTGCTTATGGCATTCCCCTATTGCTAGTGACAGGCAGGTCTGGGTTTGCTCCCAAGCTGTAAGCAGGCTCCAGCTCCATTGTAACGGATCTATAGACCATAGCTTGATGAAGAACATTAGACATTTGAGTTTCAGAGAGTTCAGCTCAGGGGTCATCCCAAACAATAGAGCATCAAAAACAGTCACTGCTGGAGAGAGCCTGCATACACAATAGCTGTTTTTTAAGAAGCACTATTCTAAAGACCAACTAATTACTAAAATTTAAAACTGTTACAGCAAGCACAACATAGTCTCCAAGCTTATGTTATCCCTACTTTCATCCAAATCCTAGCACTAGCATCAAGCTGAAGCAAAGGCAAGAAGTGAATACCTTTCTAATACACCTTACTAAGCCCACACCTCATTTTACCAAGCCTGCAAAAACTGGCAAACAGTGCATTCCAAACACAGTAATGTAGAACTGAAAACACAACATTCTCACAGAACTCAAGACTTTTTTCCCCTTGTCCTCTAATTTTTCCCTCTATCAAGAGACCAACAGCTTTGGTCTCTGCAAAACAGTCTATTAATTAAGAAGCAACATTAGTGCAAGCTTAAACAGAGGAATCATTACCTCGAAGGCTCTGTTTCAGGTCTTATCTACCTGTATCTACTTGATCCTTAGCTAGAAATAATAATACTTACAATCAATTTCTTTTACCATTGCTTTCATGTTAAAATGTTAGTACTGCTCAATGTGTACATGCATGTGAACCAAATACATCTAGCTGGTTAAATTCAGTCCAGATTGTATTTAAAGGCAATCCTAACACAGAAACAAAAAAAACCACCAACCTAGTTACAATATAACTTAAAATAACAGGTTTTTTCCTCTTTACAAGGAACTTAAAAACTCTTCACGCATTTCAAGTCCTGAGTTATTCTTTCCCTCTGAACAAAATTAATTCATTGCTGGAGTCGTGTAAATATGGATACTTCTATACAGGCAAAAAACAAACAAATTAGTTCCAATTTAAGAGGCATAAATTTCTAATATATTCTACCACATGCGCATTCGGGCACTAATTGTTGTGTAGAATGAAATGTGAATGAACATATAATGAGCATGAATTTAATGAATTAACAAAAATAGTGTATTGCACATCATTCCCAACACATGCTTGTCTCTCCCAGGAGCTCAATTTCCTCACTACTGCAAGTAATCCCCCCTTCAATTGAATTTAATGAATGGAATGGCCCAAATTTTTTTTCCTTTTTTGCTAATCTTTCAGAACAGAGAGGAGGAGCCTAGAAGAAAAATCATTAAAATCAAAGTAAGAACAGCATCATTTCATTTTTACTTTCCAGAAACCCCCAATTAGCAACTGTCCACTTGAAGTAATAGAGGCAGCCACAGAACACATGCACAAAAGCCCAATCATCTTGCTATTATACTTTTAATGTCTGCTAAACATACTCCCTAGAGACCTTAACTGAGGTAACCTTCCCTCAGGCAAAATTCAGACCTAGCAGATGGGCCTTATACCATGCCCTTGAGGGTCAACACGGACTACTTCAGTCTGATCAACAGGAGCTCATTTCAGAGTTACAGTATCTCCACCGAGAATGCTTAGCTTTCTATTCCCAGATGTTCAGTAGGTAAGCAAAAGATCCAGCAGATTCCAGCTAGCATCAAGGGAAACAACTGTGACATATCCTATAATAAATAAACTCATTTTGTAACGCATCAAATATTAGTCTATGTTTCAGGGAAGACACATCGAGGGGTTGCTAAAATGAGCCCTACAGAGTACCTCTAAAGATGAACACTACACTATTTCCAAGCAAGGAATCTTGAGAAGTACACAGTGATAATCCAGTCTTAAAAGCGTGGAATCCACAGAAGACAGCCATCAACTAGATGAACAATAGGATTAATACCCAAGAATTCAAATATGACAAACTGCACTGGAAGCAGGTGAACATTTTAAGGATTCAAAAATCAAACTAACCTGTTAGTTACTACTCAGCGAAATAACCCTTGTCATTTCTGCATGCAGCTTCAACTACAGCATTTCAATCCACAGGAGGAATCACAGAATAAGGAAAGATTAAGAAAGAAAACCGAACTGTAAAACTCAGATAAAAACAAACTCAGAATAATGGAAACACTGATGTGAATGACAGTAATTTCTTACAGCAACCTTCAAGAGTTAAAGGCTTTTCTACTGGATTATAGATTTTACCACAGAGAAGACTAGATCACAACTACGTACTAATCCCAAAAAAAACCCAGCCCAGCAATCCCATCATTCAATCACAAATGGCAAGTGGAAGCAGAACAGAAATCAAAAGAAATCTAAGAAATGACAAAAGTGACATCCCTAGTGATACTCCCCAGCACCTCACCAGGGTGAAAACAGAAACTTCACAAGGTTCTCCATTATTCTATTTCTTTCCAAGACAAGGAATGGAAAACCCTCGAGTACAGCTCTGGCTAGTGGATTAGCTCCATCTAGCAGTTTTACAGTTTTTTTGAGGCCACCAAATTAATTCAAAGAGTTGTATATTTAATACTTACTCATACAATCAATGGTCAAGGGATGAAGAATCACTACAAAGTTTGAAAAAGTTCTTAAAATCAACACTGAACTCTCATCACAGACAGGAAGCTTCTTCATCACTACAAGTAATTTTATTTATTCCATTTATAAAAATCTCCACCTCCAAACACAGAAGCCACTCTCCAGTAAGTGCTACACAATTAACTTCTACATCATCTTACATTCTACTCAGCAGTCTCCGTGTCCAAATGGAGCTGTGTGACGTGGGGTGTTCCTCAAGAGTCAGTACCGGGACCAGTGCTGTTTAACATCTTGTCTGCAACACAGGCAGTGGAATCGAACGTCCCCTCAGTCAGTTTACTGACTTACACCAAGCTGTGTGCTGAAGTCAACACTCTGCAGGGAAGGGAGGCCATCCAGAGGGACTCTGCCAGGCTCCAGAAGTGAGCTTGTCCAAATGGCACGAAGTTCAGCGAGGCCAAGTGCAAGGTTCTGGATCTGAGTTGAGGCAATCCCATGCACAAGTACAGACTGAGATGAGAAAGGATCAAGGACAGCCCTGAGAAGGCCTTGGGAGGGGTGGTGGACCAAAAATTTCACAGGAGCCATCAGTGCATGCTTGCAACCCAGAAAGCCAACTGTGCCCTGGGCTGCATCAAAAGAAGCAGTCACTCAAGGGAGAGGCGATTCTCCCTCTCTGCTCTGCATTGGTGAGACCTCACCTGGAGTACTGAGTCCAGTTCTAAAGCGTCCAATATGAGGAGGACACAGAGCTTCTGGAATGGGTCCGGAAGAGGAGAGAGGCTGCGCAAGTTGGGGTTGTTCCCTAGAGACCTCATAGCAGCATTCCAATAGCTGAAGGAAGCTATAAGAAAGCTGGGGTAGGGCTTTTTACACAGATGCATAGTGAGAGGACAAAGGAAGAGGGTTCCAGATTTGAAGAGGGGAGATTAAGGCTGGACGTGAGGAATAAGTGAGGTTCCTGTGAGGGTGGCAAGATGCTGGAACAGGTTGCCCAAGGAAATTGTGGCTGCCCCATTCCTGCAAGTGTTGAAGGTCAGGTGGCTGGAGCCCTGAGTAACCTGATCTAGTGAGTGTCCCAGCCTATGCAAGGACATTGGAACTAGATGATCTTTAAGGTCCATTCTATGATTCCGATATGAATTGCAGACCAAGGCCATTAAAAGATGAAGTAGGAGAAACATTCTAAGAGTTAACAGCTCCAGTGGTACAAATGAACTTTATACAACTGACAATGACAGGAATCACTCCTTTGTCTCCTAAATTAAGGGAAAGGAAGAATAAATTCATACAGTTTTTTTTACTAAGCGTTAACATTTGTTACTGACCAATGAATATTAAGCAAACTTCAATGTCAAATTTTTTATTAAGTTACTAGCAGAACACCGGGGTACTATTATGCAATAAAATACAGTACTCAATGCAACTACACACAGGTGTCCAAGCAGATTTAAATGAGTTTCTGCTTTATGCTCTCCCAGGGACTATGCCAATTTAAAACATATTAAAACACATCCTAACAAAAATGAAGACTTCATGAAGCATAAGCAATCATTACGAAGTAGCAGCACAGCAGACAAGTTTAATAACTGCCTGATAGTTTTTGCTCCTCTCCCCATTTCTGGTGAATTTGACATTTTATGATGCTTCTTCATTCATAACACATATACTCCTACTAATAAATTTCTACGATTTATCAATTAAAATAAAAAGATCGTTTGCCTTATTCTAACAGATGGTTTTTAATTGTGGCCACAGTGCTCCTCCTGTTTCTTCTCATCTAACCAACAAGCAATCCAGAGAGACTCTTCCAAATGACAGAAAATAACTTCAGCCATCCATATTTCTAAGGTGTTTTTTTAAATGGTTTTCCTGAGAAAACCATGTCTAATCTAAATAAGGAGCATTCAAAATAATTTCATGACTGATAATGATCAGTTTCTGAATTCAGGAAAACCTAACACCAATTAGGAAAAGAAGTGTATGTGGATAAGCCACCATCAAAACAAACACAACAAGAACAGACTGCAGAACACTAAACGGATACCAAAGAGGAAAATAATTCACATGGCAACATGAAATCAGAGTACCTGGATCAAAACAACAAGCCACAAGTAAATGAAATCAAAATCCACCACTTTGTTTTAAAGGTAGTATCTTCTGTTTACATCTGCTTTTGCAGCTTCTATCCACAAAGACCCCCAATATCAAACAACACAACTGACTCCATGACAAAGTTGCAAAAACACGACTGGGAAAGTTGTCTATGTCAGTGAAGGGAAAGCCAAGAAAAAAAATATCAACCTAGCAAGTAAGAGATACAGAAAGAAAGAGAAAAGAAAAATACAAGAGTTTGTTGGTCTAACCTTTTCCAGAAGGACCTTCAGTAAACCTCTAAGCAAAAAGATCATGACTTCCATAAGCGTGAGACTTAAGAAAGCCCTTGCGCTTCTGAATCAATTACACACTTTTTTGAAATCATACCTATGCTTTACAGAGATAAAGTTCTTCTAACAAAGACCTCTCAAAATGAGCAAGACTCCAAAGTATTAAAAAAACCGATCTTAAAAACAACTCCACAAAACTTTTTATTGAATACATGTATAATTATATAGCAAGACTCAACAGGGCTATGAGCCATCTGATCTATTGGAAGGTGTCCCCTCCTATTTCAGGAGGATGGAACTAGGCATCTTTGAGCTTCCTTCCAACCTCAACCTTTTTATGATTCTACATGACTACTAGGAAACCCATGTAATGGAAAACAGCAGCCCAGGTAGAGATTTTTATACAGTGTGACAAGTTACAACATTAAAAAACTTGTCTTGAAATTCTTCTAGAAGCAGCTTCTAATTAAAGGTAAAGCTAAGTCTAGACTAATCTATACCTAAGTATAAATATAGAGAAAAGGGTGCAACACTGCAAACACTTCAGATTGAAAATATAAAACCAGGGGAAGACCAAAAAGCTCTTTAAGATAGAGAAATCAGAGAAACCTGAAATAGCAGACGTGCATAGGAAACAGAACAAGATTGAGAAAGTGTGTTATGCATCACCACCTCTCTAGAACCGTTTCCACTCTCTTGGATCACTTACACTGATTGTTTAGATTGTTAGCCCAAGAATATTTGCACTCATAATATTTACCTAACACGAACTGAGGTTAGTGCTGCACTTGTAGCATACTGAGGAACAAGTAACACAATAAAGAAACTTGGAGTGCTCAAAATATTAGAAGAAAAATAAAACAGCAGAGCTGGTTAAATGTGCATGCTTTGAGATACAAAAGCAGCACAAGGCCTAGATATGCAGAACTACACAAATCAAGAAACTCTAAGTGGCTCTACCTAAAAGATACAAGTAATACTGACTTTCATTTCTGGGAACCACATTACTTTCAACCTTATCATCTCCTTGGAAAGTCAAGGAACAGTAAGAAGTGGTTCAGAATTTTCAGTCTTCACTGATAAAGCAGTATGTTTACCAGCACAGAAGCAGCACAGTCATTAAAGAATTCTCAGAATTACTTATTTTTTGAACCATGCTTTCTATTCTGAGACCCATAATCAGTATGAATGGAAGTCAACAGCTTTCCAGCAGCATCAGGGAAATTTCACCCACTGTAACTATTTTCCTTGCTTTCTCCCAGTCTCAGGATACCTTCTCTCACCCCCAACTACAGAACACACAAGTCAGAAAATTAGCAGAAGATAAAACAACCAAAGAAAAACGCATAACTTCCAGGAGACGAAAAAGCCCTTCATTTCAATTACTGCCTTGTTATGTTCGACTTAACACCGAATAAAAATACACAGAAAAGCATTCTATGAAGTAGCAGCTTTGCCTATTCATACTTCAGTGAATAGTTACTACTTCAAGTATTAATCAGGCATCAAAAGCAGCAAACCCAGCACAGCAGAACTCCACTCATTTGATTCACAATAGAAAGGTCATAAATTAACGTCTCATTCCTGCTCCAATGGACAATGAATTAACTACTACTTGTACAAATTGTCTGATCTACAACTTAGCAAGCAAGTCAGATTAAGGAAGTCTAGCTTAGAGACATGACAGAATTAGTTGTGCTTTAAATAAAATCTGCTTCTGTTTGCTGTGTTTATAATTAAAATACTTTATTTACACCCTTAAGATTTTTCATCTGTGGAATCTACAGTTGTGATTCAGCACAATAAACTAGAGCGATCAAAATAAAGACTTTACTGTGATTTTACAAAGCAGCTAGTAATTTATAACGTTAAAATTAGCAAAAAGTAGACTACGCTATATTCATATTTATGTAAAGTATACTTAAATTATACTAGCACTATATGTGCCAATGAACTTTTTGTAAAGTTGCTCAACTCAAACAATTAAGGTTCATTTTATTCCCTCTGACACTACACAAGTATACGAATCACAGCATCATGACTTTCAAGATCATAACAAATCTTCTGTCTCTCTCACTTTCAATCATCGTTGCATATACACTGTTACAATCTATTAAATAAACTATCCATTAAATGTTAGCAACTGAAGTTTAGCAAAAGATACTAAAAGTCTTAAGTTCTAATATAGGGAAGGATGTCAGCTATGAGAAAAATCCTTGGGGGTTTTGTGGTTGGGGTTTTTTTTGCATGAAGGGAAAGAGGCTTCAAAGCTTTTCCCCCAAGTGTTTGTTTCTTAGCTTTGCAAAAATCACAGTATGGCAAATATTAACTTTACCACAAAACTAGTGATAAAAAGCAAGCACAGTGTGGAATATTTACACTTTGTTTTCTAAAACATTTATTTGAACATGCTCATATCCTAAACAAGAACAGCTCCAGACAGAATGCACAAAGTTATAAAAAGGAAACAGTTATATATAGACAGATAACAAAATAAAGAACCCTCTGCCTCAAAGAGCCTTCCAAGAGTACCACTTCTTTTTTCTTGGAAGACGTGTCACCAGGTATTTTTTAGCAGAAGTTGGGCGAGTTTTAACTTACTCTTTACATAAAGTAATTCCTTACTCTCTTCTGTTCTCTTCTCCTGCACAAGTTAACCAGAGATGACATTTCCACCCATTTCAATGATTCCCTGCAGTTACTTGGCTCTTTTGCCAAAGCAGCCAATTTTTTTATTTCCTTTAGGTTAAGATCTTGAAGACTTTTCCCTCAAGCTGTCAGACCTATCTCATTCCCTACCATGTGAAAAGTTTTCTGTGTGTACGTCATGTCTTCCACCTTGCTATCTCAGATGCTCCATCTGCTCCCTTCTGTGACATGTCCCTACTTTCCTACCCAGTAAGAGACTGCTCTACAACTACCCCAAAGCAATGGGCTCTAGGTGTACTTCCATACTGCTTTCTTCAACACTACCTATTCATACTGCTCATTTCTCCACCATTAATCTCTAATTGGACAGTGTTTAAAAAAAGCTGTAAAAATACCAAAACATATTCTAAATATGTGCAGATTTGAGTAGCAGCAGACACAGTAAAACATTTTTACTACATCACCCAAAAAAGTCAGCTTTACCTTCTGTGATCAACTCCAGAAATACATGGTCGCACCTCTACCAAATGGATGCTCAAGCTGCACATAAAATCCTGTTCAACTTAACTAGAATGCAGAAAAAGGAATAAAAAGACCGTTTTTTTCCACTGCTGCACAGGAAAATCCTTGAGACAACCCACCAATCAAACTCCGTATGTCGCAGTTACCAGACTTAACGATGTCATAGGCTTAAACAAAACGCACGGATGCAAAAAACAGACACAAGAACAACACCAATTCTCTCTTACAGTAAACAAGAGAATATTTTTACCAAATTATATGAAGCATATTTACAGATTATTACAGTAACAGCTCATCATACCAACCTCCTCCATCTAGTTCATGTAAAGACCTCATGTTAACCACTCAATTATACCAATCAACAGCCTCAGTAATAAAGATATTCACCACACAAAATACGCAAGATGTTTTCCCATCAGGAGCCTTTTTCTTCAGTGCCAGAAAGGCCTGAACATAACCAGTACAGCAACAAGGAGTTTATTTAACAATTTGAAAGCAAATAACAGTAACAATAAACGCACTACGAAACACTGAATAGATAATCTTCAGCAGGAGTTTGGAAAAAGAAAATAAATCAGGTAATCTTCTATGTAGCCCACTCAGACACATCAATATTACACACACTCTTATAAACAAATGTAACCTAATGAAACGTTCTTCACTTCCTGAAGAGGAACAAGTGAGGCACTTTTATTCTGGTCACATGGATACATGAAGCATACGTATTAATGTCATGTGCCTTCTTGATTATGTTTCATATTTACTATTCTGCCTTCATACACTTAACTCTGACAATTCACATGTCACTATCTACTGCCTTGAAAATTCTTCACCTTTAAGAGTTCAAAAGCTATACAGAGACTGTATTCAAACTTACAAAGAACTAGCATTTTTAAATGAGCATTCATACTAAAGGTTGACGAGGACTTAAACTTTAAACATTAATGCAAAGATAATAAGCCTAGATCCTAGATTAAATCTCTTATCTTTCAACTTGTTAGCTTCATACTACATTTCACTCAGTAAAGTCAACAAACCTGACCATTTGAAGAACAGAAGCCTTTATTCTTTTAAGCTTTTCTGAAATGCCTGTTTTCAAAACTGCTTTTTACTACACATGAACAAAACATTTCTAGCTGTATTATATGAATGTCATGACTATAATACAGTTAAAAGTATTGCTGCCTATTCCTGGAGCGAGTTCCTCCCAATAACTGATTCCATTGGTGTATAACAGTAAGCGTGAAAAGGCTCAAAATAACAAGAAAGAAAAGCTCTACAAGTCACACGAAAATTGCCTACTCTGAAAGAGACGGCCATTAATTAGTGCTGTGCCTGAGGGAAGATTACTGCATAGGTCCAAGGACAACCTGTTACATTTGGCCTGCCTTTTAGTCAGTCAGCAATGGATACCCATCAGTGATACAGCTGACAGCTCCAGCTAAAGCATATTTTTTCAGTGCTTCTTACCTAGTCACTAAGAGAAGGAAGCCAAGGATAAATTTCTATAGAAAAGATAATGTAAAAATGGAAAGCTGGGGATAACTTCTAGATGACAGAATAAAGACACAAGACAAATTCACAAGGGTAAACAAAACACATTCATATAGCTTTAATACTTACATTTCTGCTAAGCATCTCAATACAATTGCAAGATTTACCACTGCTATCTACATCAAACAAAATCTGATAATGAAACTATTTCAGACTTAATTGTCTTTACTTGATAAACTTTCCAGTAAACAATAAATTATTTCAGTAAACACTAAGAGTTTCTAAGTAAATACTGTAGCTCAGCAATACCACATCAGTGAGCTGCAGACATGTCTTCTCTGCACTCAGAACGCCCAATTCCAAACTTCTGCTTACATCTAGTACTTACAGCTAGTACTGTAGCCCAGTGCTAAACTGAGTTACTGTGTTTATAGGTAACTGAACCTTTTTTTCTTTTACACATGAATCAAAATTTTCTCAGCATTTAAGTGCACATTTTAATAAGATTATCTGCTCCAAATATCTATGGAAAAACACATCCATCCTTACAGCACATGTCTGAAGTTATGGAAAGGCACAAGAAAATTACCAGCATTCACATCTGATAACACACTTTGTTCTAACTGTATATCAGAAGGATAACTAGACCTGAGTGCAGCATGTAATTACTCAGCCCACTGATCCAGCCTTGTTCAACAGCCGTAGACAAGCTCCAATACAGAAGTGGGAACTTCGCACATTCCCAGGGAAAAACTGGGGTGACTACAGATTGAGATACCCATCAGTCATAGTTACTGTACTCAATTCTCACTACTAACATGACTTAGCTGCAGATGTCACCTGCTTATCCCAAGTACCAGTTTGGGTTTTGCTTTTTGGTTTCTGGGGTTTTTTGGGAAGAGGAAATAAATATTTTTAACAAAGTACAAAGCCTGTCAACATGCATGGAAATAGCTGACTAAAATTCACTATGAGTTTCAATGAATTCAACATTCTATTTATTTCCTGTGTTGTTATACATACAAATCTCCTCCAGCAGTGCTCCCAATTATTTACTCTATTAATATTCTTCAGATACAAATAACACAAGTTACTGAACAGTAGTTATAGTGTGATTATATGCAAAGTCTTCCTGTTCAGCTTTTTTTATTTGTAGTTTATTTCATACATAACAAAAAAAAAAAAAAAAATCAGAGACTTATCACAAACATAGTTGTGGGGAATGGTAACAACAATGCACAGAGAAACAGAAATGTGATCACTCATGGAATCCAGGCTCTCTCACCACACCCTTTTATTTATTCAAATTTTATGAAGAGGAAACAAGAAAAAAAATCCCAAGCCTACAGGCACGATCTGAATGCTACCAAACCTGCCTACAGCAGGAGAAACTTTAACAAGTTTACCCTTCTGCCAGCTTCCACTTGCTTAACCCAGGGACTGCAAATTTAAGCATATTAGTTCAATCTCTCTCTTCCCTCACCCAGGTAATCTTACTCTACAGCACACCGTGAGACAAGACATCAAGTTGCTGAGGACTGAAGACACACAAATAGTCAGCAAGGGCCACAAACTATTGTAAAATACACTATTTCGTATCAAGCATCACTTGATAGAATATAACACACTAACAGTTAGAGAAACTACATCTTAAAGCAGACGTAACCAATGATTTTAATATACTATCATAAAGCTGTACCTCCACCTGTAAGTCTAAGCTGTTCCCAGCTCTTCTTCCGTACTTCACAGCCCCATCTCAAATACTCTTTAGCTCTTCAGAACATCCCCTAACTTTTGCAACATACTGCTTGCTTGCCTGATCACCTAAAAGACACACAATTATGCTGTGGTTGGCTTCCAAGCAGCTGCAATCATTTAGATTACTAGGTCAAACGGGTGACTTACTGGACTATCTGTAGCTAAAGTAATAAAGTGTCCTATCGCTACAGCAAAGAGGGCATACAAAAATGCCCTTTTCAATCACCAGGAACAACAAACAACACTCTCGGTAGCACCACTCTTTTCCTACCCAACTTAACAAGCAAGCTTTGAAACAACAAGCACAAAATTGCCTTTTAGCAGTCCAAGTTTTAGCCTGGTAGCTCAAGATAAAACTTTGCAATAACTAAAAACAAGGCACATTCTTTATTTAAACCAGTAAGCACAGAGTCGCACTCCTGCAACTGAGTCTGTATCAGCGGCACTGGAACGGAGCAACAATGAGTAACACACTGATTTAACTGTGTAACTGTAGCAAGAGAACCACGAGAACAATGACAGCGGAAGAAATTATCACACCAGCTCTGGCACGCACAAGCAAGGTTTGACCACGCTGTGCTTCCAGAAAATCCCTGCAAGTTACTGCTATTATTTCCTTAACTCACAAGCTGACATTCATTCTAATGAGATCACGATTAGACTTAGGTTTCAATTCGATGAAGAAGAAGAAACTATTGTCTTAAACTCCATTTTGTAGCAGTTGTTTCTTCGCAAGTCTTCCCATACACACTTCCAAGTAAAATCCCATCTTTTGAAAACAAATATAAAATAAAACCACCCCAAAAGCAACAAAACCCCAGTACCCACCCTACTTTTCATCTTGCCTAAGTTTGAAGAAAATGTGACTCCTACAAGTTTCCAATGGAAACCAAAGTGTAGATTTTCCCCCCTCTCTTCTACAGACTTTTAGCCATAGTTTGGGGTACTGACTCACAAGGAACTTGTTTGCTTATTTTTTAACACTTGAGAGTAGACTTAATGATGTACAACTGCTGAAATACGGGTATTTGCACAGCTACAAAGAACTTAAAATATTCAAAGCACCTTCCTGAAGCCAAACCATTTCATTCTTCACATCTAAAACCAAAACTATCTTAAAGTATAAGCATAATTGTAATTAACTATAACTCTAACAAGGAAGCCTGATACATTTTAATGCTAAACTGAAGTTAAAAAATCCCAAGTTTCTTAAACTATGTGAAGGCTCTAATTAGTAAACAGTGTTTTAAGACTGCTCTTACATCGATTTTTTTATGCTGTTTTCAGACTGTAAATTAAACTGTTGCATGCAACATCCAAGAAAACGACTACATAAACCATGCTCTTCTAAATGCTCGACTTAGCAGGCTAAACCAGACCTCAAAGGTAGCATTCAATCATGTAAGAATTTAGTCGTGCCCTTTCACAAGGACCAAGCTGATGTCTTCAGGAAATAAGCACTTGCAACACATTAAAAAAAAAAAACCCCAGTGAAATCATCTTCACTTTTATAGCACTTCACTCATTGACAGACGACTTTGAGCCTCAAATTCTTGAGCCTTACTTAATATTCTGCCTGCTTATTACATGTGCACCACTCATACGGAAAGGGGGTTACTCTCTTTATTTTAGTAAACTAGATTATTTTTCCCCACTCATGGTTTATGAGGCAACACCTCATCGTTCTGCCCCCAATGCAGACATTCTGGTTCTAGCAAAGATAAAACCACATTCACAGACGATTTCTCATTCTGCAGCTTCGGTACATCCCGTCTGTGCGCTAGTATATCACACAACCCTAAAAAACTACAAAAACCTCCACCTGAAAAAAACCAGCAGCTTCTGAGGAAAGCAGCAACCAAACATTGCTACGTGAACAGGCAGCGCCCCGTGCTCTCACAGTGTAGCGGGGACCCCGACGGGTCTCTCCACAAAACGCCGCTGATTACCGGGAACGACTGCGGACCTACCGACCGGGCGGCAAGGAGGGGCAGGGCCCCCTCCTCCCGAAAGCCGCAGGCAGGCTTTCCAAGGGGGCCTGGAGGAGCACAAGCAAGGGCGGAGGCCCCGCTGCAGGCCGCCCCTTGCCCCGCCCGGCACAAGTTGGCCAGAGAAACCTGTGGCTACCCCCACCCCGACCACCGCCCTGACAGCGGCCGCCGCAGGGGGAGCCCAGGGGCGGCCGGAGCCCTGGGAAAACAGACTCCGCGGCCGCCGCAGTGGGGCGGGCGGGGAGACGGCCGGACATGGCGACCGCCGGGACTCGTGGGACCCCACCGTTCCCCGGGGACGGCGGGCACCGGTACGCGCACTGACCTGTCCTCCGAGTCCATGCGGCTGAGGGGCTCCCCATCCGAGGACATCTCCAGGCTGCCCCGCCGGCCCCCCGATGTCGCGCTGCAGCTGCTGCTGCCACTGCTGCTGCCGCCGCCGCCGCCGCCACCGGTGCCGTAGCCCTCGTCGCCACCGCTGGACACGCTGCTGGAGCTGCTCCCGCCGCCGCCGCCGCGGCCCAGCCCGTCCTCCTGGCTGCCCCGGGGGCCCTTCGGCTCCTCCTTGGCGTCAGCGTCGCTGCTGCCGCCGGGACTGAGGGAGCGGGTCTCGTCGCTGCAGCAGCCGCTGCTCGTGCTGCTGCTGCCCACCAGGCTGCTCTCCTCCTCCTCGCCGCCCTCCTCCTCTTCCTCCTCCTCCTCTTCCTCCTCGTCCTCCCCGTCCCCGGCCTGGCTGGCGCTCTCCGGGCTGGGTTCAGACATGCTCTCCGCTTCGCCGTTCAGAAGCAACAGCGACTCTGTGTCCGCTGCCGCCGCCGCCGCCGCCGAAGACGAAGGAGGTGACGACGAGGATCCTGCCCCGGCCTCTTCCTCCTCGGCCGCGGCGGCACCAGCGGTCGCGGCCACCTCGCCGGGGATCAGCCCCTGCGGCTCCGCCATGTCGCTGCGAGCGGCCGCCATGGCGCCTACGAGTCGCTGCGAGCGGAGCGGGACCGGGTGCGCGCGGAGGCAACAGCAGCGACGGGCGTGCGCGCGCGGCCCCGCTCTCTCGCCCCGTCTCCCCCCCGCCCCCGCGCGCGCACTTCCTCCCCTTGCCCTTCTCACCCGCACAATCGCGCGGCGGCGCGAGCCGCAGAAAGGAGGGGCTCAGGCCGCGGCCGCCGCCGCACGCGCTACGGAGCGCGCCCGGGGACAATAAACGTGGGAAGGGCGGGCGGAGCGTCGGCAGCCCGCGGGCGGTGCGCGGTAGGGGTGGTAACGGTCGCGCAGGGAGGGGCGGAGCGGAGGCGGTGACTTACGCCTGAGGCCTCGCTGTGGGCGTCTCAGCGTCAGTGCCTGTGCCCGGGGGTGGGCCAGTCCCCCAGGACCAGTGCTGAGGAGTGGTGGCGGATGACGCAGGCGTCAACCGGGAGCGGGAAACGGGGTCCTGCCGGATTCCCGCTCCGTTAGTAATTCTCGCACCTCACGACTGCATCAGCCTCCCGGTGGCCCCAGTGTTAAACCGGACACCCTGAAGTCTCGGGGCTACCGTCGGGAAGGGACACGGAAAACTTAGTGACATTTGTGCGACTGAAAAAAGTGGAAAGAGACTGTAGTGGCCAGGGCATCTAAGTGACAGAACAAGGGGGATGGTCTCTACCTAAAAGGTTTAGAGTGGATGTTAGGAAGAAATCCCTTAACTGGAAGGTGCTGAGGCACTGGGACAGGTTGCCCAGGGAAGTTGTGGTTGCCCCTCCCTGGAGGTATTATTCTAGGCCAGGCTGGATAGGGCTCTGAGCAACCTGAGTTACCTGGCGAGAGGTGCTTCTGGCCACGGCAGGGAGGGTTGGAACTGGATGATACCTGACGTTCCTTCCAACCTGAACCATTCTATGATCCTATGGCTGCAGATCTGACTGCACTCACAGTCAGCAACATGAAGGGAAACAAAATACAGAGCTTATGACAAAGGGAAAAATAAGGCTTCTGTGAAAGGAGAGCTGCTGAGTGCAGGTCATGATGACGTTACCCAGGGAGAACTGTCCAAAGATGAGCTCCACTGAGATACAAAAGAGACGGAAAAAGGTTTTCAGCAATACAGACTGAAAGGAATGACAGTTATACTATGGCATGAGGACATACAACAAAGAGAATAAACTTTGCTTCTGGAGGCGTGGGGTTAGCAAATTTGTTGTGTTTGGTTTTATGCCATATGAAAAAACACCAAAAGCTCTGTCTGTGTGGAAGGGGAGAGGTGAAAGCTGACTAGAATGGCTGACTAAGTCACATGTAAGACTTCACAACAAATTGTGAAAACTGAATATTAATGCAAAATGGGATCAAGTTTATTAAAGGTTCATCATGCCAGACTATTGTGATGGGCTTTTTGACAAGTCTTGTCTGCACAGACATCAAGAAAGCACTTGTCGTATGGAAGTGATTAGCAAAGTTTTATAGGATAGGGATTTGCAGCAGAAGAGGAAGGTGGGTAGAATCTGAACACAAGAGATAAGATTACATAGCCCGTCAACTTACTGGAGAGATGATAAGGGTAATGGAAAGCATAAAATGCTACTCCACATGAATTTTAAATGTCATAGATACACTTGTCAGTCTTTACTCAACTCTTACAGAGCTTGCCACATTAGGAAAAGCAAATGTGAATCATTGGTTGTTTAGTTTAAAACCCAACTACAAAGCACAGAACCACAACTCACTGAATCACAGAATAATTGAGGCTGGAAAAGGCCTCTGAGATCATCCAGCCCAGCCTATGACCTAACATCACCACATCAGCCAGACCAGGGCACTGAGTGCCACATCCACTCTGTCTTCCAACACCTCCAGGGAGGGGGACTCCACCACTGCCCTGGGCAGTCCATTCCAGTGTCTCATCACCCTTTCCATGAGGAAGGGCTTCCTAACATCTAACCTAACCCTCCCCTGGCACAGCTTCAGGCCTTGCCCTCTGCTAGTTGCCTGGGAGGAGAGCCCAACCCCCACCTGTCTACAGCTGTCTTCTGTGCAGTAGGAAGAACATCACCAACTCAGGTTACAGCAACCATACCTGGTGTATCCACAGAGATCCCAGGAGAAGTTAACTGCATTGGAATAAAATCTGGAAAGGGTGCTCCTAAGCCTTGCATTAGTGTGGCTGGAGATAGCTCCCAGCCCATCAACATGAATAGCTGTTAGTAGCACCCTGTGCTGTAACAGAATGTCACAGTACTGAAATGACAACATAGTAATGGATCAAAGTGATGACACTGGATTAATACACAGAGATACACAGATCACTAGGGATGGGAAGGAACTTCCAGAGGTCATCAAGTCCAACTCGCCTGCTTGAGCAGAACCATAGAACCTAGGGCAAGTCACAGAGGAATGCATCCAGATAGGTCTGGAAAGTCTCCAGAGAAGGAGACTCCACAACCTTCCTGTGCAGCCTCTTCCAGTGTTCTGGAACTTTTACAGTAAAGAAGTTCTTCCTCATGTTGAGATGGAACTTCCTGTTGTCCAACATCCATTTACCCTCGTCCTATCAGAGGGCACAAGTGAAAAGAGATTGTCTCCTTCTTTTTGACACCCAGCCCTCAAGTAGTTATAGACAGTGATTAAGTCTCTTTGCCATCTTCTCTCCAAGCTGAAAAGTCCCAGGTCCCTCAGTCTTTCCATATAAGGGAAGCACTTCAGTTCCCTAATCATCCTGGTTGCCCTTGGTTGGAATCTCTCAAACAGATCTCTGTCCCTCTTGAATTGAGGAGCCCAAATGAGAAGTCTTTGAAAGCAAACCGATTGCACTTCTAACCTGCAGAGGAGTGAAACTGAACTTTGGAAATCCAACCACAGCAAAAAAAAATTATTACAGCAATGATAGTCTCACAGATTTCTAGAAACCATCCTCAGCTGCATGGTGGAAGGAAATGGAAAGGATGCTTGGAAAAAATAAAAAAGGACAGCTGTAATGTACTCTGAGCTTCTCAGTCCTTTTCTGCTTTTCCTCCTCCCTCCAGTAACTGCGTAGAGCACAACTGACACATCGCTTAGGGAGCAGGTGTGGCTCTTCCAGGTGTTGCTGTCACTAGTCTCACCAAACACAAAGCATGAGGTTTCAAAAACAAACGATACCCTTTGATTCAGTCAGAAGACGGCAGTCGGTGAAGCAATTCCTACGCCTCTCATACCCACTGATTCCCTTCTGGAGTTCTCTGCTGCAGCGAGGGACAGAGCTGGAGAGGTATCAAGTCGTGAGAAATCGAAAAGATAGAGGGGTTAGATAAAAGACGTTTCCCAGCCCAAGAATAAGAGAAAAGCAAAAGGGGCAATTTTCTCAGAGAGCTCTGTGTACCCCAGCACTCCATACCCGCTCAGCTGTGTTCGCTGTTTTGTCTTTTTTTCCAAGAGTCTGGATTTTCTGGCGAGGCTCCTGGTGTTCCTGTTCCGAGAGCAAGCGCAGCGCTTCAGACGTACCAGCACCCCACGCCCTCCACTTGTAACTTTCCTAAGGAGAGCTCTTTAGGTGATAGTTTGTGTATTCAGGGAGAGTCAGGGAAGGAAGGAAGGACCTCAGGATAGGAATGAATTAGGCAGTGTGAATCTGCCTAATCACTTAGCGTTTAAGTAAGAGATCAGTACCGAAGAGCTCGTTTCTGCAGCAGGCAGGCAGCAGGGAAATAGTCTGTAAGGATCTTTTACTGACCTACTCTCCGTTTTTTCAAAAACACTAAATTCTGCACCCAGGCTTGGTCCTTGAGCACCACAATAAAGTCCTGGCAGAGTGCAAGTAGTGACGATTGCTTAAGTTACTGTGCAAAAGCCTAGAGTTTGCCCAATCTCTTTTCCTCCAAAGTTCTTGACTTTTCAAACATTTTGGAAGAGGAAATTTAACTGAGAACAAGTGACCCTAGAGCTTGCAGGGACATCTAAATCACTTGCGTTTTAATAGTCTGATGACAGTTGGAAGCAGGAGAGATGCCAATAGGAAACCCTTTGGAAAAAAAGAAAAGAAAGCACATCCCCTTGGCCTCTGAGGGTGAATGTTCGTTCCTAACTCTGTTGTCCTGGGACACTCGGTCTAGCTTGCTATAGCTGTGTTACACCAGGGACTGCGCTTTAAAGCCAAGATACTTAACTTTGAGGCACACTGATCTGTGCTATTTGGAAGATCATTCGCAACAAAGTACAAAATAAATCAAAAAGAACTCAGTAGATTAACAAGGAGAAGCTTGTCCATAGGCAAAGAGTCCAAGCAGAATCAGCCTCCACCGGTGCCAGAACAAACAACACTGCAGACAGGGAGAGAAGTGGGGGTTTTATTCTCTTACCTCAGGTGCACCAGGGTGCAGGGCATTCAGACTAACATTCGATCAGTAACGAGCACAAAGTAGTTTCTTCTTCTCTTCAATCACAACAGTTTTGTGGGCATTTTTTGAAGGAGAGTTAGGTGAGATCATCAGTAGGTTTTGTACATGTAAGGTTCTTTTAGAGGGTATTTTCCAAACGTTGATCAGCATCAGTAATACCGTGATGTATGACAGGCAAGCAAAACACCTCAAAACAGTAAGAAAGGCCCATAAAGAGAGGGGGGAAAAAACATACCACAGGCCTAAGATGCAGGAAAAGTGACACCCCGTCTTGCCCTTGTTATGGTACCAGGGGAAATGCTGTACAACAAAACATTCGGACACTGAAACTCGCTCCTCCTGCGCCTGCCTCCACATGCGTGGCTGCAGGAAATTCCTGCTGCCTGAACCCCATGACTCACCTTGCTCACAGGGTTCTGCCTGCTCAGCAGCCTCTGGAAAGTACACCCTTCCCTTCCTTGTGCCCCACCCTTCCCCATCCAAATTTAAGGTCTTGAGGAAGAGGCTGCAATCTCCCATGGCTTCAAGTCAGCACTTGGTTCTCACCCTTCCCTTCAGACCGGACCGAAACTGCCTCATTCGGCAGTTCTGACCCCACCCTCTCCTGCAGCACCCAGTTAATTGTCCCTTTAAAAACGGCCTCTACACTGTTTTCTTTTCAAGGCTGCCTTTAATCGTCACTCGTATTGTTTTCTTAGACACTATGACTGTAGGAAACTTGAAGCCTTGCTGAGGCTGGGTCACCCAAAGGAAGGCTATTGGGAATACACGTTCCCTCCTCTCTCCCTGTTGGGCTCTCACTTTGCAAAACTCGTAGTAGCAATATGAATTCTAGATGCTGCTCAGCTTCTGCTCCCTCTGCCCTGCCCATGCCGTGTTATGGTGACCCTTCGCCTCCTCTGTTGTGCTAGCATGGCTGCCTCTGAACGTTGTGCCAGGAGCTAGACCAAAGAACTGCTTTTAGTGGTAACTAGGAGGAAACAACAGCAGAAAAGCAGTAAAATAGCACCTGTTGCTGTTAGGTATTGAAACTTCAGAGGACTCCAGACAGCTCAGCTGAGTTCAGTGTCACTGTGCCCGCTCTGGGAATCGGGGAAAAAAAGAACAAAAAAAGAAGAAATTCTGAAGGTGACACAATAGGCCAGGAGTTAGCACAGGGATGGACAACCCTGTTCCATCAGCAATGGACAATCCCCTTCCATCATTCTAGAGCTCATCTAAAAGCATTCATCATATTTGCATTTGTACTGTCAGAACAACTTGCAAGGCCAGCAGAGCTGAGGGCACCTTCCCATGAAGTTGCCTGTAAACACAAACAGTAAAGAGGAAGCCCCTGCTCCACAGATGCTCTGATAGCAAATTGAAAGCAGTTGGGTATTTTACAGGTGCGCAAAACCTCTTCTCTCAAATGCCTTGATGCTAAACTTCCTCTCAAATGGTATTGTAGAGAAACACAAAAAGCAAAACAAGAAAGCACAAAGGTTCTTTAAGCAAAAAGATTAAAAGCTTTGAGCTCAAGGCATTGGAAAGCATCATAATATTGACTCATTTATGTGCTTTACAGATCGTTGCAAAACCTGAAACACAAGCATAGAATCATAGAATCATAGAATCACTACGGATCGGAAGGGACCTCGAAAGATCCTCTAGTCCAATCCGCCTGCAACAGCAGGATCACCTAAACCAAGGCACACAGAAACAGTTTAACTCTGGTACTTTGTATCTATAAAATTATGTAGCTGTTACACTTAGTTCTGAGAAGGAACAAAACATTTACTTCAAAATTCACCGTGTCTCTCTGAATACTGATCCTGTCAACTCAGGCCTTGGAATTGTCCTAAAAACGAGTGGCCTTTTCTTTGAAACCGTTCAGAAAGTTTTCCAGGTGCCATGTTGGAAAATGTAAATAGCTGGTGCAGTTGCAGAATGGTTTAGGCTGCAAGGGACCTTAAACATCATCTAGTTCTAACACCCCTGCCATGGGCAGGGACACCTCTCACTAGAACAGGTTGCCCAGAGCCCCATCCGTCCTGACCCTGAACACTTAGAGAGAGGGGGCATCCACAACTTCTCTGGGAAACCTGTTCCAGTACCTCATCACCCTCATGGGGAGAAGTTTCTTGCTAAGATCTAACCTAAATTTGCCCTCTTTTGTATTGAAACCATCTCCCTGTGCTGTCACTAGAGTCTCTAGTAAAAAGTCCCTCTCTAGCTTTCCTGGAGCCCCCTTTAGATACTGGTAGCTGCTATAATGAACCCTGGAGCCTCCTCCTCTCCAGGCTGAACAATCCCAGTTCCTTCATCCTATCTTCACTGGAGAAGTGCTCTGGCCCCTTGATCATCCTCACGGCTCTCCTCTGGGGACTTACTCCAAACAGTTCTGTGTCCTTCAGATACAGGGGACTCCAGATCTGGACAGAGTACTCCACCTGAGGTTTCACAAGAGCAGAGCAGAGGGCAGAATCCCCTCACTTGTCCTGCTGGTGATACATCTTTTGATCCAGCCCAGGATACAGTTGGCCTTCTGGACTGCCCTCACACACTGCTGGCTCCTGTTGAGCTTCTCACCCACCAACACCCCAAAGTCCTTCTCCTTGGGACTGCTCTCAATCCATCAAATAAGCAGTAAAACAATAGTATATGCAGTACAGGTTTCCTCGGTCATGGATATCATTCAGATTTGTGTATTATGATATAGAAAACAGAAATGTATTATCAGACACTTCTTTTCCTTGCAAAGGATCCCGTGCCTCCTTGTGTACATTTGAAACTTGGCACAGTTTGCTCTTTTTTCAATAAAAGGCAGCCAAAATTCTAAAATCTTGGTGCAATCAACATTCTCAAAGGGTGCAATTTAGATTCATTTTATCGAGAGATAATGAACGCATTTGCTTACAGATTAAAGCATCTTTACATGCTGTTAATTTGAGGAATGTGTTTTCTGCATTCTTATGCAAAACAGAGCTGGATTTCAGTTTTAAATGATAGTACCTAGGGTTACCAAGAGTGTGTCCATCTATTTTCCACAGGTCAGTTCCTACAAGAAAAGCAGAGGGAGACCGTCACAGTGGAGCGGGCAGTTCTGCCCAAGCACATGAGGCAGGTTTTTCCTGAGCATGTAGACGTGGAGTCAAGAGCAGAGCCTTTCTTTGCATACATGGAGATTCTTTTCAAAACCATCAAGACACTGCAGGTTGCAAAACCGGTGTGTAACCATTACATCCAAACAGAAATGCATAATAAATTGAATGCTAATTAAATACAAATCACAGCTTGGAAGGAGGGTAAGTTTGCGGCAGTTTGTCCACATTCTTCTAGGATTACTTTAAAACTCCCCTTCTTAATTTGTGGTCACAACTTGGATATGGGTCTTTCATAGCACAGTTTCAAATATTTTTAAATGAATATTTGATAAAATGTTAATGAAAATTTCCTTTCAGAAATCTAGTTATAATGTTTGTGCCTATAGTTTTTATATTTTGGGTTTTTTCTTAACAGAATCTCTTGTCTTTGAAAGATCAAGCTGTTGTGAACACATGTTCTTCCAACCACAGTTCTCAACTTCCCAGAACATGCAGTAGTGGGCCCAGTACATGAGTCCAGAAGATAAGTAAGGGAGTCAGATGAGGAGAAGCTGAGAGATCTGGTACAGTTCAGGCCAGAGAAGTGAAGGCTTAGGAGGACCTCATCAAAATGTGTAAGTATTGGAGGGGTAAACTATTCTCACTGGTATCTGGTGAAGGGAGAGAGGCAATGTCCACAAAGTACAGAAAGTTCAGTTTAAACATATCGAAAGGCTTTTTCACAGTGAGGGCTGTCAAGCAGTGGGAGAAGCTGCCCAGAGAGGAGGTGACATTGCTGTCCCTGAAGATAGTCAAAACCTACCTGGACATGGCCCTGAGCAGCCTGTTCTAGCTGCCAGTGATTTGAGCAGGATGGCTGCACTCAGTTATCTTCACAGGTGCCTTTGAACCTCAGCTATTCTGTGATACTCTAAAGTTGACATTACACAAAGAGACAGGCATCATCAAATCTGAAAATACAGGAAATATTTTTCTGAGTTCCCACACACAACTAGGTACCCTGGCTGTGCCTCAGCTTCACGTGGGGATGAAAACCCTGTTTGCAGCAGTCATGCCTTGCACCAGGATTTCTAAATGTGGGAAGGGAGCTCTGGTCAGAAGCCACATTTGCTGAGCTGACCTACACAACTAGGACCAAGCAGCAAGTCCCTGCAGCAGGTTTAGATGCAGCCTGGAAAACTAATGACTGCATTCAGAATTCCCATGATAGCATGTATGACAAATTTAGGGTCTTGTTAGGTCCTGTGAGATTAAAAGTGATAAGCAACAAAGAACATGTATTTTCCATCACTGCCAGGCATCTGGGCATGCTACAGTGTAAAGGAAGAGGGGTTATCCTTAAAAAGAAGCATTTGTCACAGCCTTGCACAAGATACTGTTGTGGAGAAGATGTCAAAATCCAGATTTCTCAAAACCTTAACAGCTGGACAGTTCCTTTTGTCTCCCAACTGCTTTGCTTACGGTAGAGGAAAAATTCAGATCATAGGACGTTTATCAAACAGCTACAGACAGACGGAATTAATGCACTTAGATAGAAATTCTTATCTGGTGGTGTCGAGCAGGAGCAAACACCAGAATTTCCAAAAAGTTCAGATTTGCATCCAAAAGGCAGCCTTTCCGTGATCATGGTATTGGCTGAACAGCGGAAGTTGTACTCAAAGTAGTAAGAATTAATTTAAGAATTGCAGACCCAGCAGGATGACTTCATTGTCATTTGCCACTACCAGCAAATATTTCTTAAACACAGTGTGTTTGTCTTTTGAGCTATGAAGACAAGGTTTCCTGTTTGCAACTCTTCAAACCTTTCCAATGAGATCGAAGATCTGGCACATTCATGGAAAAACAAGCCAAACGCAGCGCCCCTCCCTATTCTCAATCAATCACATCTGAGAGGGAGAGGGAGATTGATGAGAACAACCTACTTTTCTGTGCATGGCATTCACTGAATGTTAAAAGGGGTTTCAGCAGGACCGAGAAAGTAGCTGTTGTCATGGCAGCACTGGGAAGCCCAGGGACTGAAAAGATCTTCATCAGCTCTTTGCAGCAATTCTGTGCCAAAGGAGCCGTGCTGCCTGTCTGCGTGCTGACAAGAGAGCCAGGGGAATGCCTGCTTGTCAAATCTCCCTGGTGTTACTCTGCAAACTTCCCACTCTTGCCCTCTGAAGCTGGAATGTAGTTGCAATCTTGCAAAAATGGAACTCTCCCATCTCCCTCCTCCCCTTCACTACTCCACGCACCTTCTGTTCATCTCTCTGGTTTAACAGTGGCAGCACCTAATCTTCCTGTGCTCCCTTCTGCCTCTCCCTGACAACAAAAATGCTGTGTAGAAAGCAGCAGAAACCTGCAGAAAACCTATAAAACAACAAATCACTCTGCAGTCCAGCTCCCTTTGTGTAACACTCCAGCCATCTCAATGCTATGGGCCAGCACGTCTGTATGCTGGGATGTTCGCATGGCAGCTTTGGGGCAAGAGGCTGGAGGATTGATGCAGCAGTATCAGCTACTTAGGGTCATTCTCTTGATGATGGTGGACTCTTACATGGTCAGCTTGCATGGTCTTTCACCCTGCAGTTAGGCAACCTGCTGTCCATTTCAACTGCCCCACCACAAGCAACAACAGTTTTGGGGGACATATAAGATGATTCCATTTGCAGTGAAGCTTTACTTTAAAGAAATGACTGAAAAACATTGCTGTGTGGCTGAGACCCTTGTAATGTAAACAAGGAAGGACAAAGCAAGGTCCTTTTGAACAAGCATTGTTGATTGAGTTCCAGTACTGTTTGTTTGATGCACTGAGACATGTAAACATGACCATTTGGAAACTTACATTATGCTCCTAGTGATGATCGCTAACGAAATGGGAACAGATCGAGCACTTCCCACCCAGCCTCCCAACGGCCACCTTTACTGCAAATTAAATCATCAGGGAAGTGTGCTCTCACATTAATTCTACAAGCCTCTTTGGAAACTCTGGCCTCTCTGCTACTGATTGCAAAATTCCTGTTGACCTCAACGGGCCAGATGACAGCTCTAAGGAATCTTGAGAGACTTATTGCAAATCCTGATATTGTTGGAGGGTGGCTGCTAGGAGGTGGGGATTCAGCATGTATTATGTATCTGAGGGGTGGGTGCCAAGAGGAATCACAGAATCACAGAATGTTAGGGATTGGAAGGGACCTTGAAAGATCATCCAGTCCAATCCCCTTGCCACAGCAGGATCACCTAAATCAAGCCACACAGGAACATGTCCAGGCAGGTTTGAAATGTCTTTAGAGAAGGAGACTACACAACCTCTCCGGGCAACCCCTTCCAGTGCTTTTTCACCCTCACTGTGAAGAAGTTCCTTCTCATATTTATGTGGAACCTCCTATTTTCCAGCTTACAAATTTTGCCCCTTGTCCTATCACTGGATGATATTGAGAAGAGCCTGGCTCCATCCTCCTGACACTTGCCCATTCATTATTTATAGACATTAATGAAGTAACCTCTCAGTTTCCTTTTTTCCAAGCTAAAGAGACTCAGCTCCCTCAGCCTTTCCTCTACTTCGTTCATCATCCTTGTTGCTCTGCGCTGGACTCTCTCCAGCAGTTCCGTGTCCTTCTTGAACTGAGGGGCCCAGAACTGGACAAAATACTCCAGATGTGGTCTCACCAGGGCAGAGTAGAGGGGAAGGAGAACCTCTCTCAATCTGCTGAACACCCCACTTCTGATCTACCCCAGGATGCCGTTGGAACCTCTTGGCCACAAGGGCACATTGCTGGCTAATGGTCATCCTGCTGTTGACCAGGACCCCACGTCCCGTTCTCCTACACTGCTCTCTAACAGAGCACATTTTCTGGCTCGCTTCTTTGACTTCCTATCTGTAGGAATGCTCTGATCTTGGGCTTCAAGGAAGTGGTCTTTGAGTGTTATCCAACTCTCTTGGGCCCTTTTACCTGCCAGTACCCTGTCCCATGGGATTTCCCCTAACAATTGCTTGAAAAGGCCAAAGTTGGCCCTCCTGAAGTCCAGGGTTGTGATTCTGCTAGCTATTCTGTTCCTGCCTCAAGAGATCCTGAACTACACCACCTCAATGGTCATTGCAACCAAGGCTGCCTTCAACCGTCACTGCTTCCACCAGACCCTTCTTATTAGTGAGAACAAGATCCAGTAGTGCTCCTCTCCTAGTGAGCTTTTCCACCATTTCCATCAGGAAATTGTCAGCAATGCACTGAAGGAACCTTCTGGACTGTGGATGCCCGGCTCAGTAGGTCTTCCAGCAAATACCAGAGTAGTTAAAAACCCCCCTGAGAGCCAGGGCCTGTAGCTGTGAGGGTTCTGCCAGCTGCCTGTAGAAGGCCTCATTAACTTCCTCGTCCTGATCTGGTGGCCTGTAACAGACACCCACAACAGTATCACCCAAGCCAGCCTGCCCTTTAATCCACACACACAAACTCTCAACTCTCTCTTCATCCGCCCCTGGACAGAACTCAATACATTCCAGTTGTTCTTTCTCATAACTCCATCACCTTGCCCTGCTGGCCTGTGTTTCCTGAGAAGGACATAACCGTCCATGGCCACATTCCAATCATGTGAGCTGTCCCACCATGTGTCTGTAGTTGCCACCAGATCATAATCATCTGACTGGACACAGATTTTTAACTCCTCCTGCTAATTCCCCATGCTTTTTTAATTTATTATTATCGCAAGTGTGAAAGAAGTTCACAGAAGTTTACAGGCTGGAAGGGACGCTGGTGTATAGGCACTTCAGGGAGCGAGCTGAGCGCTCCGATTTCACCCTAGAACGGTGGGAGGCCTCCTGGTCTTCATCAATACCACAGTGCTGCCCCACTGGTGCCCACCCAGCAACAACCCAACCCTCCTTCGAATCTAGTTCAAAGTCCTCTGAATGAGCCTTGCCAATTCCTGCCCCAGAAAACTTTTTCCTCTCCGAGATAACCTTTCCCACATGTACCTGTCAGGTCTGGTGCCTTATAAATCCAGCCATTATCAAAGAACCCAAAGCCCTGTGTGTAGCACCAGTCTCGTAGCCAAGCATTTATGGCTTGCATTGTTTTATCCCAGCCCATGTCCTCACCCAAGAATGGAAGAAAAGAAGATAAAATAATTTGCACCTCAGACTCTCTCACCAAATGTCTTAAGGCCTTAAAGTCTTTCTATATTCCCATGAGGCTATGGAATGCAGCTTCCTCCCCAGCTTCTTGTCTGGAAGATTAGTAGTGGGTAGCAGTCCGTTGATTTCATCAGGTTAGGGAGCATCCTAGTGATATCCCCGATTCCAGGTAGACTCCAGGTAGACTGCAAATGACAGCAGTTTGTCTTTACACCTCACAAGATCATTTATCCCAACCGTTATTTTAATGGCTGACTTTCTGTCAGGTTTGGCAGTGCTAAGTGTTTGTTTCATCCTGCTGAAGAGTGAATTCACCTATTCAAAGCCTGGAAAATATAGGAAATAATTTTGTTGTAACACTTTGGAGCAAGGGTGGGAAAGATCTCTTTGTAAATGGGGTGCGTCTTACAATTCACACCTGGCTTTGCAGAAAAGCAGGGAGTCTAAGCTGTGGAAACGATTTGATCTAGATTGTGCCAGTGCATGAGAGGTACAACAAAGAGACAGGCACTACAGAAGTGTAACTCGGGCACTAAAAACTGTAAAGGGATCAGCCCTGTAGAGAGTGATGACCTACTTCTGCCTCGTTTCTTCCAAGGGAAATCCTCACTTCAGGCTCTGGGTTTTTTGCTCCCTCTTAACCTCCAGGACCCGATCTGACACAAATTTTCTCAGCAATTCTCACTTCCAGTTTTACAACCACAATTTCCACATTAAGAGGTAGCAAAGCAGAGAGTTGAAAATGGGGCTTTACAGGAAAAATTCCCCTCACCACCCTCGATGATTGTCACAAATTAAATGCTGGATCAAAGTCCACGAGTGACTTGACTGATCTCAGTTTTGTTCCAACAGCCTACTTTCTGGATACTAGCAGACATTTTTCATACTGACCCAGTCAGCTTTGGGGACTTCCCTTTATTGCCCTAGGTGATCCTAGGGCACTGCCCCGTGGTAACTTCCTTTGGCACAGAATTATTGAGGCTGGAAAAGAGCTCCGAGATCATCAAGCCCAGCCTGTGACCTAACATCACCACATCAGCCAGACCAGGGCACTAAGGGCCACATCCAATCTGTCCTTAAACACCTCCAGGGATGGCGCCTCCACCACTGCCCTGAGCAGTCCATTCCAGTGTCTGACCACCCTTTCCATGAGGAAGGGCTTCCTAACATCCAGCCTAACCCTCCACTGGCACAGTTTCAGATTTGGATAAGAACTTATTTTCTTGGCTTTGCAGTAATTTGTCCCACAGTTCCAATGTAATGTGATTTTGTGCTGTTTATCTTTAACTGTTGCTGTGCATGACTGAGCAACAATTCCATGACACTTACAAGTCATTGCCTTTATGGTTGGTGAAGCAGCCCCATTTTCCCAGCAAAGGAAGGCTCTGAGATGCCACTACAACCTCTTGAAGAAACCTGTTTATGCAAAGTCACGTGTAGGAAAGGATCAAGTCTTTAATATTTTAACATACAGAATGAAGATAAATCACTGGATCATGGGTATCGAAGGCTAATGAAAATCCAGCCTGGCCTTAACATTACAAAAGGCTCTAATTTTTCCTTCCCAGGTCATTAATTGACACAATGAAAGAATCTCCTTTCTTATCCTGGAAACAGATGCACTAAAACAGCTCTGACAACATTATTTACATACAGGCTGCAGCATTCGCTGTTAGCGCCTGCTTGGGAAAAGTGGAGACAAGTGGGTCACCCCCCGTTCCTGCGCATGCTCAGCACGCAGACTCCCAGAAGGCCCAGAGAGACTGGGATATTACTGAACACTCCCAAGATGACAGGTCAGCTGCTGTCTGTGCCCCACTTGGAAAGCTCACAGGTTACAGTTTCCCAGACCATGGGATCTTTTGACAGCTCTGGATATTTTTTTCCTGAGCATGCAGTGGTATTTGTCCATCGCAGCTCATTTCATCAGTCACTTGTGGTTACAGCCATCACTGTGAGCCCATTGTGCTGCTGCCACTTGCTTTGTCCCTCTTCTTATGTCACTTGGTATTGGAACCAAGCTGCACTGCCATTTAAAGCGCTATCAGGTCACCCATCAGCTATCATTTGCTTTCATCCCCTAAACCCACTATACAATGGCAAACACATCACCAGGACAAAAGCACAGGCAGAGAGGGAAAAGGAGAAAAGTTGTAGTGGTAAAGCAGCAGCAGCTGCAGGGAGGCTAACTTTGTTCTTTAGGGGTCCTTCCAGGTGAGCACTTGAACTTGGACTGATAAGGTACATGGCCTTCACCGTCTGCTTCCCCTGCACACAAAACTTATCTGGAAGGAAGCTAAGTGGCTGCTTCTGCATCAAGGCTGACAGGTAATAACACTGGTTTTGCACCATAAGCCAGGGAGCCTGTGCTGCCAACAGCCACAGCAATAAGGGAGGGCTGTGGGAGGGAAAGTCTTCTATTGCTGCACCACTGATTGCTAGAGCACAACTCCAGCTTGCTGGGCATCCTTAACAGCTCCTGAACAGCTTCTTGGAGGAGGCCACCTGATCAACAGAATAGAAATGTGGTTTGTAGCTTTCCAAGAGTTACAGTGCTCAAGGGTTTGGGTTATGCCTAGAAAGTCTGGAGTGCTTACGCTTTGACTGGGATCCGCTCCTGTATGCAGTCATCCTCCTAACAGTTGAGAGCCATCAGCTGAGAAAAGATCTTAGGCACCTTTCACAGACTGCTAATTAATTGCCTAAAAATGCTGTAAAAGTTAGGATTCTGCTAAAATGTGAAATCACTGAAGTGCTCTTCTCTGGCACCAGGCAGGGAACGATGTATGCAGCTTCAGTCACAACTGCACGTGGAGGTGGGAACACAAACAGAGGTTCCCCAACAAGATGAGGTTGTGCAGGTAATAGGCTGTCAAGAATGCAGAGTTTTCTCTCATCTCCCTGGCTGCATACGGTGCGAGCAGGTAGATATCTGTTTGACCGGGCGGCACAATTGCCAGATGAGGTTGAAAGGCTGCAAGCAGAACTAGAAAGGCTCAGGAGAACTAGAGAGGCTGAAATAGACAAAGACAGGTGGAGCCAAGCTCAGCAGTGCGGACAACGGCTAAATAAGAGCCAGATTCAGGAGGGGCCTGTACCCTATAGTTCTCAGGCCCAAGTAGAATGGGTGAGTGGAGCCAAGTGCAGGGCCATGGCAGAAGGTGGGTGCCACCCTTGCCTGGCATACCTCCCCAGTTGCCACTAAGTAATAGGTATGAGCCCCTATTGGAAGACAGCCAATCTGATAAGGATATAGAGAACCCACACTGAAGGTCCCAGCAAAGTCGGATAAAACCAGGAAGGCTTCTAGTACTATGACGACCTCCTCTACAAAGAAGACAAGGGTCCTAGTTATTGGAGACTCGCTCCTGAAAGGGACTGAGGGCCCAATATGCAGAGCTGGCCCTCATCATAGGGAAGTCTGCAAGGCAGGGTGGAGGAGTTGCCCTCTATGTGAGAGAACAACTGGAATGCATTGAATTCTGTCCAAGNCTAGCAGGTAAAGGAGCTCAGGATAGCTGGTTAACATTCAAAGACTGCTTTCTTGCAGCACAAGAAAAGAGCATTCCAATAGGAAAGAACTCAAGGAAGGGAGCCAGAAGACCTGCATGGTTAAACACGGAGCTGCTATGCAAACTGAAGAAGAAGAAAGCCTATAGGTCATGGAAGGAGGGGATGGCCACTTGGGGTGATCATAAGGCTCTGGTGAGAGAATGTAGGGATGCAACTAGAAAAGCCAAGGCCTCCTTGGAATGAAACCTTGCAAGAGAGGTCAAAGGCAACAAAAAGAGCTTCTTCAAATACAGGTAAAACTAAAACTAGAGGCAACGTAGGGCCCCTGCTGAATGAGGTGGGTACCCTGGAGACAGAGGATACAGAGAAAGCAGAGATACTCAACACCTTCTTTGCCTCTGCAAAACTTCTAGGGGCTGTCTTGATATTGAAATGAAGAGGTTATGTTTAGCTGATCACACAGAATGGAGTAAAGGTTTTATAACACAACTCACCCCCTTTCCAAAGATTTGATTCTATACAAAGTAGGATTGTTGTAATTATTTTGAGCACTAACAGATTCCTCTTCACTAACACAACCTCTTCAAGGATTGAGAGACTGTTTCTTTAATTAGTAAATGCTGCCTCGCAAATAGGGATGAGGACTATCACACAGCATCCAGGCACTTTGTCTTTAGGGCAGACATTTATCAGCTGTAGGCGCAATACACTAGAAACAGTGGTGGCAAGATGTCATAGCTGTGTGGGCACAGATTAAGAAAACAGCCAGAGATGTTACTCTGTGCTTTAGAAAAGTAATCCCAGGTATCCAGGCAATGCCTGAGCTCAGGACACGACACCTTCTGCTAGTCCTCATTCAAATACACAGAAACAGAGAATCACCAAGCTTGGAAAAGACCTTCAAAGATCATAATGTCCAATCACCCACACTACAACCCCCAACCTCTAAACCATCTCCTGAAACACCCTGGCTGCCCATTTGTTGAACCCCTCCAGGGACAGTGCCTCCATCCCCTCCCTGGGCAGCCAGGGACAAGAAGTTGAGTGTTGCAGCAGGCTTCCACGCAGCATCAGCACCTTGCGTGTGTAAACTCCGAGATGGTCTCCAGGCAGCCAGGAATCACGGACAAGATAGCAGCAGTCACAAGCATCAGAAAACATTAAGCAGAACATTTCTGTGTATCTTTTTCTCTCCCTCTAGACTGGAACATCTCCCTTATGAGGGAAGGCTGAGGGAGCTGAAGGTCTCTCTAGCTTGAAAAAAAGGAGACTGAGGGATGACCTCATTAATGTTTATAAATATGGAAAGGGTGGGTGTCACGAAGATGGAGCCAGGCTCTGCTTAGTGGCATCTAATGCTAGGACAAGGGCCAATGGGTGTAAGCTGGAACATAAAAGGTTCCACATAAATATGAGAAGAAACTTCTTCACAGTGAGGATGACAGAGCACTGGAAGGAGCTGCCCAGAGAGGTTGTGGAGTCTCCTTCTCCGGAAACATTTAAAGCTCACCTGGATGTGTTCCTGCGTGACTTGATCTAGGTGATCCTGCTGTGGCGAGGGGACTGGACTGGATGATCTTTTGGGGTCTCATCCAATGCCCAGTGTTCTGTGATTCTGTGAACACTTCAGCACATAAAAAGATTAAATATCCGTAGCCACTAATGGTTCCTTCACAAGACTGAGAGAGATGAGCATGAAAATATAGAAAAAAACCCCAAACCAACCAACAGATAATTAATCTATAAATCTACAACATCTGAAAACATCTGAAAACAGCCTCCACATTTTTGCTGAGCTGGGATTTTACCAAGAAGCAAATTGCACAATACAGAGGGGTCAACTGCCCGTGTAATCAAGCATTTGTTTGGGATCTGTCATTTGTTTTCTAGCAACAGCACTAATACTTTAGAGGGGGGAAAAGCATCTTTTTTTCCTCTAAATAGAATCTATTGTTGAAAATAAGGGAGATACACATGTTGGGTGTCCCACATCACATGCTTTGAGCTTGATCTTCCCAGATGCTGAGCACCTGCAGGTATTAAGTGATTTCAAACAAGAAACTGGTGGCCAGGATTCAGCTGCTCATGCAGGGACAGGCAGCTGCTGTCAGGGTAAGGCATTCTTTCTCCATACAAGGAATGCAAAGTATTTTATGCATCAGGCTGGACTTGAAGAAGGGAGTCCTGGACAACGCCAGTCACTTCACCGCTCTTCAGGAGATGGACCAGATGACAAGAGCTGAAGATCAGGTACTTTTTGACAGTTTTCACTGACCAAATCTCTAAGTCATCAGTAGATCTTGCTGCTTCTACAGAGAAACTTGGGGAGTGGGCTGCTTCTTTGTCTTTCTTTAACAGTAGAGAGTTCACCTTCAATAGGCAAGAGGAGGTTTCCATTTTTAGTTTGAAATTCTTTGAAGTGTTCCTGTTCCGTAGCACAGGGATCTGGAGAGAATTTGACCAAAAGATTCATTCCTTATTTTAGGCTTCATTTCAGCAATAAAGAAGCGAATGAGATCACATCTGGTTTTGTCCTGATAGGCTCAACAGCAGTTTGACAGAAGCAGCACCATTTCCTTACAGATATTTCTTTTATTCCACGTAGGCCATGGTCTAGGTTGTGGTGACGTTACGATAGGCTGGTCTTGATCTTACAGGTGTTTTCCAGCCTCAATGATTCTGTGAACCTTAATCTAGCCTAAAAAAGGGCTCTGAACCACATCCATAGCCAGAGGGATCGGCTAGCAGCCACCGGGGTGTTGCCACTTACCCACGGCTACAATTAAGAGCCACTTGCAGTTTCGCAGTGACAGCTAGATAATACTTAAACCTTAGAAACATCTTCTTTGGCTCATGGCAGAATGAAGAAACATCACAATAAATACAACCCCCTCTTCATCCCGCTAGTACTGCTTGAACACTGACCACGTGGAACAGCTGGGTAACGAGTTCAGAAAGCAGCTGCCTTTAGCCTTCGTTTTGGGCCAAATATTTGCTTTCAGTCACCAGTATACCCCATTTCATTTTGTAGCAGCTTCTTCAGTGTTCCCATATGGACTGAATGGCTCCAAGTACATTGAATTTTCTTTGGAAGAAATGAAGGCCAGATGTTGCTTTGTTATCCTCACATCCTTAAAAGTTAAATTAACTCATTTCAGATAGATTATTAATGCCAGGTATAGGCATTTCGTTCACTGGCCACCTGAGTGTCAACTTTGAAAGGCTGGAAAGAAAATTTTAACTGAGAATTCAAATGGATGTAAGATTAAACCATCTTAGAATGGCTTCAGAAAATAACCACAGCTAACCCCAGGATCACAGGGACAAAAATGCTGTTGTGCCTGAAAGACGTGCCTGACATCTGGCTAAGTACTACATGCAGTTTGCTTCACTGGAATAGGAAAAAAAAGCAAATGAATGGTGTATAAATCCACGAGGGTTGGGTGTCAAGAACAAAGAGACAATCTCTTTTCACTTGCACCCTGCAATAGGACAAGGGGCAATGGGTGTAAGCTGGAGCATAGGATGGTGGAACATCCTCAACATGAGGAAGAGCTTCTTTACTGTAAAAGTTACAGAGCACTCGAATGAGCTGCCCAGGGAGGTTGTGGAGTTTCCTTCTCTGGAGACCTTCCAGACACATCTGGATGCATTCCTGTGTGGCCTGACCTAGGTTCTATGGTCCCGCTTAAGCAGAGGGTTTGGACTCAATGACCCCTGGTCCCTTCCAACCTCTAATGATCTGCATCTCTGTGTGTAAACAAACTACCCCACCTTACTGCTACAACATAATGAAAATCTTTCCTAGCATCACCTCTGATTAAAGATGTTCCACTCTGCTGCTTTGCTAAGCCAAGAGCCACCAGTCCAAGTTCTAGCTAACTCAAAGACCTATTGCCAATCGTGTAATCCATGAACGTTTTTCATGTAAGTAGTGTTGGTTACTGCAACTAGCGGCTGCAACGATTCCCAGACTGTCCCATCAAAGTGGAAATATTAATTGAAGAATATTTACACCCCCCTCCATTAACAAATATAAACAAGATAAGGGTTTCAGCTGTCTGGTGAGGTCTTTCTCTTTGAGCCACTCACTCCACAACACACAAAAACTGCTCAGACACCAGCCAGCACTTGGTGAGTAATGTTGCTTTATTTCAGGGACTCGTAAGAATCACATTCTCTGTCAAGGTCTTGGAACAATGCAAATGGTGAACAAAAGACAAAAATAGATGTAATTGGTTCTGAAACGCATGAACATCTGTAGAGAGTGTGTTGCATTATCCCTAACGACTCCTGCTTTTGAAAAAAACCCACGTTCCGTATAAACGAGTGTCAGCGCAACAGCCAAGCAGTCAGAAATAGAAAAATACCCTAGATACACACTTAAAATAGACGTCTGTGGGCTGACGCTGTCAGTACCTGACATTTCTGTGTGGGGTACGATCACCAAGATGAGTTATTCTGATGAGGTCAGCGGTGGCAGCCCACATTTTTTCTCTGTAAGTCACAAAAAAATAGAGCACCCAGTGAAACTGCATGGCTTTGCTGCAAGTGCCCACAGGCAGTGAAGTGGCAGTCTGTGAGCGAAACCAGGTTCCTGCACCGTTCCTCTTTGCTGTCTTTGCCAACGCTGACGCCAGCAAAACCTTGCTGTTTGTCCCACCCTCCCTCATCTTCAGGATCAACTGCACATACGCCACAGACACAGCGAAGTGACAACAGCTTTAAACACAGACAAGACCTAGAAACGTCCCCAAGCCACTCAGTCATTCTTTCCTGTATTGGTTGTAATTCTTGGCAGCAAGGACAGGAGGAGGTTGCAAAGCGACAGCTGATCATCTCTCTGCGGAAGAGTCAGGGTGTGTCCTGTTTGCTTTGCCCCAGGTGTTCCCATGAGGTCACTGAACTTAAACCTCAGCTGATTGAGCAAGTGAAAGGAAAAAAAGTCCTATTTCTTTCCTGAGCTCCATGTTATAGCAGCTTCCCAGGACCTGAAGGGGACCTACAAGAAAGCTGGGATAGGGCTTTTTACGGGGGGGCATAGCGAGAGGACAAGGGGAAAGGGCTACAGACTTGAAGAGGGGAGGTTGAAGTTGGACATGAGGAACAAATTATTTCCTGTAAGGGTGGTGAGATGCTGGAACAGGTTGCCCAAGGAAGTTGTGGCTGCCCCTTGCCTGGAAGTGTTGAAGGCCAGGCTGGATGGGGCCCTGAGTAATCTGATCTAGTGAGGGTGTCTCTGCCTACGCAGGGGGTTGGAACTAGATGATCTTTAAGCTTCCCTCCAGCCCTGGCCATTCTGTGATTCTATGTTTTGGATGGAAGGATACACTAATTTTGAGCTACTCTTCCAAAGAAAGAAGAAAGGCGATTTGCTCATCTTTCAGCTGTCTGCCTGCATCATGGTTCGTCATCTTCACTCAGCCATCCCTCTCACTATGACCCTCCACCTCCACACTTTTCTGCTGAGTTCTGCTTCCTTTTTTTTCCACTTTTCACAGAAAATGGCAGCACGACAGGTAGACAGGTGGTGGACTCTGTCTCCTTGTGGATAAGAGCCCCAGGAAGAACTGGCAGCAGAGCTGGGAGTGGCAAAGGAGCACAACAAATACAAACTTCTACTCATGGGGCAATGGCTAGGAGTTAATTTCAAACTGTGTGTCAATGCCAGGCGCTCCTCAGGCGCTGCAAAAGCACAATGGATTACCCACTCCAGTACAGCCACATGAACTGGAACCTGATTCCTTTGATAAACAAGCACAACAGGAGCTGGCACTCACAGCACACACACACGCAGACAGCAATCACCTGAAGCTTTTAAAGATTTCTCAGCTTTACATCCTAGATTCAAAAGCTTTCCCTTAAATATTTTAATTTTTTCATCATTCTTTTCTAAATCTCTTCTGTCTCAGGCAAATTCAGACAGCTGTGTGAGCTGGAAAAGTGAAGCCAGTAACATCTGCAGCAGCACAACGCCTGACAGATGATTTTAGGTTTTCTTTCTGGAAGATGCTTTGCAGATGTCAAAGTCTCAAGGAATCATTGCACTTCACTCCTTAACCCCTCCGTTGTGGCACTCAACATCTGCAAATACCAGGCTGCTACCCACCACACCCCAGCAGGGCAGGCTGTTACCTCTCAAGCAAACAGGCGGCGAACGGAGGCGCAGAATAACTGATTATTCCAACATCACAGCACTTGTTTGGGAGAGGCAGGAGCTGAACCTGCATTTCTTGCATCTCGGCCTTCAGTTGTCTTTCTGTTCTGTGTTGCAGCCTTATTATTTTCTGCAGAGGAAGACTGGAATCTCTTAAGAGTCTGTCACTGCTACTCTGGTTGACAGGTGATGTCACCGTAAGGTAAGAATCGTGGCATTCCCCACATCAAAAGATGGAACACGGTGTGACATCTGTTTGCTGGAAGAAATACTAACCATACAAGTCCTTAAGAACATCAACATTTATTTAATATGATATAAAAGAAATGGGATATTTGAACAATAATAAGTGGCTTCTTATACTTACATCGCGTGTGCTCACTGTGTAAGAAATACACAATGAACATAATTACATTTGTACACAACCTAAGGACTGGATTGGAAACCTGCTTATTGCTGTACACACCCTAACCCCGCAAAGGAAAAGCCCAGTACGTGAAAATACCTACCACTCCATTTTATGTAAGAAAAAGGAACCACCAACGTGAATGTCTTGTGTGGACAGAAGGTGTGGCAGGAACTGCTGACACTGCAACCTGACCAAGAAGTAATTACAGCAGAAAACAGGATGTAGTTTACGAAGCAATAATAAAAATGGGACATTTTAAATAGATCTATATGCATTTATATATAAATATAAATTTTACAAATAAAATGTTAAACCGACAAATGGAGGTGTGTAAAAAGTGTAAAACAAAGTCTAGTGGTGGTATGTCAAGCTGTGCAGTGGTGATACATCAAACTGACTTGAGTTTATGTAGGTGGAAGAAGCAGCAGAAGAGCAAAGCTGTATGATCCATAATGGAAAGAACATTAAAGTCTGGAGAATACCAAATAAAGTTGTGACTGGAGGCTGCACATGAAAAAAAGCCTTTATTTGATGTGCACAGAAACCATAGCAGCAAGCTGGTATCAGGAGGACAGTGTGAAAGTTGCTGGGTGGACACGTGGGCTGTTTAAAGCTCTCTTGGAATAAACATTTTCCAGGAAGTGATAAAATGATGCTCTGTGGTCAAAAGCATCAGAACTATGAATTTCATAGATTTAAAATATACTGTACAATATCTTCTCATATTTTCATACGCCGGGTCCATACATCTCAGGCATGAATTGTTTCAACAGAAGCCATTAGCGCTGAAAGACAGACACAGATTAAGTCACTCTATTTTTGCAACAACAGAACAGTGAATAAAGCAACTCCAGGGATTCAACACAGCAAGGGATCGCTGACCTCATCCTAGCAGCAGTTATCAATGGCACAGAACAGAATGATGCATCTCAGAAATGGGTCGCTTCCAAAATCAGTTTTCCTGATGAATAATACTGCTGTCAAGATGCTCTGATAGCAAAAGGCAAAAGCTTTCTCAAATTTACCTAACTTGACAGAAAACCTGCTCACACTGAGCTTTATCCTGTTGTACCTGGCCACATCCAAATGTTCTTTGTGTAAAAACAAGTAGTAATAGCAAAGACCCTATTAGGGTCTTTTACAAATGACAGGCAGGGTTTGAAGAAAGATGTACCCACCACAGAGCTCCTGGAATGTGTCCAGAGGAGAGCAACTCAAATGATCACAGCGCTGGAGCTCCTCTCCTATGAGGACAGGCTGAGCAAGTTAGAGTTGTTCAACCTGGAGTAGAGGAGGCTCCCAGCTGACCTCAGAGCAGCTTTCCAATAGCTGAAGGGGCCTAGAAGAAAGCTGGGGTAGGGCTTTCTACATGGGGGCATAGCGAGAAGACAAGGGGAAAGGGTCACAGACTTGAACAGCAGAGACTGAGGTTGGACATAAGAAGAAAATTCTTTCCAGTGAGGGTGTTTAGATGTTGGAACGGGTTGCCCAAGGCAGCTGTGGCTGCCCCATCCCTGAAAGTGTTCAAGGCCAGGTTGGCTGGGGCCCTGAGTAACCTCATCTAGTGAAGGCGTCTCTGCCTATGCAGGGAGTTGGAACTAGATGATCTTTAAGGTCCCTTCCAACCCTGGCCATTCTGTGATTCTATGATTATTCAAGTGGTACAGCATAAAGGCAACAGTGCTGTGAGGAGCTTACTGCACTGTGCTAACTGCTGAAGGGCTTCTAGGAACAGTTTTTAACAGTTTCACAGAATCACAGAACATTAAGGACTGGAAGGGTCCTCAAAAGATCATCTAGTCCAATCCCCCTGCCACAGCAGGACCACCTAGATCCACTTGCACAAGGACATGTCCAGGTGGGTTTTAAATGTCTCCAGAGACAGAGACTCCACAACTCCCCATGGCAGCCTTGCTAGTGACACTGTTTCTGAGCTTTGGAGCCAGTGCTGTATGAAATGTAGCTGTCCCTCCATTGTTTGGTGTAAACAGAATGCTTAAAACGTCACAGCGTCAGCGGCAGACGTGTCTCTGCAAAGAAAACAGCCAGGACAGAGAAAGTAGCTCTGTGTTAATGTGTTTTTCCTCAGTTCGAAAATACCCTGTGCCACGAATTTCCTATGCCAAATCCCCCGGTGCCGTGCCAAGAGTATCACTTTACTAATTGACCATAAAAGCCAAACATCAGTATTACCTCATTATTCCCTGAAATCCAGCCTACATTTTCCAGATGCTGCCTGAAAAACGTGGTTGCGCACGAACAGGGCTGATCCCCCAACTCTGACGTTCCCTCTGCTGGATTCACCCAATGGGACTCATTGTGTCTGAGAGCCACTTCACATGACCTATCCTTCAGCAAAGCTCAAAGCACTGCAAGGTGTCAGAAGCTAAGGAGGCAGTAAGCACTGCAGGGCAAGGAGACCGTGCCTCACAATTCTTTTGTGTTGGGCCCAATTTAGTGCATTCATTTGGTTTGGAGCTCCTAGGAAAGAAGCAATGGAGGCATCAAGTGCAGCAAAGAACAGTGGGATGGATAAGCACATCCTGAACGTGTTTCCCAACGCAATCCACGTACTAAAATGGATGTATTTTAAGTTGTGTAATCCCTTCCTCGTTACGGTGAGGCACACGTAAGCAAAGCAATGGTTTCACAAGTGCCATCCCGGATGCACTGCTCTGTCGGAAGCATGAAGGTGTCTGTAGAATCAGACATGAAAATGCTACAACTCCAGTGTTACCTAGGAGGACACACAAAGACATGAAGGTGCTGGAGAGGGGGCAGAGAAGGGCAGCTGGGCTGATGAGGGATCTAGAGAACAGGGCTGATGAAGAGAGGCTGTGGGAGCTGGGGCTTCACAACCTGGAGAAGAGGAAGCTGAGGGAAGACTGCACTGCTCTCTACAACTACCTGAAAGGAGGCTGTAGTGAGGAGGGGCTTGGCCTCTTTTCCCCAGTGACTAGCGATAGGGCAAGTGGAAATGGGGTCAGGTTGCACAAGGGGAGGTTCAGATTTGATCTTAGGAAAAACAACTTCCTAGAAAGAGTGGTGAGGCTTTGGAACAGGCTGTCCAGGGAGGAGGTGGAGGCACCATCACTGTTCAAAAACAGGATAGACATGGTGTTTTGTGGGATGAGTTAGTGGTTGGACTTCAGTATCTTGAAGGTCTTTTCCAACCTTGATGATTCTTTCATTATGATGCGTTTCAAAGTTGTGGAGATCTGGAGCTGAGGAACCTGGTTTAGTGGTGGCCTTGGGACACTTTGGTTAATGGTTGGACTCAATGCTCTTTTCTATCCTAACTGGTTCGAAGGCTTGGGCACTAAGGTACAAAGCAGATTGTTACACAAACGCTTCACGTTTGGTAGTCTCTGATTTATCATAAATCCTTAAAAACAGAGAATGTGCTCATCTGATCATTGGAAATGATGAGAAGAGCTGAAAGCTACTTAATGCAACTGGGTAATAAACTCCTGGTGAAGTTATAGGCTGTTTCCCCTTTCAACACAGGCATGATGGACAGAATTCAGCAATGCAGTTTCAGTTCCAAGACTGACCTGAAACTAAGGTGATGGTTTGTCCTGTTTCAAAAGAAGATACATGATGAAGATGCTGTGCACGCAGGGAAACCAAAAAGTGTTAACAGAAGAGTCCTACTTATCTTGTTCAAATAGTTTTCTGTAAGAAGACTTTCATTCCAAAGTATGACAGACCAGACTAGATCTAATCACGACAGATCACATCCATCAAGAAGCCAGCAGCACAGGAGACAGTGCTGAGCGTGAGTGCGTTTTCCACTCTCTCAAAAGGAGAAAACAATGAGAATAATTTCTTTTCCCTTCTGAAGAATTTAAAACCAGTTTCCTAGCCACAGTTTGTGCAAAAACGGTGCGTGTGATGAATAGTGGGTCTGAGTTTGCCAAGGTGAAAGCTTGGCGAAGGTGATTGTGACAGGAAATGAAATTTTAAAAAGGTATTTTCAGATAAAATCTAGAAACTTCTCTAATTACTCAATTTCTTCTGCTGTCAGTTTTTCCCTTCCTCCTTGTCAAGCCACAGTCATCTGTGTCCTAAGCCATAAACTGTCTTGGGCCCTTAGTTCATTCCCTCTTAAGCATCACTAGATCTTGATCTAGCAGCCTATTTGCACCTGAGCACCCATGGTCACACCTTACATGGGACTCTGTTCTGTAACAGCCTAGGTCTCTCATGCAATTCAAAGGGCTGTTATCTTGCCTGTTGTGGGAAAGGTGCTTGATAAGCCAATTAGTCCTCTTTGTGCTTGGACAGAGAACTGATTACTGGCCAGCAAATCAATACATGTAGATGTTTTCTGGTTGCTTTACATTCAGTGCTGCATGTAACTTTAACTGGCCAAGTAGCTTACAGATGTTTCTGGGGAGTGGGGTGGGGGGAAACTAGCATGCATACAGTTAGGTGGGAAAATGTTAGGAGGAGGGTTGGGAAAAAGGACGTACTTCTCTGTAACTATACACACATGAAATGGGATCCTTCCGTGAGCTGAGTCTGGGTAGATGGACCTGGGGACAGGGACGATTCTGGTGAAGAAGGCAAACTCTTCACTGTGGGTCAGACAGCAAGAGACGTAAGAATACAAATGAAAGGTGGCATGATTCAAGCCATAATAAATACAATCAGAACCAAATTAAAATTACACAGGTAAAGATTCAAAATCTGATCAGCACAATAAACACAACTTCGGGAGCGAGCACGGCTGATCTCAAGAAAGTTCACTACTCAGCCCTGTAAATATCCAGTAAATGCCAGAGGAACAAACCATGGACACATGAGTGCTGATGTGTTATAGCTGTGTCGCAAAGACAGCAGAATTTAACTAGCTGGGACACTTCCAGGACAGCTTTTATATCCCAGCTCAGACTAACTAAGCAGTTTTCATTCTGCTGAGCACTTGAAAATGTATTTACAAACTCTGGCTTCGATTATCTAGTCACAGGAAGGACTAAATACACTGGAAACTCCCAAGGACTCCCCAACCTTTGGCATACCTGCAGCCATCCACTAGCAAGGATGGAAGGGTGAATATACAAGGATTGAGATACTGTTCTACAAATGGAATAGTGAAGGATTTGCTCCAACCAACAACCACACCATGGCTCCATTTCTGGCAATAGTTTTTTAAATCCTTGAATGTAATGCAGCCACAACATTTACATTTTCCTCTTCTCTACTACTTTTCTCTCTGTTATAAAACCATACGCTTGACTCGCTCAGAACATCAATTCACACAGTTTTCAGCGCATAAAAGACATAATGAAACAAATAGAAAGAGTTGTACATAGGTACTGCATAACTCATGCTTCAGTCACACTCTTTTCCATACCTGCTGTTGCCTGATCTTCTTTGGGAGACTGTGCTGCTAATTCAAATGAAGACATAATCCCTTCTTCCTCTTGAACACTAACTACTTCACTTTCTTCTGAGCTGGTTTTGGGTTTGTGGTTGCCAACTGCGGTCACACTCTGCAAGCTGGTTAAAAAAAAGCACATGATTAAGAACTCACTCTGTCTTCATTTGAGTGGCAACCACTAAGTAAAAGAGTTCCAATTTAGCTTTCTTCTGATAAAAGCAAAAAGTTGCAACTTGCAGGTTTCTGCAAAACACACGAGGTAGTATGTGTTGTGAAACAAGTCTACCTTGTAGAATCTCTTAATTATTGAGGCTGGAAAAGACCTCTAAGATCATCCAGCCCAGCCTATGACTTAATGTCACCACAGCCTAGACCATGGCCACGTCCAGTCTGTCCTTAAACACCTCCAAGGAATGAAGACTCCCTCACTGTCCTGGCCAGTCCATTAGAGTTAGACTTAGCAGCAGAACTCCTCTCCTCTACATAGACATGCAGTTTCCTACTGTGTGGTATCTACTTGGCTGAAGGGTGCTTATCACTCTCTGTAACTACCTGAAGGGAAGTTGTAGACAGGTGATGGTCAGGCTTTTCTCCCAGGCAACTAGCAACAGGATGAGAGGGCAGGGCCTGAAGCTGCATCAGTGGAGGGTTAGGTTGGATGCTAGGAAGTCTTCCTCACGAAAAAGGTGATCAGACACTGCCCAGGGCAGTGGTGGAGTTCCCATCCCTGGAAGTGTTTAAGGACAGACTGGATGTGACCCTTAGTGTCCTGGTCTGGCTGACGAGGTGATGTTAGGACAAAGACTGGGCTGGATGATCTCAGAAGTCTTTTCCAGCCTCAGTAATTCTGTGATTCTGTGTGGTAAGAAAGTTATGACCTAATGTAAGAAGCCACAGTCTGCAGTGCAACTCAAAGTTACGCAGCCGTACAGAGGAATGGTCACCATTCTGTGATGGTCTAAGCCAGCAGCACTCCCACGTAGTGAAGTTAAGGGGTAACGCAGGCGATCAGGAAGCCTAGGCTGCAGCTTTCATACTAAACTGCCAGAGAGCCTGAACTGACATTACTAAGTATGTTTCTTATCCCAAAGCAGAGATTGTGACTTTATCCTGTTTATCACTGGGACAAAACTCAAAAATAAACACTGCTTCGCCCACCAACTCATCAACTCTTAGCGAACCTCTCCGTGTTTAGGTTTCTCATTAGATTTCTCTATATCTAAACCACTGAAAAACACATTATATCTATAAGTATTTATGGCAGAGTTTCATTAGTTGCTTGGTCTGTTCAGCTAATAAATACATCGTGCAAGTTTAAAATAGCCTCTGAACATCTTGTATTGTTTTTACCTTGTATCACTATCATGTGTTTCTTCCAATTTATTTTTCTTCTTCTTTTCTGCTTTCTCTTCATTCCTCACTCCTTTGGAGTCAGATACAACATGTGCATCTGATAAAAGATCATCAGTTTTTGTCAGCTGTAAAAGAACCCATGAAACCAAAAGCTGTAACACATACTAAGTGGCAGATGAGAAGTACAGTACCAGGAAGCAGTTTTATTAACAGACAAATTTTGCCATCATGTATAGTTAGTAATTCAGAATTACATAACTTCAGAACTTTTTATCAATACCATTCAGGTTAACAGAGTTATCCTGAAACTGAGACCAGAGCCAATGGGCAGGGCTTGGCTTAATAACTTCCAGAACTCATCTGAACTCTTTGTATTGCAGCCTGCCTACTCTGCTGTGCAATCTTTCTCTTTCACAACGCCGTGAGGGATTCCAGCTACTGCAGCATCATGTTGAGAACACTGCTCTTAAAGGTCTGATTAGCTCCAACCCATATAACTGTACCATGTAACTCTCCATGGGAAGATCTGCATATTCAGCAAAGCAACAGACTCTCAATCGAAAGCATTTTTTAAAAAATAACAGATGTTGAGTAATGATTTGATACTGTTCTCAGTCAGGCTGATGTTTAAAAAAGCCAAATATGAAATAGGCAAACAAAAGGAAAAATGAATGAGGAAAAGGCAAAGCAAAAGATAATTTAAAAAAGTGGATAGAAAAGAAAAATAAACCCCTCTACATAGTATTTTAAAATGTATTGACCTATAGGCAGAATACAATTAGGTAGAAACAACTCTACTAATGTATTTGTGACAGGCAGTCTGGTTTTGCTGGGTTTTCAGGGCACTTTAGTACCAGAAACACCAAGGTAACTCAAGCCCAAGTGAGTCTGAGACTATTTCAAGACAGAAACGAATCCAGTGACCAAACAGCACAAACTGTTAGTGCCCACTTCCATGTAAAAACCATTTCATCAGCTTTACTCTGCTGCCTACGAAATACTAGACAAACTATAGCCAAACAAGCAGAAAAGTCAAGTGCATTAAATGACTCTCAAAGCCAACACTGGGATATCCTGAGCAATAAGAATTATTATCGGAAGATTCATCGGTATCAGTTCTGTTTTCAAAGAAAAGCATAATTATGTATTTCTCCAATCAATGAAAACAGTAGCAGATAAAGTTCAGTAGAACGGAATTCAGGAGAACCATACATAAGGAAAGTCAGTATCTCAGCTACAGACAGGTCTGACAGAGTTCTGTGCACCTCCAAAGAGTTATCCCTTACATTCAAAAAGAAATCTAACTCTTCCAAGCCAGAAGAACTGGCTCTGTTTCCCATACTCTGCTATCTGTGGTTCAACAATACTCTTCTCCTACAGGACGGGCTGATGAACAGTTGTGGAAGGGGCAGTTTAGTACCTCCTTAGTAAAACCTGAATGAAGTTCTTGTTTTCCATCACGTTTTAGTTGCACTAGTTCTTCTCCAGAAGACTTGTTATTTCGTCTGAAATTGTTTTCTTTACTGGTGCTCTCCAACTCCTTCATGTTGCTAGATACAGTATCATCCTTTCTTGGATTCTGCGGGGTTAGAAAAAGGATATGCGGGTGTATTCCTATGGAAATTATCAGTGTCTCAGTTCTGACTCTTGCACTGTCCTCTGACTTTGATAAAAACCCCAAAGCTTTACAAACCTTAAGTAGACCTCACTGCAATGACAAAAATTACAACTGTTAAGAAATTTGAATTTGTCATTTTAGGACATTTCAAAACAGTCCCAACTCGTTTAACGATTTTCATCCCCGGAACACTGCACTTTCTGCACTTCCTCCCCTGCTGCAGTTGCCAGCATTTCTGTTAGTCAGCTTTACCTTCTGGAATGCCATGCTTAGTTGCACTGGACAGTGGAATTGAGTGCCCTTTCAGTTTGCTGATGGCACCAAACTGTGGTGAAGTCAACACACTGTAGGGAAGGGAGGCCACCCAGAGGGCCTTGCCAGGCTGCAGAAGTGGGTTCTGGCAAATTGCATGAACTTCAATAAGATCAAGGGCAAGGTTCTGCACCTGGGTCGAGGCAATCCCATGCATGAATACAGATTGGGAGGAGAAAGGGTTGAGGACAACCCTGAGGAGAAGGATTTGGGGGTGGTGGTAGACCAGAAGTTTTGCAGGAGCCGTCAGTGTGCGCATGCAGCCCAGAAAGCCAACCATGTCCTGGGCTGCATCAAAAGAAGTCGTGACAGTGGGTTGAAGAAGGTGGTTCTCCCCCTGTACTCTGCACTGGTGAGATCCCACGTGGAGTACTGTGTCTGGTTCAGGTGTCCCCAACATAACAAGGACACAGAGCTCCTGGAACGTGTCCAGAGGAAAGCAACTCAAAACAATCCAGGGGCTGGAGCACCTCTGCTATGAGGACAGGCTGAACAAGTTGGGGTTGTTCAGCCCGGAGAAGAGGAGGCTCCAAGGTGACCCCTTCACATACAGCACTCATGATGTCATACCAAAAAATGCAGATGGTCTAATCACAGGCAAGCACTGAACTCAGTGTCTTCTGGGGATCCAATGTTGTTGTACCTTTTGTACAGCTCTGAAGGCAGCTTAGCATGTTCCGAGGCAAAAAAATACCCAAACCTAAAACTTCTTTGGGAGTATTTGACTTAACAGTAAAATGCATTTAATCTGAAAAATCAGATGTTAAAACATAAAATGTTCAATGAAAAAAACAACAGCAAAACCAGTGTGCTCTGAGGAAAAAACAGGCCAGAGGATTAAGAAAGGGTTAGCTCCAAGAAGCTATTGAAGGACATAACTAATTCTTAGCAGAATGGGCTCAAAAACCAGAGCAAAAATGCACCAGTTAAGAGCTACTGTAAACTTCTACCTAAAAATCTGACTGGCATTTGAATAAAATGAGAAAAATCTCTAATTTATACATCAGCTAAATCGTGACTCTCCCTGACACTGCTTCTAGTCACAAAGCTTGTAATCTCACATTGTTTGCTCAGTTTGATAAACCAACCTGTTAACAAAGACTACAAGGCACAGTATCAAGCACAAATAGGTGTAAATGATTTGTCTTCCAAAAAGATTAAGAAGTGACTTCCACTGTCATTAGGTGTAAGAGGGAAGGCCATCTTCTCCCTTTCTCTTGTACCTGGCAGAGAACTGTGACCTATTTCATACAAGCAGTGTCAGACAGACACCCATGGTTTCATGTGATTTTGGAAAGAGCTCCTTAACTTTTTCTTAATTGGATGCACTGGAGTTTTTCAAGAACATGGGCCCCACCTGTGCCAGCTTGAATGGATTCTCTCTGACAAATGACAAATTCTGTGAAGGAGACTGGTCTGAAATGCCAATAATATTGAGTCCTTTTCTTTTCTCTCTCAGGCAAGCTTGTTGGTGTCTCTTTATTCTTTCCATCTGTTCCTCCACAGTCATTCGAGGTCGTGTGCTTTCTGCTAGACACAGCTGCTCCACCGCACTCCTTGGTCTTTCCTTAAATGGAAGAACATATATATAGACAGACAGATAGACAGATACAGATATGCTTTAAAAAAGCAGGATTCCAAACTGTTTAGCTACTCCGAAAAAGAAGTCTGATTTACTAAAAAGCAGTGTGTGAGATCTCCCACGTATGTGAAGGAAGCAAAAGAGCCAAGGGACGTTATCCCCATCAATGAGAAACATTAAGAGAACAGTAGATGCTCTCTCCACGTCGTCCTATCAAGTTGAAACAATTTACCAAAAGATATACAACAGACAAACACAAGTTACTTGACTGAGACAGAAACATAATCGAAATTTAATGATCCAAGACTTTTAGACCAGTTGACCTAATAGTGATTTCTGCCTTTTTATTTCAATGAAAACTACAGCTGGGCGCCATTTAATGGCAAGTGCATGCTGAAACAAACTCAAACGGCCTCAAGTTGCACCAAGGGAGGTTTAGATTGGGTATTAGGAAATATTTCTTCACTGAAAGGGTTGTCAAGCATTTGAAGAGGCTGCACAGTGAAGTGGCTGTGGAGGTACCATCTCTGGAGGTATTTACAAGACCTGTCTGTAGATGTGATGCTGAAGGACATTTGTTAACCCTTGTTAGTTTAAGGTTTGTGGATGGACTTGATCTTAAAGGTCTTTTTCATCCTAAATGATTCTATGAATTTATCACCACTTAAACATCTGTAATTCTAAGCATTACATTATTCTTCAAATAACATCACTTTATCTGCTCTGTTTTGAAACTCAGGCCTTTTCAGAGACTTTGTATGACAGAAAAACTAATGACTTCTGGCTAATCAATCGCATCCAGTACATTCACAGGAACTGCTTTCACTTCTGAACCACAGCATCCTTTCTCCTTTCAACATTCTGAGTTTCTCTCTCTTCTTCTGTCTTTCCTACAGCTTCTCTTCTATTCATGCTACAGCTATGGCAGAACATTCTTGCCCACCCCCTTTTGAACTACCTGTAAACCTCTGTTTTCAAACCAGAACATGAAATTCCAGGTGTATTACCCAGATATTACTTACTGTAGCCTTATTTTCTGGCTGCTTTAGTAGTTTTCCAGTAAAAAAATTAATAAAACCAGCATTTGTTGTGTGATGGCTGTTAATTGCCCCAGGAGGCAAATAAAAGTCCTTCAAGACTTTTAACATCAGATCATAGGAAGAAATTCCTCACTATGAAGGTGGTGAGGCATTGGAACAAGTTGCTCAGGAAGGTTGTGGATGGGAGGCTGTGGAAGTTCCATCCCTGGAAGTGTTCAAGGCCAAGCTGGTTGGGGCTCTGGGCAACCTGGTCTGGTGAGAGGTGTCCTTGCCCATGGCAGGGTGTTGGAACTGGATGATCTCTGAGGTCCTTTCCAACCTAAACCATTCTGATTCTATGCTTCCCATCCTTTTTGGTGTGTATTTCAGTAGGTTATCAGATTTATCACTACCATTCAGATCTTGCCCGGTTGGAGTGCAGTGAAATCTCCGTGCAGTTTAACACACATGACCTTCAAAACGCTGTAATTCTTTCTACAGCTGTCTCTACAAACCTAAGATATAGTTTACAAACCATAAATTCTAAGGAGATAAAATTAAGAAGTTGTTTAACTTTTGATTTAACTACAGAAATTTCACTTAGTCACGAACACATCACCATCCACCAATGCTCAAAGGCTATTCTGAAGTACCGTTCTTAGATCTAGCTTCTTATTCTTCCTCAAAGTGACATAGGAGGCTATTGTCGAAGACTCCGGCATTGGTGATTTGGTTCTGGGTGGTACAACTCCCACAGGAAAATGTGAGCCTGCAAAAGAGTAAAGCAATATACTAAGTGCTACGCAAAACATTGCCAAAAGCAGTTTGTTTTCTAGAAAATATGTGTTGTCAGCCTTTGAAACTATTCCTCGGATGGGAAAGAGCACGCATGAACAAGAGGGGAGAGGGACTGAGAGACACCAACCTTGCATAAAGTAGCTGTTTGTCAGGATGCTCTGAACCTCGGCACTGCAGTCTGTCCTACCTTCTTATCAAACTTTATTGTTGAGCATTTTTCCATGTGAGTATGGTTTCCCTTCTGTGCACAAGAGTGTGAGTGATGCCAGTGATCTTCAGGTCAGACTAGCTTGAGAGTAGGAGACAGCTACAGGGGAATCACAGAGGCCAAAATAGGAAAGTCTGGAGGCCTGAAGGTTGGTTGTTGGAAAGACCATTGGTCTGGACCTGCTACTAAGAGGGGATGTTGTATCTGTGCGATGCTAATGAACCCAAGACAAGTGTAGGTGGTAAAGCAGAATACAAGGCGGGAGCCAGCTGACCAAGAGACCTTCAGTCTATAGCTCAGACACCGGAGAGGCCAGAGGCACTGAGAGTCAATTGATGGATGAAGATACCATAGGTCTGGCCAGTTCTTGGAGAGACTCATTCGTGTGCACACGTATTCTCATGTCTACGCATGTATGAGATCAGTTAGTGTGCTTTAGCCCAGTCAAGTGGCAAGCAAGAACAGAATCATGTCATGTGTTCATTAAGTGTCCCACTTTCAGGCAAACACTGGTCCTGTTCGTGTGGTGCCTGTAACAGCAGCAGTTTCAAAACCACTTGTGTTAGCTGCTGCGGTTAGCTGTGCTGTGCTTGTGCATAATGGGACCATGTCCTCGGCCCTTCTGCTTGCTGTGCTTGGGGGCTGGGAAGTGCAGCAGCCAGGCTCTGTCACTAGACGGGAGTTGAGGATATTCTGTGTTCTGATGTCCACTACAATCAGCCTTCTTTAGCTATATCCATCATTGGCTTTTCTACTCAGAGAGGCTCTGACAAAATGTAATTAAGCTGGTAGCAAACTGAAATAAGTTAGACCTCACCAAAACGTACAGATACAATTAAATTACACAAGCTTTCCTATTGCTTTATGAAGGTGCAGGAAATCAAACTTTTTCCTTGATGAATCTGCCTAAAAAATAGATGTAACAACTCCTTTGACAGTCAAATTATTTAGTCCTTGCTTTTCCTGAGGTTGTACAGATTTTAGAGGACACACTGACCCAGTGGAGGCTCCTCTTTCTCCATGTTGTTTGATGGGCTGACAGAACAGTGTAACAAAAACTGCAAAGCAACAGTTTGGGTGTTCTCTAGACATAAAAAAGGATAAAACTCTGCAGAAGTACCTTTTCCTTCTGCATCACCTTCATGTACAACCCAGGTCATAAATATTCCTCCATGGGAAGACAGCTGCAAGAGTCACTTTACACAGTCCCTTCCTTAACATTTGAAAAGACAGGGAAATGCCTGACAGGAGAAGTGTCCAGTACAGTAATGTGCACAACGAACTCTGAAATGGACTCATTTTCAGAGCCACCCTCGATAGGAAATTACATCATCTTAAGTAGGACTTCTTAAAACAGCAAGGTTTCATGTTTGTTTTCTGTTCAGCTTATGAACTGTTAGAAAGAGTATAAAAAGGTTTGTTGAAATGGCCTATAGTTTTAGTGGTATAATCACTACATAAAACCCCAAACAACTAGGAATTGTTGGGTTTGTTCCTTCTGTCCAAGGATTGTTATTGTGTCTGTTAGAAAACTCACGTGTTCGAAAGTGAGGACCAGATGGTAAAACTCATTACTCAGTTGTTTAAGATGATAAAAAGCCTCTTGCTGTTTGCTACTGATTCAGTTATTTCCTTCCCTGTCTCTAAATACTATTTCATAGACTCATAGAATGGTTTGGGTTGAAAGGGACCTTCAAAGCTCATCTAGTCCAACTCCTCTGCAGTAAGCAGGGACCATCTTTAACTAAATCAGGTTGCTCAGAGCCCCTTCCAACCTGACCTTGAATGCCTCCAGGGATGGGGCACCTACCACCTCTGTGGCCAACCTATGCCAGTGTTTCACCACCCTCACTGTAAAAAATGTCTTCTTTACATCTCGTCCAAATGTCTCCTCTTTTAGTATAAAAACACAACCTCTTGTCCTGTCACAACAGGCCTCGCTACAAAGACTGTCCCCATCTTTCTTATTAGCCCCCTTCAAGCACTGAAAGGCTGAAACAAGGTCTCCCTGGAACCTTCTCCAGGCTGAACAACGGTACTCATAGAAGGTGTTCTAGCTCCCTGATCATTTCTGGGTCCCTCTTCTAGAACATCTCCAACATGTCCGTATCTTTCTTGTACTGAGGACTTCGGAGCTGGACACAGTACTCCAGGTGAGGTCTGACCAAAGCAGAGCATTAAGGATAATCTCCCTCAACCTGTTGGCCACTCCTCTTTTGATGCGGTCCAGGATGGGGTTGATCTTCTGGGCTGCAAGAAAACACTGCTGTCTCATGCCCAGCTTTTCATCCTCCAGTAACCCCAAGTCCTTTTCCACAGGGCTGCTCTCAATCACACATTGCCCAGTCTGTGTTAATATTTGTGACTGCCCTGACCCAGGTACAGGACCTTGCACTTGGCCTTGTTGAACCCCATGAGGTTCACAGGGGCCCACTTCTCTAGCTTGTCCAGGTCCCGCTGGGTGGCATCTCATCCCTAAGGTGTGTCAACCACACTGTTCAGCTTGGTGTCACCTGCAAACTTGCTGAGGGTGCACTCCATCCCACTGTCTGTGACATCGATGAAGGTATTAGCACTGGCTGTAGTACGCACCCTTGTGGAACACCACTTGTCACCCATCTCCATCTGGACATTGAGTCACTGTGCACTACCCTCTTGATGCAACCATCTGCCTAACACCCACTGAACAGTCTACCCATCAAATTCATTTCTCTCCAACTTCAAAGGATGCTGTAGTAGGGCATGTCAAAGGCTTTACAGATGTAAAGATTCCAGAGAGATGACATCAGTAGCTCTTCCCTTGTCCACTGCCACAGAAGGCCAGGAGGTTTGCTGCCCAAGGTAAAGCCATTGCTGGCTGTCTCAAATCACCTCCCTGTCCTCCATGTGCCTTAGCACAGTGTTCTGGTTTGAGTTAGACCAGAACTAATTCTCTTCAGTGATTTTACTTTGCAGCTCAGGCTCTTCTAACCAAGTGCACTTTCTGCAGTTAACGGCGTATTTAAAGTGCAGACAGCATCTGCTCCTCCGAGCGAGCGATAGTGCCTGCTGTTACTGCTACCGATCGGTATGCAGAAAGGCTCTTGCTTGGGAGAACCAAGGTGACTGCTCATCTTGTGTACCTTGTCAGGGCTGCACTGTACCTGTAGGAAGATGCAGACAGGAATACCTGAACAAGGCATTCCATTCCACAGATGTCACATTCAGTGTAAAGCTGAGGGATCACAAGGGTCAAGCTCTCTTCTTCAATAGTGGCAACTGAGGAGGACTCTCTATTCTGCCTTAAATCTCAATCCATGTATTCCTGAATCCAGTTCCAGAGCTCAGCTCCTGAAGGCAGTTCCTATCTGCCACTGATCTGTCTGCGACTTTGCTGGCATCTGCTCTGAGCATCAGTGGTGACAGTGATGTATTTGTACTGCATCCCTTCTGTGGGGCTGTCTATGTGGACTTAAGAAGTTATACTCAGTGTTTTCCAGTAGTTTCCTTGATTGCCAGCAGCTCTCAGTGCTACTTTCGCAGCACATGTCAGAGTGGTTGGATTCCCCCAGCAGGATGAGAGCCTCCGAGTGCAATTCCTCCTGTAGTTGGAGTAAGCTCTCCTTAATTGGGTAGCCTGTAGTAGCCACCGATCAACAAAGTGCCCTTTGTTGTCTTGGCCTCTTCTTACCTAGAAGGCTTTGAACCTGCACATGGCAGTTGCTCAGGGACAGCTCTTCAAATTCTATCCAGATCTTGACGCAGAAGGCAATGCCTCACTCTTCTTTCCTCACGTGTCTCCTTCTGGAAAGCCTGTAGCTATTGATAGCCACACTGCATTTCACAGATTCATAGAATCACAGAATGGCCAGGGTTGGAAGGGACCTTACATCTAGTTCCAACCCCCCTGCACAGGCAGGGACACCTTCACTAGATCAGGTCACTTGGGCCCCCAGCCAACCTGGCCTTCAACACTTCCAGGGATGGGGCAGCCACAACTGCCTCGGGAAATCTGTTCCAGCATCTCACCACCCTCACAGGAAATACTTTGTTCCTCATGTCCAATCTCAATCTCCCCTCTTCAAGTCTGTGACACTCTCCCCTTGTCCTCCTACTATGCACCCCTGGAAAAAACCCTACCCCAGCTTTCTTCTAGGCCCCCTTCAGATACTGGAAAGCTACTCTGAGGTCACCTGGGAGCCTTCTCCAGGATGAACCACCCCAACTTGTTCAGCCTGTCCTCATAGGAGAGGTGCCCCAGCCCCTAGATCGTTTGAGTTGCTTTCCTCTGGACATGTTTCAGGAGCTCTATGTACTTCTTACATTGGGGACTCCAGAACTGGACACAGTACTCCAGGTGGGGGTCTCACCAGTGCAGAGCAGAGGGGAAGAATCGCCTCCCTTAACCCACTGTCACTACTTCTTTTGATGCAGCCCAGGACATGGTTGGCTTTCTGGGCTGCATGCACACACTGACAGCTCCTGTGAAACTTCTGGTTCCTCACCACCCCCAATTTGTTCTCCTCAGGGCTGTCCTCAATCCTTTCTCCTCCCAATCTGTATTCACACATTTTTTCCCACCAAATTTCAGTAACTGCAATCGGTTAGCCGCTTTCTACCAGCATGGTGGCTTCCAATTCCTCCTTGTTTGTTGCCCAGGCTGCGTGTGTTGGTGCAGAGGCACTTCAGCTCCTGGCAATGTAGCCTTCTTGGAAGAACAACTATTACCAAAGACTGTTTTTCTACAAAGGGACATAACAAATTTACTTCTGTCTTTACAGGAGAAGACAGTAGTCAGGTTGGGGTATGTGAAATCACCGATTTGCTTTATACAGCCAGTACACGTTTTCTTATACTGTTTTGATAATTCCTCTTGACATAAATGACTCTAAGCCATCTTGATAACCACAGGTCAATAAAATCCAGGTATGCTGTCAGAAAGGCAACTTACTCAATTTGGTGGTTGATGCATTTTTCACCACCAAGTTAAATGTAATCTAACATCTATCATAAATGAACATTAAACCCCAACAAATGAGACAGTGAATCAAAATTGACTAATTGTCTGCCAAGTGCAAGCTTAACTACGTCACAGGTGATAGGGCATTCATGCTGTTTACACCCAAACGTGTATGCTGGCCTTAGTTTTGAAAACCTCCACTACCATTCTGATGACAATAATATCCCTGGATGGTCATTGGTTTTTGGTCATGTACGTCACTTTGCTTAGTCATGCTCCCAGAACAGAAGGCAGTGATCTTGCTGGAATCATCAGCCATTTAGTTACTTTCTCTAAAGGCTCTTAATATGGATTTTGGGAGGTGCTCAAGCTGCTTTTCCTGAAGGCATTTTTAACAAATCATTCTGTGTGTTTTAACAAACAGAATTGAGAAGTGCTTTCTGGTAAAGGACTCCACCAAGCAATTAGTAGCTTTTATGGAAGCTAGACGAAGAGAAGAATCTAAAGCATTTAGCAATTGCAAAGACCTTTATTGTCTGTAGACTCCAAGGTCATGATCATTATTCCTATTATATCAGGGGACAGAAGGCAATTCAACAATTACAAGATTAAAGAAAAAAGAAAAGACATTGTTTCCCTGCCTTATGAGAGCCTGAACATTCTGCGGTGCTGCCTTTTTAGACGTTCCAGTGACACAACATTGGGAGCTTGATTCAAAACCGGAATAATTGTTCAAGGGCAAGAACATCAAATGGGTAATTGTTCAAGGGAATGGTGTGTGGGGAGTGTGAGTGATGTGATTAGACATGGTGTCAATACGGATTTCAGGGTTGTTGGTGAGCGTAATGTTTGATTTTTCTGCGGTGTAATTGACTGAAATCTTTTTTGTCATATAATTAAATCATTATTTGATCATGGAAACTGGTTTATCATATTAAGAAATGGACAGGCTACCAAAATACAAAAGATTATATATCATGTTACACAGTTAAAGCTTTGTATTGCTTGTGAGTAAAGCTGAGAGACTGTAAACATCACGCCTGGGGACAAACCTTTTGCTGAAGATTCTGACTCTGAAATTTGTTCTGTCTTTTCTTCTCCATTAGACTCATCCACTTCTGCTACTGTAGTTAACTCTGGTTCACTCTTATAAAGCCTATAATCAGGACCCTAAGGAACGAAAAGTTATGAGGTAAATAAATGAGCATTTTGTACAAGCATTTATGTCTTAAGACTCAAAGGGCTCATTTGGTGATGGCTCTAGTCTCACTTCTCAAGAAATTGTTTCATTTCTCAAGATGCTATTGAAGCAGCGTTTCTTTGTAGCTGAGTAACAGTATTTGTAAAGTTCCAGAAATTAAGGAAAAAAAATTGCCATAAAAGAGTGGAGGCTTTTTTGTTCTCTTGTAAATGATCTTCAGGCAATGAGTTTGTATGAGGCTTCATCAAAAGGTGATCTGGAGTTTTATAAAAGAATTTGTGAGTAAAAGCATCTAGTTTTCTGAAATGAACTTAGATACCAGCACCCGAGTCTAAAGACATTTCACGTACGTGCAGAATACATGAGAGAAAAACGTGAACAGCAAATGATGGAGCTATAAATAAAACTAAGTAAACAAACACAGAAACAAGAACACAGAAGTAGCCAGATGACAAAATAAAACTTGTGACTGGAAGATGGTTGCTTCAAGAACAACGTGGCAGTTTAAGCCACTTACATAGTAAGATCCATTTCTCTGATATCCTTGAACTTGGTGAATCTTCTTTTCTTCTGGAAGATGTACTGGGCCCCTGCTATAACAGAGCAAGGAGCTGCTATCACTGGGCAGAGGGGGGATTATGGGAAGATGCTCTGTAAAGTCATAGGACCGAGGGAGTGGAGGACGAGGTGGGACTACTTCATCTTCCTAAAGATTGTAGAACAGTCACCTTGTTTAGATGTGCACACCTGTTACAATTATTTACAACTTAAAAAGAAAAATACATTACCATAGCCACAGCAGCTACAGATTTTGGCATTAAAGGGACAATGTCACACTAAAAAAAAACCGCAAAAGCCAAGAGAGCTTTATTTAACTCAGGTTTCTTTTGTTTTATTAGGACTACCTAAACTGAAATACTTCAACAGTTTCATTATTCAGCTTATCAAAGACTTTCAATGGTAACACCTGCATTTGCTATTGAATTTGTATGAACTCTCTAAATCATCCCTTTAAATATTAAATTCAATATGTTTTTAAAGCTTTTTATTTGAATAGAGGTTTGAGAAAGTTCTGTAAGCCAGATGTATATTGCACACACTTTACACAACCATGACAATGTCCCTTTAAAATTGTAACTTCTAGCCAGATTTTCAGAGGAACTGAACATTCTGGAGCTCCCACAGTTTCAGCTGTTCTGTGGGTGCCCTGGACATCTGAGAACCAGGCTCACACAGAATACACACAGAAAGCAATGTATTTCTTCCCATGAAAAGTGTCATGGGTAGAAAGCAAATCCATAAATCAGGGTTTATATTTCTAGGGTAAAAGCCTAGGGAGAGGAAAAAGTGAGCAATGAAAAAGAGAAAACATACTAGTGAGAATATAAAGACAGAACAAATGAAAGTGTTAGAATTACTAGGGGAGATACCAGTCTTTAGAAGTAATTCACAGCGCAGTATTTTCACCAAACTGTTCTGAATACAAGTATAATAATGTGAACTTGTATAATAGGTACATGAGAAATTTAGTTATGCTAAAATGGTAAAAATGCTAAAACCATACCTCGTTTTTATACTTAATAGCTGAAAATGTCCTTGATCCCATGAGGCCTGCTTGGTGGGAGGGGAAAAGGCACAGAAAGAGAAAAAGAAGTTTTCAATAAACAGCTTTTAACAGACTAACGACAATCTGTTGCTATTAAATTCAAAAAATCAGCAATTTAAAATAACTGATTGCTTTCTTCTCAGCAATTGCACCACTGTTTTTCAAACATACAAAGAGCAATGGTGGAGCTTATCCTTTAAAAGTGCATATGATCCCGCATAACCATGTATGTACGAGATAAAATCAATCATTTTACCTGCCTCTGAAGAATTTCTTTGCTGTTTGTGTTTACTTAAACCCTCCATGACATCTTGAATTCTCCACAGTTCCTTCTGAATCTGAGCACGCTGTATCCCTGCTGCCTCAGTCTGCCAGTGAATAAAGGGCACATATAGAGAACAAATTAGAATACACTGCAAGGGGGAGAAACCCTCAAATGTTTTTTCTTTCTTTACACCACACTGCACAGATTTTTGCCTTGGAGAATAAAGCACAATACTGAGACACACTCTGAAACTGAACACTCTAATATCGTCAGAAAGAAAAAGGGTAAGAAGAACTGATTTCATAATGCATCACTTAATTTGATGACTTGCTAGTTCCAACTCCAATTAGGAACAGAATTGGGAGGCCTACCTATAGCAAAAGTTAAAGAATTGTCAGTTTCCAGTGCTAAAATATGTGGAGATGAACACGGTACTTGCATACCGATACACAAACCGTGGGGCCATTTGCATTCGCGGTCATGCATGCTTTGCACTGCTGAACATACATTTCTCAGCTCTTGGGATTCCCTTTAATCTCCTTTTCACAGCTGTATAGAAAATCAATCCCTGGAGCAAATAGCCTTCAATGCCTCCCAGCATGGACCACACCCATCTGCCCATTCCACATAATGAATGCACATCCCTGTCTCCATGTGTGTCTCACAGAAAGCTCTCCTCAGACGCTCAGGATTTAAGAAGAGCTGCCCAATCCTCCTCAGCACAGCACAGCGAGTTAGTAAGATCCACGTAAGAATTTTTCACATGCAAGACTTGAAGCAATGACTAGAGCATTTTTTAACTACATTTGAATTTGACAGAATGATTTTATTACATTTGAAAATATTTAGTTAAAGGCAAGGATCTGTACAGAGGTTTAATATGACTGTTGCAGTGGTTAAGGACTGAAAAGAACTACCCTATTTTGGACCCCATCACTGAAACAAAGAGAGAAGGGAGGCTTCCAGACACAGAAACACAGTGCTGTAGCTTCAAAAAACCAGCAAAAGTAAGTCTCAGGACTTACAAACTTTTAATACCTTTTTACACACTGTAAGTTAATGCACATGTTGCCCCGCTCTCTCATCTCTGCAGTTTTTAAACAAAATCATAGAAAATGGAAGTGACTTGGATGTTCTTTATGACCTATGCCTCACCTGAATTTCCCCAAGCCGATCAAGTTGCTCCTGCATATGGTTCCTCGTTACAGTTACATCATACTCCAGTTTATCATACTGTCTCCAAGCTCTTTCCAGTTCCTAAGCACACAACAAGCGTAAAGGATTACAGCTGCACATTCAAGCGAAAAAACCCCAAACCAACTCAATTTTTCTTTATTCAGTTGCATGAAACTTCAGGAAGCAATGCACAGATTGGTGTCGACAGTAAATACAGATGTGTTTTAGAAAATGCAATGTTTAAACACCTTTTATTTTTGTTTTTCTAATGATACCAAATGGAATTGAAACAACCAGCATTCAAACTTTTCACAAATACAAAAGACAAGGGTAAAATCTTCAGAATATGCCTTGACAGTCAGTGGGCATGTGGGTCCTAAGGCAGAAAACCCACAGACAATTGTACAAATCCACCTCTTTTATTCTTTTGTTACACAGCCTAAGTATGTGTGTGTGTGTAATGTACTATGCAAGACATATGTAAGAGATCCAGGCCTGCCTGTAAGGTTACCAGTGAATCATAGAACAGAATCATAGAATCACAGAATCATTATGGCTGGAGAGAACCTCCAGGATCATCAAGTCCAGCTGTTATTCCAACATGTGACTTTATCTAGGTGATCATGCTGGGGTGGAGGGGGTTGGACTAGATGATCTTTAGAGGTCCTTTCCAATCCCTAGTGTTCTGTGATCTCCCTGACTCTTACACTATGGCCTCAAGTGCTCTAGATACTTGTTTTTTAAACACCTCCAGGGATGGTGACTCCATCACCTCCCTGAGCAGTCTGTTCTGGTGCCCAACCACTCTCTCAGGAAAGAACTTCTTCCTAAGCTCCAGTTTAAATTCCTTTGATGCAACTTAAGGCCATTTCTGCACGCCCTATCATTAGTAATCTGGGAGAAGAGACCAGCACCAGCCTCACTACAACCTCCTTTTAGGTAGTTGTAGAGAGCAATAAGGTCTCCTCTCAGCCTCCCCTTCTCTACACTAAACATTCCCAGTTCCCTCAGCCTGTTTTCCAGATCTCTCCCCAGTCTTGTTGCCCTTCTTGGGATCCACTCCAGCACTCCAATGACTTTCTTATACTGTGGTGCCTAAAACTGGACCCAGTACTCAAGGCGCAGAGTACCGGGAAACCATATCTCCCTACTCCAGCTAAGACACCTGGGTTTATGTATGGACACCTGCAAACACCAGAAGACAGAAGGCACAAAAAGAAAATCTTCTTTTAGGTCAGCTCTACCATCTCACTTTTGAAGCCTACATCAAGCAATTTGAACAATGTACCATAGTATCTCAAGGATTTCCTTTGCCCTGATTTCCTTGTCAGACCAGTTCCTCTCACAAAATATTCTAACATTCAGACTAAAACCAGTACTTCAGAGCCAACTTCACATCCATGTCACCACAGTGAACCAGTACAATTTGACACTGAAATACCTCCCTGGATAGATACATAAGCAAAAATGCCTTGTCATTTCAGTGTAGAAACCACAAGCAAGTGGAAAAGGATAGGAAATAGCAAATCCTTTCCTTTTCATTTCTTTTTTATAATGGTTTTGAAAATTCAGGGCTTGAAATATCTTTCAAGTGTAACTACCAAATACTAAGAGAGAGCATTACAGTGTAGTTTCTTTTTTCATCTTGCAGGTGCTTTTGCTTTGTCACCCGCCTGATCAACTCTCCTTCTCTGGAGATGTTCAAAACCCTCCTGGACACTTTCCTGTGCAACTTGATCTAGGTGATCCTGCTCTGGCAGGGGTAGTGGACTAGATGATTATTCGAGGTCCCTTCCAATACCTAATGTTCTGTAACTCTGTGGTAAAGACTGTGCTTGTTACCATTCTGCCATCACATTTTTATGTAGCTCGTTTGTATGACTGACCTTTTCTGGTATAATTTTTCATACTACCACACAAATTAAAGTCAGTATGGCCAAAAAACATGACTACAGAATGACCACTTGAAGAAGACAGCAAAAAGATAATTTTCCAGCTGCCTTTGGCAAAAACACTGGCAAGTGGATGACAACTGAGTTTTGATGGAACATAATGAAAATGAACTGAAGGCAACAGTTAAGAACATGAAAACAAACACTGAACATTTTATTTTTAGTGGCAAGAATGTATTACTTACTGCAGTAGCTCGCGATACTTCTCGACAAGTGCTAAGTAGTCCGTTCTGCAAGTCATCTCTCTGCAAGATGACAGTTTGTATGGCTGCAGGATTATCTGCATTCATTTCTATCTCCTGGCTTGCTGATAGCAAAGCTTGCTCAAGCGTGTACTATTGTAATAAAAAGAATGATTTTTAATGTTCTGCATCATTGGGCTGGTTTTCGTTTTATTTCAGTTATCTATGTTCTGATAATAAGCATGTAAAATAACATCCACTTTAGGTAATAAATACAATTGTCCTACTTTCTCCTTGTGTAGCTGTTGAAGCTTCTCCTCCAGTGCCTGTACAACTTTATCTTGCTCACATAAATGGCTAAGCTTCGCCTAGTATGCAACAGAAAATATCACAATTAGGAGAGGATTTTTAACATCTTGAGAGATCAAAACATAACTTGATCAAATAATGCATCTATATAAAATGTTATCACCACAAAATAGGAACTCTAAAATTGTGAAGCATCTATGTTGCGTTTGCAAACTAATCTTAAGGATCCTTCTTAAGATAATATGAAGTAAACACTGTTAAATGTGAAACAGCATCACCCAAGCCAGAAAAGTCACGATTCTATAGATAAATCATCACAACTTAATGAGTATTAAATACTGTTTCGATTGACATATTCCTCAATATTATAAGGAATATCGTATCCTTCCACAGTCTTTCCCACTGCTTGTTTCAGGCCGTGGTTTTTAATAGTTACTGGTACTATTCAGGCTTTGCTGTGTTTTAGCTCTAATCAAGGTTTGGCCATGACTAAAACTGTTGGGCTCCAGCCCTGTTTTGGGGAAGTAACTGTTCAGTGTCCTCTAACGAATACAAACCGGTTTACTTTTCTATTTGAACAATCCTTCTGGTTCAGCTTGCGCTGCTCTGACTTACGTTTTAACTCTAGCAGTGAAAGCCTGATTTCTTCTTTACTCTTAAAATGAAATCCCTTAAACCATTATGTCTATTCCTAGTTGCATTGTGTCAGAATGAATAGACGTGCATATTACACACATACTGTATAACTACACATGGGTGGGTGGATTTTTCACCACCGATTTCACACTAACCCCCTTTTTCTTTAGTACCTGGCAACTGAGTATTCTGACCGCTGAATTTAAGGCTTGGAGTCTCTGTCATATTTCCTGAGAAATGACATCTTTCATACTTACAACTGAACTACGACAAGTGAGTTTTTCCTTTCTAAAGTAATTAATCCTTTTCTAAACGTAATTAACCTTTGAACAGAAACAATACTTGAAACTGCAGCCTGAAATGTAATACTTCCTGCAAGTTAAAAGCTTATTACAAAAAGCCTTCCGAGCTCACAAGGCAATTTCTATTGCTAATCATCTATATGAAGTGCATTTCAAACCCAAAAATTCAAGGGGGAAATTATTGTCAAAATAGAGAAATGCCAACATTTCCAAGGAAGAAGAAGTACTAATTACTTACATCAATATCCAGCTCTTCAGTTCTATATTTGTATAATGTACCCCTACATTCTTCTTGTGTTAACTACAAGGAAGAATAATATTGCCATAGAACAAGTTAATTTGACAATGCAAAGGAAACTATTGTTCAGCTTCAGAGTTTTAATCAGCTTTTGCTTGAAAGTCAAACACACCACATAGAACGATGTATTTTTAGCCAAAATACATTTATGAAGATAAGTAAGTGGAATGCCAAGCAGACTGTCAGCATAAAGCTGCGTTAACTGAACAGACTATGTTCCTAATGCAAACTGGCTTTTCAAAAATGCACAACTAACTCAATCCACCATGGGTATGCAGGGAGACCACAGTGCCAGAGTATGCCTGGACACACTTATATATCCTCCTGTCCATTTTCTTATGCACATTCCAAATACAGGGCCTCGTTCTGCTTTGAATTAACTGTTCTAGGCTCAGTAAGACCAAGTGTATTCACAGGGAGGATATTTTGCTATAAATCTGAAATCAGAATAGAATGACAGAAGTATGTGCAAAATACATGTGAAATGTCTCCTTAGAGACAAGTGTCACCAAATACCTTGCTGCTCACTTTTCCATATGGATTCCCAACATGACAACAGAGTATTAGCAGAAATGCTATAAATGGAAGCCCTTCTATTTCACCTCTGGACTACCTGTCTCCTCAGGACAGTCAGCATGCAAAGCACTCTCAAACTACCTTCACACAACTTCTTACATGAACTATTTCAATTTCTGAATGGACTATAACAATTTAACAGTATTTGACAGGAAAAAAGGGAGCTCCCCTTTCAGAAAGGACTGTCACATGCAGTAACTACCGTATCGTCCTATACTCTGAGTACCGGCATACAACAATCAACCTGCGTACTCACACACCCTAACTATAAGGCTTCAATTTACCTATAATAATTAGGTCATTGTGACCAAAAAGTGCAAGAAAAAGACTATAAAAACACAAGCCTGTGTTAAAGTGCACTTAGAAATAAAAGGACCAGGGAAGGGTGTATCAGACAAGCATTCCAAACATAGAGTAAATTTTCAACACACTTAAAGCTTTTCATTTCAACGCATCATATCCACATACCTCATGCAAATGCACCTGGTGACAATTCAAGAGTAAGTTCAGGGTGTTAAAACTACACAGTAACTTTCATAGAAATGGACATTAGATGAAAATGAGTGTTGGGAGTATGAGAAAAGCCACAGCACTCTTGCACCTCATGAAAGTCACAAAAATTAAGACATCTATTTAAAATCCTACTACTATTAGGTTGTGTGGGTTTTTTTTAACGGTTGATTTTATCACGATGAGAGAAAAATGAGGAATGGAAATATTTAAATAAAAAAAACAACTCATAAACATGGCCAAATGTTTTTTAACTCATGGAGAAAACTTAGTTATATTTCACAATGGAAAGATTTTACAGAAGAAAGATTATCCCCTATTAGATAAAAACATCTTCTCAAGACACTGCTCAGCATTTTATACAGCTCATCTGGAAAAATGTGACTGTTTTTTTCAAGCTAGTAATTTTTATACTTTTTTAATTTTTAAGAGAGAGAAATTTTTCTGGCATTTTGACTTCCCTTACAGTCAAGTGTATATATATATCACTTAGTGATTCAGCATATGTATCCCTGTCCAGCTCCTGAGAAGAAACATAGAATGGCCAGAGTTCGAAGAGACCTGAAAGGTCATCTAGTTTCAACACCCCTGCACAGGCAGGGACATCTTCACTAGATCAGGTCACTCAGGGTCCCAGCCAACCTGGCCTTCAACACTGCCAGGGATGGGGCAGCCACAACTGCCTTGGGCAACCTGTTCCAGCATCTTCCCACCCTCACAGGCAAGAACTTGTTCCTCATGTCAAACCTGAGTCTCCACTCTTCAAGTCTGGAACCCTTTCCCCTTGTCTTCTTGCTACACAATGTATTTTAAGTATTTGGAAAGCAAAACCACATTTCAAGGAATACAATACACGCACTAAACTTTCTTATTAAAGCCCTATCACTCTTTTCAAATTGCTGCCAACTTGTTGTCTTTGCCAGCCGTACTAGATGCTCACAAACAGCACCGCTGGAGAGTCACTACATTTCAGCACCACTAATGCAATATTTTACGAAGACGTAGCGCTAAACCTCTAGAAATAGTATGAAACACTTGACCCATCTGTGACAAAACAGCAACAGCTCTTTCCACAGTATGTACATCTATAAACCCAGCTTGAGGCAAAAAGTGCAGAATGCTACCGCATTCTACTGGAATTATGCGAGGAACTGCAGTGGACAAAATGCAATTACACATGACAAGGAAGGTTAACAACCTCATAACCCTGCCAAATGCATTGTAAGAGCTGCAACGATTGAGTTATTGAAAGGTATTTGGTGCCACGTTCAGCAAACACCTGTCACGAATGCTTTCCTACCTAGTCTTTAGCAGGACAGTAACTGCAGAGAGAGTGCCACCTGCTGAACCAGGGGCATGTTTGGTTGCTTTTTTCCACACCTGGCCTCCACGCTTGTCCACTCAAAACCAAAAACTTCCATTCCTGTTAACCTGGTGAATTCCACTGCTCAGCTCCCAAACATTAAGGAGTGGCACCCTGAGTACCAACAAACAGAATGGACCACTTCCAAAAGGCAAACATCATGGCCCAAACTCAGATCTTGTCAGTGAAAAGGTAAAGAGACTTGAACTGAATCTCCATCTTACATTAAAAATAATTTATCATCCACTTTACAGTTCTACTGCACAGTCACCATCCATGTCAAGGATCACTACCAGATGAATCACGGACTACAACATCCTAAGGAGGATGTTTCTTCACAAATAAATGCAGTTAGGCAAATCTCTCTCTTGACAAGATGCGTTAAAGCCATTTAAGCAGTCAACACTGAAAATGTTTCAGTGACACTATTATTTCACTACCTTTTAAGCCATTTTCAGATTCCACTAACCATTTGGACTGAATAAATACACGGCAGGACATTTCATAGCCTGAGTGCACACTAAGCGTCTCTGACAGATTACTGCACTTAGGAATTTAGTGAAGGAACATCTAGGACATTTTGTTGGGAATGTGAGGTTGAAGTTAGACTTCCAAGAGGCTTTTTTGTGGTTTTCTCCTTCTTTTTTCACTGTTGACAATCAACAAGCAGGAAAAATGGGCATTCACCCTACAGTGAGCAAGACTCTCCTCTAATTTTGCATAATATAACAGACAAGGTTTTGGAAAGACAAGATTTTTAGTTTAAACACTGCTTGCTCAAAGCAAAACCTGAAAAACATTTCTACCTACAAATCTCAAAATCTAACGTGCGTGACAGTTGCAATGTATGCAGCTGCAATAGTCATCGTACCAATAAAAAATGGAAGTGTGCCGTAAACAGGATCTCCCTATCCAGATAGGAGCTAAAAATAAAGGACTACATTTATACATTTTAAAGTAGTCAGAACAATTTTCATCAGCAGAGAGCTGGATGCTAGCTTGCTGCAACAGGACATCTGTTTTTCCCCTTTAGGGAGCTCACATAATTCTAATTTTTAAAATCAACAGACACTGCTTAAGGAAATATGAGTAACACTTCTCACTTTGTACTGTAAAGAAACAAAGAAAAACAAGGTAGAAATGGATCCAGTCCATAAAAAAAAAGGCTCTTCAATAGTTTGCACGTATGGAATCACTGCCCTAGTTTATACTTCGAATTTACAGTGCAGTCTGTAGGGCAGACTGAAGTAAGCCAGAGTGCTTTCAGTAACCAACCACAAACAAAAGTGTATTTTAAAGAACACATTTGTAATCATTTTATTTATTTTACTAAAGAGCCATTAATTACTGCAATCAGAAAGCAAGTAACCTTCAGTTTCAGTTACATATATGCTGCTCTTGTTTTCCTTTGCAGAGCTCTAAATGAGCTCAGTCATAAGACTGAATAAACTGAAGCACAGACAGATCTTTTTCTTTACCCACACGAAAGGTTATGGGCATCAGAAAACAGTTTATTGTCCTGCTAACAAGATGGGTTTCAGTCTTTTACACAGAAACTTCTCATTGTTGAAATTTCTTCAAAGGTGCAGTTTAGAAGACTGCTTAGGAAGTCAGTTAATGCAGTGTTTTGTGTGGGATACAGCACCTGTAAGAGCAGGTCCTCCTGTTCTCCAGTTAATGGAGTAGAAGGCTTCTCCTGCACAAGTCAGTCTGCCAAAGTGTCACAAACACTCTGACCCGAAGAGATAACATCTCTAGTGACTAAAGGTCACGCAGTCTTCATAATCTGTAGATTCACTGTTCTTTGACTAGAATGAAGAAAAGCCCACATGCTCAGTCAGTGTCACCTAGGAAGCAGCAGGTACATGTACAAGGTGAAGGCAGTGCTGTGAACGCTACTTGAGCTGACAGCACAGCTTTGTCAAGACAGCACTCTGCAGTGTATGGGTATCCCTGAAAACGGGGGCACACCCTCCAGATACAGCTAGACCTCAAACATGTTAATGTTACTATTGGAAGCTGAGCTAGTTTACCCTGACACATCCAAAGCTCATTGTGTGTAAGCTGACCTTTATGTCTGACATACTTTATTACAGGTAATGGAAATGTTTTTAAAAACACCCTAACAGTGAGGTTTCTTTAAACCAACAACAAACTCAATTTCATGTAGGGCTTAAGGGAACATTGCTTCTCTTCCAATCCCTAATGATTCTGTGTGTGATTCTCCCATGCCTCTACCAAACAGTTCCTTCAGATTCTGTATTAAATCTCCTGTTCTGTACACAGGAGCACAATTTGGATGATCCTGAAATCAGTCACTCAAAACCCAATCTCCTTCAGATAGCTAGAGTTCTTTGGAAAGGAAGAGTTCTCATACGACACCTTAGGATCAAACAAATCTGGGGGTGACTTTCAAAAGCTTGAAACATGAACTTAAGTTGCAACATCTTTCAGAAACAAAGCAAAGCATCATCCACTAATAAACAACTGGTTTCCATAGCAGAACATTTACTTTTCTTCAAACTATGCAAATTTTAAGTGTCATTTTGAATCACAAGGCTGTAAACGCCAGTGTAAGGGAACTGGTGAGACACTCTCTTTTGAGCTGCAGCCAGAACTACGTCTATGCTGCAGCTGAGGCTAGAAAACTTCTCAAGCGTTCCCTCACGTGGCAGGAGCTGCTCAGCTAATCCCCCGTATCACTCAGCCCCTGCGGTGCCAACAGACATGTATTGGCCATGCTCATAAGTTAATACAGGTCTCAATGCACAGGTAATATTTCCATTCACATTTCTGATTCTTCTTCCATCTTACCATTTACAACCATCACTAGATACTCTGAAAGTGTGCACGGTTAAGTCTGCTGTGACTTTATGAACAGACACTGCCTTTTGGATTTACAGTCCCCAGATCAAAGTAATTTTGATCCTTCCTTTCTTCAGTGGCTAAAGCCTTGGGTAGGTGCAAAGAAAAACTTGTAAATCCACTTCCTAGAATAAAACAAAATTGCCAGAGATGACCAAGTAAACACCACTCACATGCTTTTGTAGTGGTCAAAAGAAAGAAGCACCTTTGAACACTAATTGCGGAGAATCATGCTAAGACAAATGTTGGAAGCTTATTGGAAGTTACATGAATTTACTGGACACCTGCATAAAAACATCAACTCGTTAAAATTGTCTACACAGAGAAAGTTACTCAAAAGTGTAGATTTAATACTTCACAACAAAAACGCAGCGGAAGCCATGCTAACGAGATTGCAGCATTTTGTAAAGCATGGATGACTTGTGGTTTTCCAAAGCAAATAAGAGAAACACCGATGTCATGAATAAATCTGAGGAACAACCAAAACTGTCACTAAGGAAAATTTTTGCAGATGATAAAGCAATTTCATTCACTATCCAAGACCTTACTTGGTGGTACAGTTGTGGTCTTAGCGCCGAGTTCTCAATCATAGTGTGAACCATGGTGATTAAAGGTTCATTCTCTTTCATCTATTTCAAATCAGGAGGAGCATACAGCAAACATCAGTTTACAGCATGGCTAGATTTGAAAGACGACACTGTAAAATATAGCCTCTACTTTAATTTTTTTCTAATAATGCAGTAGATTACATTTTATCCCATGCTTTTTTATATATTCCATCATTCAGTAATATCAACATCTGAGAAGTTTAATAATATCAAACAAGTGTACCGAACCCACAGAAATGCTCTAAACCAACACAGTATCTATTCACCACCGCTCTTCCATTTACAAAATAAAAAAGGTTTTTAAAAAGCCCTGCTTTGCACAATATTGAAATGAAAAATATTATTGGATTATGCAGCAGGAACACTCCAACCTTTATCAGGAAGCTTTTTAAATTATAGATTTAATAACCCAATGTACGTTAAAAAATAGAGGCATTCCTGCTCTGTGAATAGTGAAGCAAGGTTTTGACTTGAAATGCCTTTATGTACTGCACTGTTCTACACACTTGAGATCTTTGGGTAATTACCCAGTGTATTTCTCCACAGCCCACACAGGGGTGCAGAACTATTCTGGAACTGGTAAGGTATTTTCTGTAATGCTTAGTATTTACTGGTATGTGTGCAAATGCCAAAACCAGGTGCTTTGACTGCTGCAGTAAAACACGTGTACGTTGAACCGAAATGGTTCTGTGATTTATTTCAGAGACATATGCGACATGGAAAATAGTATGGGAGTTTTAGTTTTGAAAAGATCAAACAGTAAGGGAAAGAATTTTTAAACCAGATATGTTTTTCCTCTCTCCTAATGAAACTGAAAAGACATCCTCTTATTTTTACTGGAAACTTTAGGACCTGCTGGAAACTTTAGCAAGGGAAGAAGCATGTGTAGGAGCATCTAGGACCTTTCACTCTGTCAATACATAGATACATGCAATCATCAGGAATTTGCATGGAAAGGTTTTATTTCACAGATTGAAATGCAACAGAAATCCCGAGTTTTTTATGCCTTTCAAAATTTCTTGCCCCTGATTATTTTGCAAAAAACCCCTAATGAATGTTTAGAAAAATAGGGCTTTTTCTGCTTTTTCTTATTATGAAGGAGCTTTTTTGTTGTTGTTGTTTTTTATACATAGAATAGCCTGACCAGCTAAGTTAATCACTTTACAAAGATAATCTCATGAAGGTGGGCTTCTGATGCTCTGTTTAAGGCAGGAAAAGACCTAAACAAGCAACTACTCCCACCTGCTCCCTCATCTGCAGTTTACATAAGCAGAAAACTAGAATTGACACAAGTGGTTCTCCTTTTTACAGTAGAGTTTTGACCGGAGAGCAAGTGCAATGGGTGATACCAAAAGGTGTCTCAATAATAAGATCAACAATACGGTCCAAAGCCAAACAATCAAAAGTAACAGTCAGCTGAAATATTTGTAAAAGAAAACCTGCTCTAAGGCTGAAGTATTTCATTTGGAGTCTACTGGTTTAGATGCATTTACATTAGGATTTCAACAGCTTCAGGTTCTTTAACAAATTGTTTTGTATGATTTCTGACTGTTATTAGCTAATTTCTGTGGAATCTGTCAAAAATTGTTTTCAGAAAAGAAGTAGGATGGATTTGCTCAAAAGATGTTGCTAAGTAATGTTCTGTCCTCCAGACAACTTCCAGAACAGCTCCAGTTCCGTAAGCCTTTATGGAACAAAGATCAAACCCCAGCTAACTGGTACTGTCAACCAAAGAGCCTTTGTAGCAGTCAGAGCATGGTCTTTTCCCTTCGGGATATACTGTTTCCAAAATACACTGACATTTAACCAGGGAAGAGTTCTGGAGGAAGGATGGATGTCACAAGCCTGCCATGAGCTAAATTTAGCACCCATGAGGCAGCGTGTATGGAAGAACCGGCAAAATACACCAGTTGCACAGGACACAACTGCAAGTATCATGCTTTCAAAAGGTGAAAAGGACACCTATTTTGTGTTCTTAAAGTATTGTCATGAGGATACTCCCAAAATGAAGTTGGATATTATTTCCTTTGGATACATAGCTCAGGGAACAATGTTTGCTTGTTCACAGAGAAATAAGCCTTGAGAGTCTGGCAGACAGGTCTTATGAAGAGCGGCTGAGGGAACTAGGGTTATTTAGTTTAGAGAAGAGGAGGCTGAGAGGAGACCTTATTGCTCTCTACAGCTGCCTAAAAGGAGGTCGTAGTGAGGTTGGTGCTAGTCTCTTCTCCCAAATTACTAATGATAGGATGGGGGGAAATGGCCTCAAATTGTGTCAGGGGAGGTTTAGATTGGATCTTAGGAAGAAGTTGTTTTCTGAGACAGTGGCTGGGCACTGAAACAGGCTACCTAGGGAGGTGAGGGACTCACCATCGCTTGAGGTGTAAAAAACAAGCAGCTAGAGCACCTGAGGCCATGGTCTAGGGATTAGGGGATGTTAGGACGAGGGTTGGACTTGATCCTGGAGGTCCTCTCCAGCTATGATGATTGTATTCTATGATTCTCTCACTTTTCTACAGCGAAGCACACCTTTTAGATGCTATGTATAATACTAGAAGTGTTATCATCATAGAATCTCTCCAATTAAAGGTGTCACAAAAATCAGAATTAAGATTTTCATCAGCAAACTCATGTGTGAACTGCCTGTTGCCCATCTCATGTTACTGTTGTAATTACTTGGTACAAACACATCAAGGAGACTGTGCTGGTGTGGATTCAATAATAAATCAGTAAGTCTTCCCTTAAAATCTTATAGTGCAGAAGACTGTGATTATTCGTGCCCTCATAACACGTCTCATGCTGGCAAACAAATCAGCACTGCCTAGGTTGCCAGCTATATCAAAAGAACTACTTCTTAAAAGGCAAATGAGTCTGTCTCCTGCTCCCCTACCTGAGCCAGGACAGTGATTCACAACCTTATTTAATAAGAAGAATGCCTGACAATCAGATGGCTGGATATTTGTGTGCCAGTCCCTTCAATCTTTCTTTCTTTTATCTTTGAACTCCAACAACAACAACAAAAATTGCGAAAGAATAATACTAAACCATCCTGTGTAACACAAGAAGTGTAACACAAGAACTTCCATTGATCTCAAAAGGAAAGAGTGGTACGAAAAGGAAGTTATGATTTTAAAAAAGTCAGGCTATGGGGTATTCTTAAGTCTTGGTAACAGAGCCACCTAACCAGTGGACTACAGCTTCTACAAAAACATCAGAGGGCCTCTCCCTACACATAAACATCACTCCCCCTGACAATTCATCTGTGCAAGCTTATTCATTATTGCTATGTATGGTACTGAGTTGTTTGTGACTACAAAGATGAGACCTGAAGATACCAGGACTGAAGTAGCACCACATGCCTCAGGCAAAGCAGGTTTTGACATTGTTTTCAGGGATTAACATGAGTGGAAATTCCTAACCGAAGTGCACCAAACATTTAAAATTAAGGAGGGCAAGAGATTATGCAAGCTGGTTACAGACATGGAGAGCGAGGAGGAAAGGTCTCCAACAGACTCAAATATTTAGTCCCACCATAAAGGAAAATTGATAATGGACAAAGTAACAGAATATACCAACGAGAAACCACCCCTAGAAGCAGTGGTACTCAAAGCAAAGAGAGTCTTGGGGAGGGATTTATTTCATACAGGTAGGGGACAGTATTAGATTAAAACAAGGGGAAAAAAGAAAGGCTGATCAGAAACCACAACAAGTATTCCAACCTGCTCTTCCACTATTTTGTGATTATGGTAATATATTTTAGACTTGATAAGGTTTGCTTACTGTAAGAAGTGCAGTGACATCTTGCATCTCTGGTAGAAGTAATTACGACATATGTAAAGTTTAGACACTTCTTTAAATTAATGTTACTACATTACATTTCTAGATGTTCTTTGATGCAAGTAAAAAAAAAGTCCAAACCCCTTTTTATTACTGTAAGTTTTACTGCTTAACTATTGTATGTTATACATAGGCAATGCCCTGTGTTTAATCCTGTCCATGACAATGAAAAGCTTGGCTAATCAAGCAACAGCAAGGTACAATCATTTGCACTTCACATGGACAGTTGTCCTCTCTTGGCAGTTGAAGACAGAATGATTCCCTTACTCCAAAACATTATCAACTGGAAATATTTGAGTTGGATGAAGGATTTCAATCTAATTTAGCAATCAGTTTTCTCCTACTGTTTTGGACCTCCTGTAGCACCTTAACCCAGAGATATTTAGAAGTCCAGTGCTATCCAAATGAATTGCTCACAATTCACACCTTTCCAAGAGATAATAGGAAGATAAACTCAGTGGGTGAACCAAGTGGGCCACGTGTGGACTTTGGCAACTCACTGAAATCCTATCACAAGATATGTCTAGAATGTGTAGAATATAAAAATTGTAAGAACAGCTGATTTTAAATGTAAAGTTGCAAAAATTCAGAGAAAGAATAGTAGAAAAAGGTCTAGCGATTCTCATACTTTTAACTACCAGACAGCTTGTTGTTTGTATTGCTTCTAACCACTTAGGGCTGTCTTTGGTAAGAGCTGGCAAACTCTTCCCACTTAAAAACTCACATACAACTTGTACAGAAGTTCCACTGGATCATAAAAAGAAGCCACAAAAAGAGGTTTGTGATGGCACAACTATTCACTTGGCAATTAATTATGTTAGTGGAGACAGAACTGTAATCTCTCTCTGTAAGTTATCAGTAGTTATAAAGAAGTAAAATAATATTCCTGTATAAATCTTTAAGAAATATCTGAGCAAGACTAACATAGCAATGAACCATGCTATGATCTGTTTTAAATCACTTTTTCATGTTTGACTTCACTTTTATTTAAAGTCCCATCAAAATACCTCTCTCTTCTCAATTCTGAGTACTAAAATAATCTGAAGTAGTAATTTCCTATAAGTTGCACGTGTGTCATATGAGCTTGAGAATATATTATGGCTTGTTTAAAGATGATAAAATGCTACAGTTAGTGTTAATATATGAAGGAAAAGAAGAACAGGAAAATTAACTAGTGAGTTGATATTATATTCTGATGAATTTTTGATTGAGGGTTTGGCCTTTTTTTGCCTTTACGTGCCGAATTTATAATAAAAAGACAATTCATGCTACTTATAAAGGGTACGTATTACGTATCCAACTTCAGAAAAACTACTTAGAATCTTTCTCCCCAAATATTTCCAGCTTGATAGGAGCAGGGAAAAAGCAGTAAGAAATGTAAACACGTAAGAAAATTGCAAATCCCACCTGATGATCCAAATATATGGCATTCCTTTGAAGGTGGTGTGAAAGAATCTCATTCTAGAAGGCAGTAGTCAGAAGGAAAAAGGAAAAGGACAGAAGGTGCAGAATGCATGAAAAGTTTTAGAAGATGTAAACTAGACAGTCATTTTCTGTTTTACATAGAAATACAATGCTGCTTCTATCTGCTATTTGGTGAACTAAGTTTTGATCCCAAAACAGAAGAGTGAGACTACAAACTACTACATTTTCATTTTACATATAAAATACAGGAAGCTCAGGTAAATGTATACTACACAGCTAACTATAAGCCCTTTAATACATCTGTGTATAAAGTGTCCTGATATCTGCATAAAGATTACAAATAAGGCTGTATCTAATACCAGACAATCCATTTATCTCATGGCCTATTATTACTACTTTTTAATACAACTATAGGTTAAAAACCTTTAAGCTTAACTACTATTCCTATGTAATTATGTTTTAACTAACATCAGCGATGAGTAAAGCCTCAAAGGGTTAATAGCAGAACATCACATACAGAAAGCACCAGTGTTACTCTATTCTACTTCCGCAGCAGTCAGAGAACTTTGCACTAATAGTACAATGCAAACTTAATTAATAAATGGCTATGAGTTAGTGAGAATGGTACATGACACACATTGCTTTATAGCTGACCTTTGGGCTGCTGGCCTCAAGTTTTAGTTGCATGAGCTGTGCTAGTGTGTGTTCCCGGATACTACTCAGTTCGGCTTGCTGCCGTCTCAGCTTTATTAGCAGCAGCGTGAGCTCCTCTGGCTGAAGGAGTGCAGCGTGAGAAGCCAAAGAGTAGAGAAAAGGTTAGTTGGTACCCTAAACAACACTTTTTTCAAAGAAGGCTTCTTAATATCTTACAAAAAATTCATATAGTGATATACAAAAGATACACCATTTCCCCCCAAATTGACCACTTTCAAATGTTTAAAAGTTAAAGTCTAACTACTCAAAACAATTCATACTGCAAAGTCTTTAACATTCTGTATAAAATACAAAACTAAGTGAGTATTTAGCCAGAGAAAAATATGTGCAGCTCTCAAATTTTTTTCTGACACGCACATCAATTTGTCGATAATGACTTTAGTGAAGCGGGAGATCATTTCAGCCCTTAGGATTTCATTACCTGTACATGGACGGTCATCTGAGCTTGGTCAAAGGATCAAAAAAACATGCCTTCAAGAAAATTTAGTTTCTGAAGTAATTCTTCAAATTTATTCATCAAAATGAAAAGTAAAAATAATTAAAAGGCTGTGATAACTGAACTACATCAGAAACAATTGCCTTTCATCGACTAGAACTGCACAGGCATGACAAAAAGAGTTTTCCATCTCACCTTCCATATGTCTGAGGATACCAGTTAATTTATGGCTAAGATAAAGAAGCTTAGGAAAGGATCAAGAATAGTATTTTAAACCTCAAGATTATACACAATGGAAATAAAGTCACACTCAAACGGGTATGGCCAAGTAACTCCAAAGCGAGTGCTTTAATCAGCCTGGGCTGCTCTTCCTGTAACTATGCCTGGGAAGCAGATCTATTAGCAACATGTCAAAGAAAACAAGACACTGAACCTCACAATTATTGTTGTTATGTTATGTTCTTGCTTGCGTCTGTTTCTTACACTTCTCCAGAAGTGAGTTTTATAAGAGGCTGAATATTCACCCGTCGTTTTGATTTCCTCACATTCTATGAGTTGAAAAAACAAGCAACAAACCCAAACAATAAACCACTAACATCCTGCTTGCTGTCTTCCAGAGATGCAGAATCTTTCCCAAAGCAAAGAAGAAAACAGCTCCAGAGAACCACATATTAAATCACTGAAAAACTCCTCTATCAGTTTCTCCGAGTAAGGAAGAAAAAGCGCCGAGTTCCAGCAGCACGGCAGGAGCACTGCTGCGAGCTCGTACCAAGGCAGCCCACGAGAGGGAGCAAGGGAGCAGCTTCAATCGTCCAAACCGTTTGAGGAAAAACCAACAGCGCAGCCCAATTGTGCAATGACCCATCTTCCTTCCTCTCTTCCACGGCACTCTTTCAGTACCTGGATTTAAAGTGCTTCGTTTCAGAGACCAAGCCTAAGAGGCTTAGACTGCTGTACAAGACACTTGCAAATTCACTCCAGAAGTCTGAGACGATGCTTTTGGTCTGAAAACTAACATGATCTCGATGCACAGGAAAACTCATTTTTAGATATAAAAGACATCCAAAGCAGTATCTTCAATCAGAAGAACAAGTGAATCACTTTGTCCAGATTTAAACTTAATACGTTCTACATATTAAGCAAACATTTTTTCCCCAGAGAAGCCCCTCAAACAGCAACTCCTCCTCCTCTGTAGACATGATGATGTTGCAAGCATTTCTGACACTGCTGTGGGTGCTCTGCTTTTGATACCGCTCATGCAACTCTTGCAACCACCACAACACAGGTTAGTCTCAAGAGCTACCTACATGTTTCCTCCTCCACTCCCTGCAATGCTTGTGCTGTGAGTCATAGCTCAGCTTTCTACAGGCAGAAGCTTGGATCTCCTTGCCCTCTACCCACTCATCATCTCAGTTCCAGAAGCAGAGCCCAGGACAGCATAGGGTACCATGAACCAAAAAGAAAGGATTGAAGAAAAGAAGTTGCATAGATAAAGCATTAGTTGTCGAAGGCCAACCCATCAGCTGCTGGGATTCATGCTGGGAAGTGCAAGAAACAGAGGTCGAGGCAGGGAAAGACTGACTGGGGAGCTCTCAACCACAGGATGTTTCTAAATCAGTATTCCTAATCCATAACTATCTCAAATAGTAACTTCAGACAGGGAAAAGAGACAAAAACTGGGAAATCACATCAATTTAGGACAATCCCTCAGCTTTTTACTGAATCATATACCAATTAGGAAGGTGGGTAGTATTCATCAATATTACTTTGATGAAATTCCTTCAATAAGAATTTAATCTCTGCCACAGTAAAAGAGGAAATGCCAGAAAGGACACGATCTCCTCAAACAATTTCTAAAAGAAAGGTAAACTATACTTCTAGGATTTTCAAAATAATAAATGGAGAAGTAAGTGTTCTGTGGTGTAGTCTACCCTCTCCCAGGAATTTCAGTAGTGCATCCAAAATGATGAAGAAAAACACCTCATCTATGTTACTTAATCTGCACTCACTGGCTACATAATGTTCTCAGAATTCAATCGAACCACAGAATAATTATGTATTTTTGCTTTAAATGATAATTACAATAAAGACTACATTCAATGCAATCATTGAATAAGATTTCAGTGTGGACTCCTAATATGTAAGAGTATTCTTAAAACACCCCTGATGTACCAAATAAAAATCCAACTCACTGTTTTGCCTTGGAGGCTCTGAGAAGAAACAGGCTGTAAAGTCAGACCTGCTGGCATTGATCTTCTCTCAGGCACAAAGACATGCTGCACAGGAAAACAAAACAGCACAGTATGATCCACAGTTAGCTAGAGACTCCAAAATTGTTAAAAGCTAAAAAGAAGTTGAGCCAACCTCACGCTGATGACAAAGTCTCTGTGATTTGTGCCAGCTTTGGCCAGCCATGCTCCCTGCTGGTCTACTATTGAGGACACTTGAGTAGCCTATGCCTAAATTGTAGAAATACCTGTACAGTTGTCATCATTTATTTCATGAAGAGTCCTCCTTCATAGCTGTTGACCTTCTGATAGCCCATGTAAGCAACATCTTAAGTTTTTCATCTATCATTAAAAGCTTTTTAAAAAAATCTAAGTTTTCCACATCATTGGGTTTTTAATCTTAAATTTACCATAGTGATTTCAAATAGTCAGTCTCCCAATCAGCCATCCCTTAAAAACAGATCTGTGTCATTAAGTCAACGGCAAAAGCTAGTGGTATAACTCAAAGAGAAACCAAAATAGCATAAAAAACCAAAGGGAAACTGGAGTCTTTTCAAAAAAGATTAAATATGTAGCTAAATACTAGTATAAAGTGTGGAAAAAAAATCAGAAAGTCAAAACCTGGCTCAGGGACAATGAAGCCCAAGTTCTGCAGCCCTGATCCCTGCGCTATTTCTTACAGTGTTGAGAAGCACCGATCACTACAGTTTCAATGCAGCTGGAGACTAAGGATGTCAAAATAAAACGATTCCTTTACAGACAGGGACCTAAACACTTCCAAATACAGGTCTTAGTAATCAACTGCAAGTTGTTTAAACTGCTTTCAGCTGTAGTTCAAGACCTTTCCTCACCCCCCCGAGATAAAAATTCTGAAGCATTTTATATCAACTCTAGTTTTACATCGAACTGATAGAGTAACTCACATGTCATTAACTGCAATCTATTAAAAAAGACTTAAATCAATTGAAAAACATGCTTAAATGACACAAGTGTGTGACTGATACAGTAGAGCCACATTGGGCAAGCAGGTTTACAACTCTGTGGGTCTTCCTCTCACTGATGGGTATCAGCAATGTTACACTAATTGTAGTGCTAAAGTTGTTTCCAAATAGACTCTGCTATTTAGTCATCTCCCAAGTAACTACAAGGCACCAAAAGAAATGACTACACTCAGTTTTCTGTGGAAACCCAGGCAGCCAAATGTGTGGCTGAAGAATACAAAACAGCACACAGAATGCAATCCAGGATTTTTAGTGCTCTTATATTTCCAGATAAAAAAATCAATCCAGAAAGTTTTCTGTATGTACAACAAACTATTTTGAATTATTTGCCTATTGACTCCTCTTCTTTCCTTTGGGGAACCATAAGATAATGAACAGTAGGATCAAGAGAAGATGTCTTCACCTAGCGTGTTAGAAAAACACCTCTTAACAACATTTTTAATTTTAAATGCTTTCAAAACCCAAACTTTCTCCAATAAAATGGTGGTAATTAATCTTCATTATAACAAAATACACTACAGTGCAACAAGCTTTACAGTAGCCATATATTCTCTACTAAAAATCATTGCAAATAAGATTTTAAACTATTACAATAAGCATTTTTACCTTAGTATGATGTGTCCTGTGTCTGCGATCAATAGTTACATCTCCCCTTTGCACTGGTGAAGACACTTCTGATCTGTAGGTCCGCTGTGGAGAGTATCCTTGGAAACCAGCGATTGAACCATGAGAAGGTGAGGTGGGAATCGAATGCATCGTCTGATCAGAAATGTTAATCATAGTTTTAGGGCTACTTAAAGTATTGTGCCTGGTAAGAGTTGTTTGCTTATTGTAAAACTGACGCTGCTGCCATTCGTAGAGCTGCCACATTGTGTCATCGCGCATTGACCTCCGTTTTTCTTCTGCTGATACTGGTCCCATGGTTCTGTCATAGGCTGATGGAGTTACGCTGCAGAGGCTCTCCGGCCGTGCTTTGCTGTTTCTCGGCAGTGTTCTGTAGCCTTCTGGGTACCGGGGTAACACTTGAGGTCGATGGCTTGGCATGTTTCTTGGTAACGTCTGATAGGAGATTATGCTGAAACACAGATTTTTGCCTTAGCAAATATCATGACTATTACTGCAACATGGAAGTTTTCAATATTGGTTAGGGTCCTCTAGCTAAAGCTCACCTTGGTTTCTTAACACGACAAGTGTCATTTTAAAAACACGCAAGAAAAAAAAGATCACAGAATCACAAAACATTAGGGATTGGAAAGGATCTTTAAAGATCATCCAGTCCAATCCCCCCACCACAGCAGAATCACCTAGACCAAGTCACAGAGGAACATGTCCAGGTGAGTTTTAAATGTCTCCAGAGAAGGAGACTCTACAACCCCCCCGGCAGCCCATTCCACTGCTCTGTCACCATCACGGTGAAGAAGTTCCTGCTCATATTTATGGGGAACCCCTTGTGTTCACGCTTACACCTGTTGTCCTTTGTCTTATCATTGGGTGCCACTGAGCAGAGCTGGCTCCATCCTCCTGACACCCACCTTTCACATATTTTTAAACATTAATGAGGTCACCCCTCAGTCTCCTTTTTTCCCAAGCTCAAGAGACCCAGCTTCCTCAGCCTTTCCTCATCAGGGAGATGTTCCACTCCTTTCATCATCTTTGTGGCTCTGCGCTGGACTCTCGCAAGCAGTTCTGTGTCCTTCTGGAACTGAGGGGCCCAGAACTGGACACAATATTCCAGATGTGGTCTCACCAGGGCAGAGTAGAGGAAGACCTTTCTCCATCTACTAACCACCCCTATTCTAATCCACTCCAGGATGCCATTGCCCTTCTTGGTCACAAGGGCACCCTGCTGTCCATCAGGACCCCCAGGTCCTTTTCTGTTACACTGCTCTCCAGCATGTCAGTCCTTGACCTATACTGGTACCTGGGGTTGTTCTTGCCCAGATGATGTTTTAAGAATCAACTGTACCAAATGGATGCACTGTAGCAGCTCCAACTGCACCTTCGATTATCTGCTAGACTCTATAATATCTGCTAGACTATATAATCCACATTCAATCCTTTAGCAGTTTAGCAGCCTCATCGCATCAACTCTTGGCGTTTCCCTATATGCTGCACAGGTCAAAGTTCTGGAAGTTGTGAAGTTCTGTACTGATTCCATTTTAACTGCTCCCGTTTAACTGTTCTGTTAAAAAGAGTCTCCTGTTGAAATAAAATTTGCTGAAAAAAAAATCTTGAGCAATCACTACGGACATAAAAAAGATACTACTTTTTTAACAGCAGCCAAAAGAAAACCAGCAGTAATTGTCTAATCAAATAACATTTTGCACTTGTCAAGGACAGCCATTTCTTATCAGCTGATCAAGTGAAATGAATAGCAAAGTATTTCTTTGATAGAATACTGTACTGCTTTTCAACTCAGGTATTAATTCAAAGGCTTATTCTTTAATTTCTTGCCACATTTAAAATGATGGAGTGCTACTTCTAGCAACTTGCACGACTTTCCATCCCAAGTACCAGTGCATAGATCCCCACTATCCATCCAACGTCTCCATCCCAAGCATCATCAGTACGACAAAGCTCTTGTTTCTTACAAAGGGCAAAACCTAGGTCACAAACATTCATTGATTGATTGAACGGTTATCTAAAATTCAGATGAGCACCTTTTCAAGTCTGTTGCTGCCGATCACGTCAATAACAGATGCTTGCTCCGAGACAAAACTGATCTCAAATTGGACATGATTCAGCCATCAGAGGGCAGCAGCTTCTAGCTGCACCCCAGGCTTTGCATTCAAACGGAAGCCTCACGAGGCACCAAATCTGAAGGTAGTTTTGAATGACATTAGTGCCACAAAAACATTAAATAAATGACATGACTAGCAATGGTAACCAGTGTTATGGATGCCACATTCTTATGCAATAACTGTCAAGGAAAGTGATGACAGTAAACCCCACTTTTCACTGAAGAATTAAGCAGAGTATGACCACTTGTAAGATTCTGGAGATGAAATTGCTATAAAAAGCTTTACACAGAAAATCTACTACGGTTTCTGAAGACTTCCAAGAATTTATGAAGTATTATCCCCATTTTGTAGACCAAATAGCTTTCCATTCCCATTAAATACAGGGGGGAGATGGATTGGGAGATGGATTCTAAATCCTATTATTTTGCTGAAAAACCTGCTTAAATACTTGTACATTTCTTCATGGAGCATGCCATGAATAGTCAAGGGCTTTTCTCCATCTACGTATTCAAGAAACAAACAGCCAAGACTCTTCTGGGTTCAATTGTTCAAAATGTTATCTTGGCAATTCACAAATGCGTATGGTAAAACGTGGTATTTTCATGAAGACAGCCAGCAGCTACCTACACACCAGTCACTGAAGCTCCTCTCCTACTTCATTCATTAAAGTGGACAGTGCAATCCTGCTGGTCCCTTTAAATAACCTAGAACTTGAAATCCTGTCTGAAGTTCTTACACTGTAAATAAAGTAATTTAAAATCTGCATGTAATTACTTATTCTAGTTCATTTAAGAAGACAACAACTCCATCTTCTATTGCTAAACCATAGAAACAGCCTCAATATTAAGGCTTGTTATACATAATTCAATAAAATCAAGGCAGATTCATCAGTGTCATGTTGATAGTTGCAAAAATACTGTTCTAGTCAAACCCAGCCACCAGCTCTACGTGAAAGCGCAGCTGCCTCACACCCCAGGGAAGGCTGCCACAGCCAGTGAAGCAGTCACACGCATTGACTTTTGCAGGCTGCAAAGTGTTTCTGCAACTGCCATTAGAAACAGCTCCCTACCAGTATGCCAGTGTCATAGAATGGTTTAGGTTGGAAGGGATTTTGGATATTATCTAGTTCCAAGCTCCCTGTAATGGGCAAGGACACCTCTCAGCAGACCAGGTTGCCCAGAGCCCCATTCAAACTGGCCTTCAATACTGCCAGGGATGAGACATCCACAACCTCCCTGGGCAACCTGTTCCAGTCTCTCAGCATCCTCATAGGGAGAAATTTTTTTCTAAGATCCAATCTAAATTTACCCTCTTTTAGCTTGAAACCATTCCTTCTTGTCCTCATCACTACAGTCCCTCATAAAAATCCTCTCCAGCTTTCCTGTAGCCCCATTCAGGTACTGGAAGGCTGCTATAAAGTCACCACCAGAGCCTTCTCCTTTCCAGGCTGAACAACTCCAATTCCCTCAGCCTGTCTTCAGAGAAGAGATGTTCCAGCCCTCTGATGTGGCCCTCCTCTGAATTCACTCCAACAGTTCCACGTTTGTCTTGTATTGGGGGTTCCACAACTAAATGCCGTAGTCCAGCTGAGGTCTCACAAGAGCAGAGGATTCCCTCCCTTTGCCAGTTTTAAATACAGCCCATGGATTTCCAGACTCCTGATAGACACCATTAGGGGTTGTCTCTAGGATTATTGTTGGGTAGTAAGGCTGGTTCTGGTGTTTAAGTTGGACTATTTGGGAAAGAACCTTTGCTGCTAGAACTTGAAGAGGCTTAGCTCTACAATGTTATGAACACCTTCAGACTGAAATTTCAAAACTGTTCTTCCTCCTAAAGAATACAAACAGCTGGCCCAGAATACAGACCTTCCATGTGCAAATCAAGCAAACAGTGGCAAAGAGAAGAGCAAAACCTGGTGCTGTACAGCAGGCCCTTACTATTTAGAATGAGGCTTATACGAGCAGATGGGGCACAGGTTCACATCCTGTGTTAACAGCAACAGAAGTCCTCAACACCATGCAATTCTTTGGCATTTTTTCACACTTGAGAAAGATCAATCCAAAAGTGACAGCCTCTCTGTGCAACCTGTTCCAGTGCTGTTACTCTCACAGTAAATAAAATTTTCTTATGTTTAGATGGAACCTCCCATGTTCCAGTTTGTGCCCACTGCACCTTGTCCTGTCACTGGGTACCACTGAGACTACCAAAGGGTCAGCCTTTAAAAAAACATTAGTTTTGCAGTGAACCCTTTTCTTTCCATATTGGGAACAGATAATGGCTGCTGTTATATATAAAGTTACTTAACTGAACCTGTTTGTTAATGCTTGAGTGCTCTTCACGTCCTACGTCTGACACTCCCAAGATACTCAGTTTCATTCTCCATGATTTCTCTAACACATTTGAGAGTCAGCAACACTAAGCAAAGTACTTTTCTCAAAAATGCAAGTTATTGGTTGAACAGGCCTTACGGCAAACAGCCTTGCTAGCCTCTCACCCCAGCCTTAAGCTTTAACATAAACTGGAGCTTCTTCCTACTCTCATTCACTAGTTGCTGTCTGTACTGCAAGTTCAAACTTCTAGCTAGTATACTAGTTACTAATACCAGTAACTACGTACTAGTTACTAATACTAGTGGAATATTTAATGAAACAACACATTAACAATTCCTAGTTATACTGAATGAAGGACTACAGGCAATGAGGAAAGGCTCAACCAATGTTGGCAGGTATAAATCAAGCGAATGTGAATTGTTCCAAGTTTCTTCAAAAACTGAAAAGCCTCTAACCCCCATCTTTTGTAATCTGTGGAAAATACATTATCTGAACTTCATTCTACCTTAAGCTTTGCTCTGCCATCTATCCATATGCAAACTTCTTAATTTCCAGCTCTTCAAAATATCTTCTGTGATAGCATCTCCATATAAAACACATTTGTATTCTACTGCTTGAGCAGTCTGTCTGTAAACCAGCCTGGATCACTTCTGCCAGAGAAGTTGCTGTTGGCACCAGATTTAATATTGTCAGCCATTCACATGTAATTTTAAAGCTTCATGAATAAGCACTGAAACTCAGTGTTAGACCGGGGAGATGTTTAATTTCACAAAAAAAGAAACTTGAGGCATCAAGATAGTTACATTTCTATGCCTTAATCTTAGGTAAAGATTCTTTCTTCAGTTAAAGCCTATTTACAGTCTAAAATGTCCCTGGAATACTTTTTCAGAATTTAAAATAGAATATTATGGCAATAATTTGTGCACAAAAATGCAAAAGACAGGGCAATTTCAAGAACACATTTTAAGAGGAAAATGAATTGTGATGATTTATGGCATCTTCTCTCTGGTACGAGACAGAAATTTCTACCACCCAAAAAGGGTTTTTGGCTATTTTTATCTATCAAAGTTATTAATAGTTTATCAATCACTCATATGTTAATAAAACAGAAACTTTAATTTGTTCTGAGAAGTCATCCAGGCACTGCTTACAGAGAATAATGAATGATGTATCTGTGTAACACAGACCAAAACCTAAAGGATCTAACAAGGATGGAAATCTAAGGATTATTTGCTGGAAGACAATTGGCTAGGAGAAAAAAGTGAAATTATTACATGGCACGTACCCTCTTGTTTCCTCTTCTTGTCCTTTTCCTCTTTGTATTTTAATCCATTGTTCCAACTGCAGCATTGAATTAGTTCTCTGCATAACTCGTTCAGACTCCATGTGTGACTGAAGCGCATTGTGCTGACCTCCATCTCCAGCGTCTGCCAGGGCAACACTCATGGTTTTACTCTCAGACCCATTTAAATGAACTGGTCTGAAGTGTCCAGACTGAATCGTGCTTATGGGCAAAGTCCTGTATTCAGATCCCAAAGGATTTAGCTTTACACTGTTAATTTTTGTTAATGGCTTGTCTTGCCCAACTTTCTGGAAACCATATTTTTCAGCTTCCAAAGCCTTCTTCTCCTCATTTTTGTTCACTTCTTTGTTTTTCTGGTTGTTCTGTGCCTCTGGCTTAATGAGCACCCGATGGTTTGAAATATTATTTGCCTCTCGAGGTGGTGTATTTTCCATGCTGAACTTTTCTATCCTGTAAAGGAATAAACAACATGCTGTAATATCAAAAAAACATTAAAAAACAGCGATGGAAAATGAAAAAAGATGAATATATTGTGTTTAAGAGGGCTGTTTCAATGTCCAGATCTTTTATACCAGTATCTTGTCTGTGACAGACAAATCCAGGACAAAAATCCAGGCCAGGGTGGGTTTCTGTTGTTGGTTTGGGGGTTTTTGTTTTGATTTTGTTCTGTTTTGGGGATGGTGCTTTGCTCAGTTTCGGTTTTTTTGGGTTGTTCCGGGGCTTTTTTGGACTACGTTTTTAGTTCCATGCTTCTTTATGTCTTTGTTATTTTAAAAGCACTTATGACAAGTTTTTTTAATGCTAATTTCCAATTAACCCCTTAAAAAAAGAGGAAATAAAGCCAGTCTGAAAAAGATGTTCAGTTCTTGAAGACTGGTTCTCCAAGGCCTACAGCTTCCAGATGTAAACAGCCTGAAATCCAGATGATTTTTAAAGCCACACTTAAGAGTAGCACATTACACTGCTGACCAGCTTGTGATTCACAGTACTGTTAAATGGAATCTATAATTAGCACCTTTAAACAAAGCAAAAAACTTTTCATAGTCACTGGCACCAGTTAGGTTCCTATGGTCTGTTATCACATTGGCTGGCATACACTTTGTGGAAAGGAACTGCGGCTTCCCTCATTTTAAGAGGGAAAATAGCTGCTGAGTTTGGGTACACCACAAAAATAATGGTATTTTTAGAAAAGTTACTGCTTTGCAGTACTTGCACAACTGTGTCCAGTTGTGGAGTCCCCAACGTAAGAAGGACATACAGTTCCTGGAATGTGTCCAAAGGAGAGCAACTCAAATGATCAGAAGGCTGGGGCACTACGAGAACAGGCTGAGCAAGTCGGGGCTGTTCAGCCTGGAGAACAGGAGGCTCCCAGGTGACTTTAGAACAGCTTTCTAATATCTGAAGGAGGTTACAAGAAAGCTTGGTAGGCCTTTTTTTTTGGGAGCGTAGCGAGAGTATAAGGGGAGAGGGTTACAGACTTGAAGAGGAGTGACTGATGTTGGACATAAGGAACAAATTCTTTCCTGTGAGGGTGGGGAGATGCTGGAACAGGTTGCCCAAGGAAGCTGTGGCTGCCCGATCCCTGGAAGTGTTGAAGGCCAGGTTGGGTGGGGCCCTGAGTAACCTGGTCTAGTGAAAGTGTCCCTGCCTATGCAAGGGGGTTGGAACTAGATGACCTTTAAGGTCCCTTCAACCCTGGCCATCCTATGATTCTATGAAGTACTCAATGTATGCAGAGCTATGAGCTCTTTGTGATTTTTCAACACGTCAAGAAGCTCTGTCTTTTCTGTACTGGGGCATGAACTGAACATCCAGCTCAGACACTGACAATGTTTTTGGTTTACTAGGAGAAAAAAAACCCCAAACCCAAAAACCCTAAAATGTTTTGATCAACATGCTTTGGTATGGGAGGGTAGAAGAAGAGATATAATTCTTTAAGATTACAAGTCTGCATAAAACCAAACCAGGAACACAATCTTATTTTAGGATGATGTCGAATTACCCTGACACACTCATTTGAATCTTTTTTGCAAATGCATTATTCATCTTTACAACTGTGTCCAGTTCAGGTGCCTAATTTGCATGTAAAAATGCTATCACATCACATACAAAACTGACGAGGAGCACAAGTACGACTGCTCCTCTGAAAAATACACTGAGTCCAAGTGAATCAACAACATTCACAGCTGTAAGTAGCTTAGCCCTTCCTGAAGAGGTAGCTTAAATTTTCATCAAGTCTAGACTTCCCCAACAGACTATTTAAGCCATGACTTCTCACCAGGCCAACAACTATTTGGGACAAAACTGCAGCAAACACATGAAGGACTGCAAACCCTAAGGTCCTAATGAAATACTACCCACTGCTAATAATATGTAACACTTGATTTTAAATGCATCTCCCACTACTACCTTATTATTGCTGTGAATTCTCCATTACACGAAAGGAAACAAGAGACTCCTGCCTTGACAAGTACACCAGTTCAAACGTACCAGTCAGAAACACTAAGACATCCTTGGCCTTTGCACACGGAGTTGGAATGAAAAGCTCAGGCACTTCGCATGTTAACAAGGGATGTGATTTTTTTTTTCCCTCCATGCCTCTTCTTGAAACAGTTTTGATTATCCCAATCCCATAATGTCCTCCAAAATTCACTCCATTCATGTAAGTAGCTCCTAACAGTCCTTCCCTCTTAGTGATTATTTTGGAGCTGTCAGCATGCACACATTCAATATCACTAATCAGGCAGGAGCACCTTGTTGGCTTTTGTGGGAGGTCGACACATGTGGTGGAACTGTTGTCATCTATGTCATCTTTCCTATAATTTCTAAGTTCACCCCAGTGTGTGATCACCCCTTCTGTGAGGAAGGGTTTCCTAACATCCAACCTAACCCTCCCCAGGCGCAGCTTCAGGCCCTGCCCTTTCGTCCTGTCACTAGTTGTCTGGGAGAAGACCCCAACTCCCACTTGACTATAATATTCCTTCAGGGAGTTGCAGAGAGGGAGAAGGTCCCCCTGAGTCTCTTCCTGGGTAAACAACCCAAGCTCCCTCAGCTTCTCCTCAGATTTTACCTCCAGTCCCTGCACCAGCCTTGTTATTACTCTGGACCTGCTCTAGCCTCTCAATCACTCTCCTGAAGTGAGTGGCCCAGAACTGCCCCCAGCCCTCAAGCTGAGGCCTCATCAGTGCACAGTGCAGGGGGAGAATTACGTTCCTAGTCCCTCTGGCCACACTATTCCTGGCCTTCCAGGCCACCTGGGCACCCTGCTGGCTCCTGTTCAACAAGTTGTCAGCCAGTACTGCCAGGTCCCTCTGTGCCAGACTGCTCTCCAGCCACTGATGCCATCGGTTTCTCTGCAGCATCTTCCTACTCTCCAGCAGATCGATAGTCACCCCCAACTTGGTGTCATCTGCTAATTTACTAAGGGTAAATCCCCCCATCCAGGTCATCAACAAAGACGTTGATCCCCGCAGGACACCACTGGTCACTGGGCACCAACTGGACACCATTCATAATCGTTCTCAAGGTGTCTTACAGCAGAAGAGCAGTTGCCATTTTATAGATGGAGTATTGGTGGCGCAGAGGGAGGATGGTGTCTCTAAGGACATTCCTCAGATATGTGGCAATGTCAAGCCTTGGCACAGCTTTCAGTTCACATCATCACAGTACTTTTCATTGTCCTTCTTAATCAAAAAGCAACAAACTCCAGAATCACAGAACCACTGTTCCATGCAATCGTGATGCTGTATCACTCGTTACTATGGCTTTACACAGAGCAGAGCCAAGCATTATGGCATCCTTTGCAGAGAGGATGAATGACTGACATTCAAGCAGTCGTCTAGGCTCCCCTTGACCTGTGAACTGAATCGTTCAACCCGGTGTGAGGAAAGGATCCAAATAAGAATTATCAGAAACTAACAGGTAAAGGCAACAAACATAAATCCAAGTTTGTATTTGGCTCCAGAACTGTGTCATAAGTCATATTTGACAAGACTTGCAGGGTATTTTGAGGAGAGATGAAGAGAATGAGCACTGAACATGTTTTTCATCGTGTCCTGAACACAATTTACAGATTGATACAACCAAACAGGTGTTTGGAAAAATAATATGGGAAAAATACTATTTTCTGCCATTTTATTTAAATAAATAATTCTGAAAGGGGAAAAGGGGGGGGGCACGTAATTAAGCTTCAAATGGATGAGAGTGCTGTGATTTAACAAAAAGCCAGGCGGTGGCATTTGAAAAGGAAAAGGCATCTTTTCCAAACACAGTGACGTCAACAAACCCCCACTGTGGACGTCGCTCTGCTAACAAGTGCTTTTCTGGCAGCTCAGCTTATGCTGTTCAGGGAAGCTAACTATGCTGGAAAAAAACCCCTAAAATCTTTTCTTAGTACATACTGCATCACTCAGATGAAACAAAGGCTGTAACGCGCACAGCTGACAGTGAAAGGATGGAAGATAGTGCTTTTAAACATCAAGAGAGGTTCTAGGGGACCATATTTTGTGTCATAAGCTTAAATAGTTCCTTACTGACTAAAGTATTTGTGTTTAACTATTTTGATAGTTGTTCAGCCTGGAGAAGAGAAGGCTCCCAGGTGACCTTCTAACAGCTTTCCAATACCTGAAGGGTTACAAGAAAGATGGAGTACGGCTTTTTACACAGGGTTGTATCAAGAGGAGAAGGGGAAAAGGTTCCAGACTTGAAGAGGGGTGACTGAGGTTGGACATGAGGAACAAATTCTTTCCTGTGAGGGTGAGGAAATGCTGGAACAGGTTGCCCAAGGAAGCTGTGGCTGTCCCATCCCTGGAAGTGTTGAAGGCCAGGGTGGGTGGGGTCCTGAGTAATCTGATCTAGTGAAGGTCTCCCTGCCTATGCAGGGGTGTTGGAACTAGATGATCTTTAAGGTCCCTTCCAACCCTGGCCATTCTGTGATTACTCAGTACATTATTAAACATGAATTTACTAGCCTGGCAAAATTTAAAACATTTGTAAAGGAGTAATTGCAGCTAGGTCAATAGGAAAAAATACTACTTGTCCTTCCTCTGCAGTTATTCATCAAAAGGGACTCTTTCTGCAGCAACTGCACCTCAGTTCTAGAAGGAATAGTTATATTACTATTTTTTCACCTTGGTAGCTGATATCTGTATCATGTGGCTAACTATAAGAGGAAAATAGTAATATTTTATGGAAAACAGTGTGACAACCCCCTAATGTCATGATTTAATTGCTCTTTTTATATCTTTTTCTCCAAGGAACTAAAATCTTTAGACAATAAAGATACATATTGTAGCTTTGAAATTATTTAAAGCTGAAACATTCGATACAAGAAAATGTTTGGTTTGCATTTAGCCAGTATCATAAACAGTGAAGTACCTCTGTCTTCAAGATCTAAAGAACTGGAGTCTAAAATATCTGACTTATGACTAGCAGTTCGCATTAAGTTTGCTGAACTATGTAAGGAAGTTCTTAATAGCTCAGGCTATTGTATCACAACCATCTAGACTGTTAGAAATCTTGATTGAGTACATTGTTGAAATGTCTAGAAAAAACCAGAAGTAAGAACCAAAGGCACTGGGTGAATTTCAGTGAACCAAACCAAGTTATGCTCAGCGCTACGTGCACGCCAAACTTCAGGTTAGTTAGAGGTGAAGTAATGCAATATTTAATGCCTAGCAGATTTTTAACAGGGAAAAAACCAGTATCTCTTCTGGATAAGATCACATCCTGCTCCACGGATCATTTTAAGAACTGGTTTGATAGCCAAATGATGCATTCTTTAGAAAACAGATGTGTAAAGGATTTTCTTCCCTATTAGAGCTAACAGACATGAAAGTCTTCGAGACTTCACTGGTCCTGAAGTGTTTTTTCACTCAAGCAATTACTCCAAGATTACTACCTGAATTTTTAAAGAGGTCACATCTGCTTCTGTTTCCTTCTAAGGTTACTTGCCTCAGTTAAAACGTCACGTTGGTGTTATAAAAGTCACTCATTGCTCTTCTGACATTTGTTTTGGCTGTTGGCAAGTCTGTTCTTCCGTCACTTCCAGGCAGAAAAATACTGATGTTGCTGCTGACCGCTTCTCTACTCATTTAGTGCGCTACACTGATACACTGAAGAGTAAAAGAAGCACCCAAAGCAATGCAAGGCAGATTGAAGGAGATGATGTAAAGCTGGATGAAAAGTGTTAGAAAAGCACAGCTGCACTGAGAATCCCCACCACTTGCATATACACTTCCAAACACCTGAAGCAGGCAGACGTCACTATTCAAACAGGCACTACCGTTGAAAGAAGCGGGTAGGAGTGTACGACTAAGCATTTTAGGAGGTTGGAACATACAGTTTACATGGTTTATTAGGGTTGGAAGGGGCCTTCAGAGGCCATTGGGTCCAACCCTCCTGCTCAAGCAAGATACAAATTACTGAAAAGGACAACCATCTAAAAAGCCTAAATCAACTCCATAAAACTGCATCTAAACGGGTCTGAAACATCTCCGGACAAGGAGACTCCACACACTCCCTGGACAAACCCGTTCCAACAGCTAAGAACCCTGACTGTAATGAATTTTTTCCTCAGACTGAGGTGAACCTTCCTGTGTCCAAGCTTGCGTCTATTACCTCTTGTCCTGGCTGAAGCCACTGAAAAGAGAGGATTCCTTTCTTCCTGGCACTCAGCCCTCATGGATTTATAGACAGCAATTAACTCCTCATAGGCTTCTTGTGTCCAAACTAACAAGTCCGAATGTTCTCAATCTCATAAGGCAGCTGTTCATAAGGCAGCTGTTCCAGACCCCCAGTCATCCTCAATTGTTTCTCTATCCCTCTTGAACTGGGGAGATCAGAATTGGACACAGGATTCCAGGTGTGGCCTCATTAAAGCAGAAGAGAGGGGTACAAGAACCTCCATTGATCTACTAGACACTTCTCTTGATCCATCCCAACACCCTACTGGCCTTCTTGGCCACAAGGGCCCATTGCTGATCGATTTTTAGTTTGTTATCCACAAAAACTCCAAGATCCCTCTCCCCAGGGGTGCTCTCTAGCTGGTCACTACCCAACCTGTACTGATGCCTCACATTACTCCTTTCCAAGTGAAGGACTCTACATTTGTTCCCTTCATGGCAGGGAACTGTCTTGTTATAGTAGCCATGGCACTGCAGCCTAGAAGGATGACTGGCCTGCAAAGCTGTGCCTGGGGATAAGGGTGAGCTCCCTACACGCCTTGACAGACTCAAAGGCAGCACTAATGAACTGCTCAAAAGAGCAGATACTGCCAGTAACATTTTAGAGGGTATCTTATGTGTCAACTTATAGGTCTCTAAAACTCTTTAAGTGGAACTCTCTACAAATGGGACCTTATCTCTCTCTCTACCTGAAGGGGAGTTGTAGACAGGGAGGGCTAGGGTTCTTCTCCCAGGCAACTAGCAACAGGATGAGAGGGCAGGGCCTGACACTGCCAGGGGAGGGTCAGGTTGGATGTTAGGAAGCCCTTCTTCACAGAAAGGGTGATCAGACACTGGAATAGACTGTCCAGGGCAGTGGTGGAGTCCCCATCCCTGGAGGTGCTGAAGGACAGACTGGCTGTGGTACTTAGAGCCATGGTCTATCTGCTTGTGGTGATGTTTGGTTATAGACTGGGGTGGATGATCTTAGAGGTCTTTTCCAGCCTCAATAATTCTGTGATTCTGCCACAAGTAATAGCGTAACCTCTGTCTATTTAATGAAGTTCACTAAATACCTTCTACAGAGCACTGACTATTGTGGGAGAGACTCTGAGGATGACACTTACTGAGGCTCTGTCACATAGGGATACTTTTTTCACTTTTTTTCCCCTTGTACAAAGACGTTCTTCAAAAGTTGTCTCTTCACAGTATTGCAAACACCAAATTAAGGTCAGTTCAAAACAGACTCAGAATGACCCACTTCAGTGTTATTCCCCCCTATCAGGTGCTTATGCAATCACTGCATCATTTTTGTTTGAATTTAAGTGGGTCTGATTTGGTTTAATCATTTCTCCACAGGCAAGCTACCACAGCAATCTGCAATACAGTCACAATGTGACCCAAACCTGATTCTTCAAATTAAGTTTCTTTTGCACTGAGCCAAATGAGATATTATTCTGTGTAGATAATTTAATTGTTTTAAAAACCAATCTCTTTAAAGCTTTGAAAAAGAAAGAAAGTGAAAATGCTATTAAGTGTCTACTTGTTTATGCCCAGTCTTGTTCTAGTCATCCTTTCCTCACAACATCTATTGTTTCCAAACATGAGAAGCATTGCAGGAAAAAAAACCAACTTATCAACTTCACATATGAGACCATATGTAATCAGATCAAATTTAATTGTGACAATCTGATGTATAACAAAAAGCTGAAAGCTTTTCAGCAACAACGGCGAAAAAACCAACCACGACAATTTGAGAGCTTGAAGCTTTGCAGGAAACAACTTATTTTTAATGTTAAGCTATTTCACTGTGCTGCTATTTTCACAAGTGAATGAAGTATTCAATATCCTATCTATGTATTTAAAGGATTTTAGCGATGAAAGCTAAGATTCACAGAATCATCATGGCTGCAAAGGACCTCCAAGATCATCAAATCCAGCCCTCATCTCAACATCTTCCTAACTCCTAGACAATGGCTTCGTGTACTACAGCTACTTAATGTTTTAAACACTTCCAAGGACAGTGACTTCACCACCTCCCTGGTCAGCCTGTTTCAGTGCTCAACCATTCTCTCAGGAAAGAACTTCCTCCTAAGATCCAATCTAAACCTCCCTTGACATAACTTGAGGCCATTTCCTCTCATCCTATCATTAGTAACTGGAGAGAAGAGACCTCACTACAACCTTCTTTTAGGTTGTTGCAGAGAGCAATAAGGTCTCCTCTCAGCCTCCTCTTCTGTAGACTAAATAGCCTCAGTTCCCTCAGCTGCTCTTCATAGGGTCTGTTTTTCAGATCTCTCCCCAGCCTTGTTACTCTTCTCTGGACCCACTCCATGTCCTTCTTACACTGTGGCACCCAAAACACGAGACCCAAAACATTTCAACCTTCTGGCTAAGATTAGTTCACTAAAAAGATGACCATGCACAGAAAAAGGATTCCTAGTTTACTGTCCTCCTTCCCAATGTCCTGTGGATTGTTGCAAGTAAAAATGTCATGTCGTCACAAAGCATTAAAACATGTACTATTAAAGTGTGTAATTATTTTGCTTCTGCCACCACCACACCGGAACATGGGACACAGAAATGTGAGGAACTCATGAACAGCAATGACTTGCTCCAGGAATACAGAATTAGAAACGACTGTTTGCATTTTGACTGCAAGTCCAATGTGCTCATCCTTCTGCAAATACTGTAGCCCTTCATTCTTTGCTACCTGTGTCTCTAATATTTTACAGATTCACATTATTGTCCAGATTGGAAGAGACTTCTAAGATGACTGAGTCCAGCTGTCAGCCTAGCAGTGACAAGCCCTCAACCAAGCCATGTCCTTCAGCACCATGTCTACATGACTCTAGTTTTTTCTTAAAACGTCTCAGCATTGCTGCCATCCTAGTAGCTCCAGTGTGGCAGGAACTAACAGAGTGAAGAACAGATCAAATGACATCAGCCATCAGCAGTAATTTCTCTAACATCAATAACGAGGACTTTTAACATTTCCGACTGAAGAGCTTTCGATTACAGATGCCATGGAGCTGACCCAAGGGATTGCATTCAGACAGAAAACAGTTCTTACTGGATAGACAGCAGCAGACAATATTCAGTGTCTGAAAATGCAAGGCTTCCAGTGGTAAGTGGCTTTTCATTGTCAAGACTGGGATATGCAAAGGATAAGGCTCCAGAACAGGTAAAGTATAAATGTGATGACAGCTTAATGACAAGTAAGAATGTCTCCACATAGGTTATAACATCATTAAATTAACAGGGGTTCTTCAACACAAGCAGAAATTACTCCAGCCAATTTACATTCCATTTTAAGGTATACACATCCATTGAAACAAAACAAACCAAACCAGAGAAGGAAATATGCTGTACCACTGTTCCATCACTTCACAATACCTTTTCACAGGCTCTGTCTGCACAAGTGCTGCGTCTGTCATGGCTTTCATCCACAACTCCATTTCTTTCCCTGTATCTGTGCAGAAATAATAGGTCCTCATGTTTGGATGAGCTGCCTGATTGGAAATGACACAGTCATTGTAATAAAACTGTAAGATTCTGCAAAAGAAAAAAGGCAGACACTGTTATTGTATACTCAAATAATATCAGAAAAAATATTGGAAGGAATACTTCAGTGTTTCTCTGTCACTGCATTAATATTTTCAAACTCATTGCCTATAATTTTCAATCATAGCTTCTTCCTCATTAATGCATTAGATAAAAAGCGTTTACATTTTTCAGTCTATTAAAAGCTATCCTGACTACTCACTAATGTACATTAACATAATTATTATAAATTATTTGGATGGATTTTTTGTAGTCCGAACGATACAGTAAGTTTTAATTTGTACTTACCATAGTCAATTAAAGATGCGTTGCTTAGGAGTCTGAAAGAAGAGTCGAAAGGAACTCGTACAACAAAACAAAACCAAAGAGAAAATATTTAGTAGGGTGATTTAGATAGTGTCTTTGAAACACTCAGAGTGACTATTAATGTAGCACTGTGACTTAAGTGATAATGAAACCTTAAAGATACTTTGTACCTAGGTAGCTAATAACTTAAATTAGTGGGTAGGTCCAGCTGCAGATGCAGTTTACAATTCTAAACCACCACCCACCACTTAAGATCCATGATCAAAAAGAAAAAAATACTATTAATTATTAAGTGATATTCATTGATTTTCTAATTTGAGTGAAAATGTCAGTATGTACATCTGGATTAATACTTGAATACCCTGCAAATACCGCTATCCTCTGGTCTTATTTATGCAAAAACCAGTCTCAGAAGAACACTGTCTGTAACTCAGCACAATGAGTTCAGACACAAAATTAACCTGAAAATTTTATTCCCTTACCTTAAAGGAATATTTGCGGTTAATATGGTCCTCAGCAGAAAGCATGGATATCTGAAAACTGGGCAGAAGGATGCTGCCTAGTATTCCTTCTTCTTTTTCATCTGTGAATACACAGTCTTTGATTAGACAAATGAAGTGTTTTGATGCCTACATACTTGTACTCAGGCACTTCAGTGAAACTCTGTATTTAATACCACGAGACTCCTAACAGCTTCTCTCAGAAGAAAACACATTACGGAATCAGAAAGCCAGACTCAATCGTTCTTAGGTGTCTGTGTGCAGTCTCAGGAGTGTGCAGCCCACAAGAGAAATTGTGCAGCTCCTCTGTGCCAACACCCAACACATACCACATGAGTGTGTGCCCCTGCTAAGCACCGTGCCATCTGAAAACAGACAGCTCTGACTTCTTCGCAAGATGGGCAACGCCCTGCTGAGTGTGCCAGTCTGTAAAAGCTAAAGCATGTAACCTGCACCTTATGAAAAACACCAGGAATACCTATGGCTAAAGTTTTTATGGGGGATCAGTGCTTACCTGAATACGACTTTGAAACAGAAATCAAGTCTTTAATTTAGTGGCAAGAAGAATACCTGCTATCTATCACTTGCTCAGTAAGAACCCCAAACATCTATAAGCACAAAAGTATTTCTAAATACTACTCACAACTGTTAGCCTTTGAGAAAATTTGCATATTGGCCATACAGCTACAAGTTTTTGCAATTCCCATGAAGAATTTCCACTCAATCACATTCTATCGGTAAGAACGTATGTTTCAGAATCAGAGAACTATTACTGAGTCTGGAAAAGACCTCCGAGTTCATCAACCACAGTCTATGACCCAACATCACAATCAGCTAGACTATGGCATCCAGTCTATTCTTACACATCTCCAGGGATGGAGACTCCACCACCACTCTGGGCAGTCCATTCCAGTGTCTGAGATAACTGGTAAAAATACAAACTCTTCCCAAAATAACCACCCATGTTCTAGAACCTTGCTTTACATAGCATTTTTGAACAATACATTACAATAACATTGACATTTCAATTGAATAATTGGATGCAATTCACAAAGCCAATTTTAACTTTATTTCAGATACAGAATTTCTATATTCAACCTGTATCTTGAGACACTGTCCCTTGTAACACATTAGTCTTAGCTTTAAGTACTGCCCATAACAAATCACAGAATCATGCAGGTTGGAAAGGAACTTTAAGATCACTGAATCCAACCATTAATGTAACTCTACTGAGCCCACAAACCATGTCCTTAAGCTCTATATCTGGAGAACTTTTAAATACACCAAGGGTTAGTGAATCAACCACCTTCCTGGGCAGCCATGTATCTATAAGATTAAAATGAAAACCTACATAATCTAATCTAAGTTTCAAGCACGGACAATTAATGCTGTAACAATTAAAATACATATAAATAGCACATAAGGTCTATCTTTTACACGCAGATTTCAAAAAGTTCTCCTGGTTCTCTTTACTCACTAAATCCTGAAAAGCCAAAACTTTTATTTAAGTTATGTATTTGTGGAAAGCTCTGTCTAGACATTTTAGCATTACATGGCAAGTTAGATGTAAAAATTATGCCTTCTTTGACAGCTTCAATTGGACAGCTAGGCATGAAATTATTCTGATTAAACAGTAGAATAGGAAGAAAGGGAAGATTTCGGGTACTCCACCATACCCATAAATATGCCTGAAACCATTACACCTTCCCCTGAAGTATTTACTCCTTCCTAGGAACATGTACAAAAAAACCCACCACATGCCTTTTTCCCCTGTCCCAGAATTCATGGCAAATGTTAAGATTTTACTTTCTTTGGACTTCTATTTTGGGGAAGAATTCCCTTCTTTCTGCTACGTTATACTTTATTACTGAGTAAGTCACCCCCTAGTGTCATACAAAAGCATTAAGCGTCTTTGTTCCGCTCAGACTCTAGTCTTTGTTGAAGACATACTGTTCCATTCCATTTCATTCCAGATTTCAAAAGTCTGTTTCCAATCAGACTAGCTTTTATCTACACATTACACTGCCCCATATCCATCTTCACTTGTATGTGGTGTATTAATAATACAAGAAAAAACCACAGATCTCCTCCCTATCTCAAGGATCTTTTATTTGTTGCAACAATAACTTTCTAATGTCAAAGCCAGCAGTTGCTTATCTGTTCGTGAAACTGAAAAAGGGAGTATTCTTTAAGCTTGGAAAACACTGAAATAGCTTTTCTTTTAATCTGTATATTAGATTTAAGCTGTTAACATGGTATCACAGTTGGAAAAGTTCAGTACCATTTGCTAAGAAAACGAAACAAAAACCAACCCAAACAACAACAATCGCTCACAAAAAACCACCGTTTGCAATGTGGGATTGCAAACCCTGTGCATGGCTCCACCTTTCTGAGCCAGAATTAACAGAAGTATAAAAGCACAGGGCTTGGAGTGCAACATTTTGTATTCTGACAGGGAAGAATTTTTAATATCTTTAAGACTATCACTACACCTGTCAGCTTCAACAGTTTTCTGATAATTGGTAGCTAATAGCTACATTGGTCATACAAACAATTGAGATTATTCTTCTTATATTTCAGTTTACTTGGCACACTAACATGCAGAAATGAAAAAGCAAGATTATAGAGGTGTTTGGGTTTATTTTCTTTGCTGTTAGTTTTGCTTATTGCTTTTTGATTTGAGATGCTTCACATGCAGTGTTTTTAATTTAATTCAATTAAGTCAATTTAATCTGTTCTTAAGGCAGCTACAAAGCAGCACTTCCATTAGAGCCCTTGGAAGAGAGACCCTTAAGAACTGTTTAAGGTAAGGTAATAAAGCACAGAGTAGTGACGACACTTAACTAACTGCAGTGTGACTGTATCACAACTTGTGCCTCAGACGATGGACTCTAACAACAGCCTTGTTTTGCCTCAGCATTGTTTTATCAAACTATGCAACTTCTTGGGGTAAAGAAACAAAATCTCATGACTAAATTTCAGTAATTCAGAATTTGTAAACTACAACAGTTACAGAGCTTTTATGATGCATGATCCCATTTGTCTCAATTCGGTAAGAACGATGCTGCACATCAAGAGAACCGCATTTTAAAGTCCTCGGATACTGCTTTCAGCATCACTGCTATCACTTCTACTAATTCTGAAGTCTCTTTCTAAACTGAAACCACTTCCTACCCCCCTTCATCTGTAGTTAAGGCTGCAGATGGCCTTAAATGTTTATTTTTCCTCTTTGTCATGCTTTACAGTCCTTCTTTGCTCTTAGCCTCCTTTAAACTATTGAAGGTTGTACAGCTTATTTCTGGATTGAACACATGCCCTCTGGAGCACTGCAGTTAGTAATCTGTAAAAGAGAAGGAATCACTTTTCTAATGTGCATAGCTCCAGCCTAGAAGTAGAAGCAGCTAATTTTTCCAATATAAAATAAGTCTGATGTAGCTACACAGTAACAGATTTCCTTGTTCCAAATACAGCAGAGACTTCTGGTCATGTGGAACTGGACAACATTTCACTTTATATGTGTTCAAGAAGACTGAGAAGATTTCCTGAAAGGCACATACACCTTCTTTATAACTCCAAACATCGAGTTTCAGCCCCCCTGGACTACTCCTTTCTTATCCCTATTTCAGTTACTTAATTTGCATTAAAAAAAAAATCACATTTAACAAGTCATATTTAGTTCCTAGCAACTGATGTGGGAGAAAACAATAGTCGAGGATTTAACAAAAGAGGAATGAGTTTGCCCTTTGAGCATACCTGACAGGCAGGAAGCAATTCTGTGTAACTGGTAATTAAGAAAGAAAAAGAAAATAAAGGAAGATAAAAAGTAGCAGGCTTACATATTAACAGTGGCACAACCATTTCAATCCATTAAGTTAAGTATCAGCCTTCTTATTTCTTACATTTGAGTGGTATGTCAGAGTTTATTTGCTTCCAGTAAAAGTAGCAAAGTTTTCCTGAGTGGAACTTACCTCTGTAATAGAAGAGACAAAGATCTGAGAGCACAAACCACCTTTTCTTCCATAGCTTCATTCCAGTACTATCCTGTATTAATTGAAGTGATCAGGTAAGAACTTTCAGACTGTTAACAGGAATCGTTCATAAAGCAAATTAGGTGCACTAGTAGTGGTCTACTACTAGTTCATCCTCTTGGCTAAGAGATTTTTAAATGTCTTTGACATCTCACCACAGGCTTGACATTGCAAAGATCATAGCATGAGAAGCCTGAAGTTAACAGGATTCAAGAATAAGTAAGAGCACATTATTTTATCATGCTAAAGACTACAATCTACAATTACATTTAAAAAAAGTAGACCATTTTTTAAAATTGAAAGAGGAAAGGTTTACTTCAGGTACACACTCCTTCCTTTTCTGAAGAAAATCTCTGCTGAACTTCATTTTCTACAACTATTCATGTATCTAGAATAAATTTCTTTCCCAAATAAAACTGACTCCTAAAGCAATTTAATTTTCTTTTATGCTTATAAGCAACTTACACTGCACAGCTCAGAATGAAAGACTGACACCACTGCTGCTGTGTCAATAAACCAGGGTGCTGCAGTATGCACATCCTAGTAGAATCAGACTTAATAAACATGTTAATCTGTCCCAAAAAGTAGGGCATGTGTGAATTAGCTAGATTCTGTAGTAAGTGGGTTTTGTGACAACCAAGAAGGAGGATTCTGTAAGTAAAAGCAATGGAGTGGTTTCATTTTGGGGTTGGTTTGTGCTTTGAGAAAATTTAGCCTCGTATTTCAAGCTCTACTCTTTCAGGGGTGGGAGAAATGAGCTGAAGGAGGGAAGGAAAAGGGTAAAGAGAGCATTAGCTAGATAATATTATTCAGAAAAAGTCAGGAAGTCCTTTGCCACTTAGTAACTTCAGAGCACTTTCGTTCTGAGGACTTCATTAGTGATTGCTAAATCACTTTGAAGTCTGCAAGCACTGCACCTAGCCACCGGATCCTGTTTCACAGCTGGAAAGGCAAACACAAGGAACAGGAACTGCCCTCCACACCTCACTGCAAGGTCACTGGCTCAGCAGCAGAGCAGGATGCTGGACCCCAGCCCAAAGGACCCTGACCATAATAATCAATTGCATAATGTGCAAATGGCCAAACTTCTTCAGAATGAAGGATTAGCAAAAACCCTCAGCCAGGCTTTCTGAAGAGGCTGTTACACAACCTCGTGTGTATCTGTGTCCATGATCCATGATCCTGTTTGAGCAGGGGGGTTGGACTCAATGACCTTTGGAGGTCCTTTCCAATCCCTAATGATCTGTGTATCTGTGTCTGTAGCCCATTACTCCAAAACACCTTACACATGTAAAATTCTACCAGAATTCTTCCTGACCTGCTGGAAAAGATCTTTTGGCCTTCTTCAGATATAGCTGAGAGACACAGAAAACCACTGTGTGCTTCTTGTACTATAAATTCTTCCCTCCTGCGAAGTACACCTTTTCTGTATCAGTGAATTTACTAACTATCCTTCCCTCCTGACTGTGCTAGCATCAGAATAGGGCAACAATATGTTCACAGGAAACCCCTTCCAAAACGGGTTGACTTAAAAATTAGTCAGTTACAGAAGAACAGCATTACAAGCATTGAGACAATACACTCAGAGTCAAATGAAACTCGCTGATCTCTGTGATTTTAGATAAAAGCGACCTTACTATCAAAGAGAAACCTGCCCAAGCTTACACTGTAAGCTTCTGAAGACAGTACCTCTTGATTAAACTCTGCTGGTAAAACTGCAACTCAACTGGTTTTCACCTATTACTGCAACATGGACACATAGAGTAATGGCTTTTCTTACAAAACCCAAACCACCATCGCAGCATTTAAACTTTACATAGAAACCCTGCCCAGCAGTATGCATTTTGACAGTGAAGTGGGCTGAAACTACCAGGGTCAGGGAGTGGTGGCCAGCAGGTTTTGAAGTTCTTACACAGTTCCTGGTGAAGCAAGTGAACTGGTACTGCAGAACCGCAGATCTGCAGCAGCCTAGGTCCGCTGTCATTACACACGACTTCAGATGAGTTTATATTCAACAGTAAAACAGGAAAAACCGAAAGAAGGGGATAAACAGGGGAAGAGTACCTGCTTGTAGAGCCAGCCACGCCTCACAACTGGTGCATTAGGATTTCTCTTTATTGAGTTTGATCTCTTTCCGAAATTATGAACCTTCTTTGAAGACCGTGATGTCTAAATTGAATTGAACAGGTTACAGAAAACAGGACATCAATATCTGTTGAAAAATCATAATGTATTTTCTTTAAGATCTTTTTCTTATACATGTTACTCTGGGGAACTGCGGACTACAAACTGTATTCTTTTTGTAGACAAATAATTATTGCAATGGTTCTGCTGACTTCAGCCTTTCTTTCTGTTTCCTCTGCAGGAAACTTCAAGATAAATCCCAAGACAAGTACTTCAAGATTTATTTTTAACAAGAAAAAACAACCAAATAACTATCTGACCTTCTTAATAAGGCAGACAGAAAGCCTACTAAGCAGTAGAAAGAGAAGTAAAACTGAGAGAAGCACTATTAACTTTGAGAAATTACATCACCTGGACATGTAAATTTTCCTCTTTCCTGCTTCCAGCACTGTCCTTAGACATGAAAACCTGCTCAGATTTCAAGAAGATCTAATTTACCCTTTCCTAACAGATACTCATTGTTCTATTCTTTCCTCCCTCTCAAGAACTCTTCATTTCCTCATCTCCTGGCTGGTTGGAATATTCCTTATTTCACTTGTTTGCACTAAAGACTACTTTGAGACTTCTGTCCAGAAACTCCAGTGTTTGTATCTGCTGTTGCTTATATATTTTACAGTCTTACAGCTACGTAATGATCACAGATGATTACGAGAAGTAGGATAAATAACCCATTCCAGATTTTTTCTTCTACTTGAGTAACCAAAAAGAATTGGAAAATGCATAAAGAAACACAGAGTGCTTTGCCAGTTTATGCTTCATTCTTTTCAGCCTACATTTAGAAAGCTTTTCCTGCCATTTAATGAACTAAACCACATTCACTTGTGTTTTAAATTCTGTAAGAATCAGTGCCTCAGAGATTAGGCGATGTGATACAGCAAAGCATCCCACTCCACAAAAAAGAGCAAACTGCGAGTAACTTTTTTAAGCTGTGTTCATGGCTCTGCTCCAAACTCACCATTTGAATTGCTTCAGCTTCCCCATCTCTACTACTGAGACTAATCACAAGGTTATGCAAAGTTCCTAAAGGACGAAGGCTCACTTTTTGTTCCAGACTAGGGTATGGGGTTTCTCCATGGGAATCCTCTCAAGACACATCACAGAATTAAGTTGGGATTTCACATTTCAGAGAGAATCCCACAGTAGGTTAAGAATCATCAACTGAAAATGACAACTTAAAATTATGTCCAGTTTTTCTTAACACTACCATTAACTGAAGAATTCAACATGGCGCAGCCAAGAAGGACTAAAGTTACAAAAGCTTGTAGGGTGTTGAAGCGTACACTGTTATGAAGAAAGACAGTTTTGTATCTTTTCTTGAAAAGAATCAGAAAGTAAAATAAAAATAATCAGTGTTTTTAATTTCCTTTGGAGATAGAGCTAATTGACTCAACTCCATTTGGAAAGGAAGACAGGGCAAGCAGTTGAAAACCTAGATAAAAATAGAAGAAATCACATTTCAACCTGAAAAACCCTACCAGAGCAAAATGAACAAAGCTATGTAAGGAGCCAATAGAATGATGGCATCCACTTGTAAAAAATGAACAGATGTACAATGGAGAACTTATAACAATCCAGAAAACACTATAAAGTTAACTACATCTATCTCAGTTAACCTGTATGGCTACTATACCAGCACATTACAAAAGAACTGTGCCACACAATCATCGAGGACACGCAGACCTGCTCAAATATTAGGTATTGGGCTCCCCAGTTCAAGAGGGACAGAGATTAGATTGAGAGAGTCCAATGGAGGGCCATGAGGATGATTAGGGGACTGGAGCACCCATCTTATGAGGAGAGACTGAGGGATCTGGGACTTTCAGCTTAGAGAGGAGAAATGTTATGAGGTGACTTATTCATTGTCTATAAACACATGAGGGCTGGGTGTCAAGAAAGAGACGATCTCTTTTCACTTGCGCCCTGTGATAGGACAAGGGGTGTCAGCTGGAGCACAGGAAGTTCCATCTCAGCATGAGGAAGAATTTCTTTACTGTAAGGATTTCTTTACTGGAATGGGCTGCCCAGGGAGGTTGGAAGGATATGTTCCTGTCTGATCTGCCTGAGTAGGGGGGTTGGACTCAATAACCTCTGGAGGTTCCTTCAATCCCTAATAGTCTATGTATCTGTGTATTAAAGGCTCAAAAGATCTTAAGAATGTTGCAGATTTTCTATGGTTGTGAAACAGGTGATGAATTAAGGCTGCTTCTGCAAACACAACCAACCACAACTACTACTAAGATGGTGAGATTCTGGAATAAGTTGCTCAAGGAAGTTGTGGCTGCCCCATGCCTGGAAGCATTGAAGGCCAAGTTGGCTGGAGCCCTGAGTAACCTGATCTAGTGAAGGTATCCCTGCCTATACAAGTGGGTTGGAACTAGATGACCTCTGAAGTTTCTTCCAGTCATAGCCATTGTATGATTCTAATGTCTACTAAGAAATTCAGGTAATTTAAAGGGATATGTCCTAGACAGGTCTGACAATAAACCAGACCTGCCTAAGATATTGACTCACATTTCACAGAGCTAACAGTGAATTTTTAATAGCTTACATTCTCACAGATGGTGAATATAAACATCCTTTAATCAAAGCAGTATCACAAGTGCTTACAATTTGTAGTTAATAGGGAAAACAATTTAGATTATTTATGACTATTTTACCACATGCTGCATTAGGAGAGTAACTGTTCGCAACAAATTTTGAGCCTCAAGACAAATGAGTATTCCAGGACAAAGAAATATTTTAAGTGTATATATTAACTAATTAGGAGCTCTCAAACTTTTTCATATCACTTCCTCCTCCTTTTATGTCTGGGATCCCTCACCATGCCTTGTTGTATTATACATATCTAAAACATCTCAAACTGGGAAAACAGGAAAAAAGGGGAAGAAAGGGTTCAATTATTTTTTACCCCACAGCACTGAAAATATAGGACATTATTACATAGCTCCTGCTACAGGTGAAGGAAAAGAGTAAAAAGCACGATGGAATTAAGGGTCCAGCTACTAACCCCTTGATGGAAAGTATGAAAGGTATAAAAGGTAACAGTGATAGCAAACCTGAAGTCATGCCTGCCACTATCTGACCCTTTTCAAGGGTAGTCTTGAGCACCTGTGACATCTCAAAACCAAAGTCTATGGAAGGGACTCTGTAAAGTTCCCATACTAAGAAAGAAGCCAGGACCTCCAGCCAGTGATATTTTTCCAAAGCCTGAAGAAAACAAACGCCATCAGGGCTCTGAGCTCTGGGCACCAGACGGGTCAGTATCTGGGGCTGCCTACTTCTTCACTCTGGTCTTCTCTCTCCTTAGATGGTAGAGGACAAAGAATTCATCTGAGGCTTCTTTCTTAGTTTCAGAACTAGTACAGAAGTAATTGATTAACACTAAACTTACAGAGTCTATATTCGAAAAAAAACAACCCAAAACAGCAACCATGGTTAAGGAACTTGATGGACAAGAAAATTTTCTGTATGCAAACTCAAAGAATGAAATTCAAACCTTTATAACTTTCATCCTCTGCTTAAAATTATGTTTCTAGTCTTTAAAGCTTACATCATCTTCCAAAACACAAACCAACATGATGCTGCCTTCTGGATTTTATATGCAATTTGAGTGCCATCCAATGGCATAGTTTTCTATGAGCTGAGTGGGTTTCTGCCTCAGGCTTTTAACTTCAACTAGGAGATTGCTCTGGCAAATCTCCTAATCATTCCTTCTTCTTGTGCTTTGCTTTGCTTAGTAGAGCAAACTGAATTTATACTGGATAAGCATTGTCAGTGTGATAGAGATGATCGGGTAGTGAGGTGGATCATGAACTGGCTGCAGGATAGAAGCCAGAGAGTAGTGGTCAATGAGACAGAGTCTAAGCTGGAGGCCTTTACCTAGGTCAGTACTGGGACCAGTCCTACTCAATCTATTCAGTAATGACTTGGATGAGAGATTAGAGCACACTGTCAGCAAGTTTGCTGATGACACAAAGCTGGGAGGAGTGGCCGAGACTCCAGCAGACTGTGCTCCCATTCAGCGAGACCTGGACAGGCTGGAGAGCTGGTCAGGGAGAAACGCAATGAACTATAACAAGGGCAAGTGTAGAGTCTTGCATCTGGGCAAGAAAACCACAGGTACCAGTATAGCTTGCCCAGGTCTGACCTGTTGGAGAACAGTGTAGGAGAAAGGGACCTGGGGGGTCCTGGTCAACAGCAGGATGACCATGAGCCAGCAATGTGCCATTGTGGCCAAGAGGGTGAACAGCATCCTGGGATGTATCAGAAGTGCGGTGGTTAGCAGATCGAGAGAGAGGTTCTTTTCCCTCTCTCTACTCTGCCCTGGTGAGACCACATCTGGAGTATTGTGTCCAGTTCTGGGCCCCTCAGTTCCAGAAAGACACAGAACTGCTGGAGAGAGTCCAACGCAGAGCCACAAAGATGATGAAGGAAGTGGAACACCTCCCTTATGGGGAAAGGCTGAGAAAGCTGGGTCTCTTTAGCGTGGAGAAAAGGAGCCTGAAGGGTGACCTCATTAATGTTTACAAATATGTGAAGGATGGGTGTCAGAAGGATGGAGCCAGGCTCTTCCTAGTGTCATCTAGTAGACAGGACAAGGGGCAATGGGTGTAAGCTGGAACACAGGAGGTTCCACATAAATATGAGAAGGAACTTCTTCACAGTGATGGTGATGGAGCACTGGCACAGGCTGCCCAGGGTGGTTGTGGAGTCTTTCACTGGAGACGTTCAAGACCCACCTGGATGTGTTCCTGTGTGACTTGGTCTAGGTGATCCTGCTGTGGCAGGGGGATTGGATGGGATGATCTTTCAAGGTCCCTTCCAATTCCTATATTCTGTGATTATGTGATACAAGAAGCACTACTGACCAAAACATAAACCATGAAAACACAGTGCAAGTGTTTGGTCTTGAGCACCAATACTGTCCTTCACACTGCTCCTGTCTACTATGCTGTTCATCAGTCTATCTCTTGACTCCACTTTCAACATTTCTGGCTAACCTTATTCCTGAGCAGACACACACAGTTACAACTAAACGAGTCATTTAGAGCCTGGACTGGCTTAAGCACTGCATGAAATGCCTGTAAACAAGTATTTATAAACAATGTGACACATTCTAACCTTATTGTTTCAGTGCCCAATCACTCTCAGGAAGGAAAGAACTTCTTCCTAAGATCCAATCTAAACCTCCCCTGATGCAACTTGAGGCCATTTACCCTTGTCTTGTCATTAGTAATTTGGGGGAAGAGAACAGCACCAGCCTCACCACAACCTCCTTTTAGGTGGTTGTAGAGAGCAGTAAGGTCTCCTCTCAGCCTCTTCTCTATGCTAAATAACCCCAGTTCTCTCAGCCGCTCTCCACAGGGCTTGTTCTCCAGACCTCTCAGCAGCCTCATTGCCCTTCTGTAGCCCAGCTCCAGCCCTGCAATGTTCTTTTTATACTGTGATGCCCAAAACTGGACCAAATATTCAAGGTGTGGTCTCATGAGTGCAGAGTACAGGGGTACCGTCACTTCCCTACTCGTACTGGTTACACCATTTCTTCCCTGTTCTTCATCAGGATCTTGTATACAGTGGAAAAGGAGGATTAGATGTAAGGCTTTTCCTGGGGAGAGACTGGTTTTTGCCTCACATCATATGACCCTCCAGAGAGTAGACTCCAGAGAGTCTCTGCCACAAACCAGAAAATTTTCCAACTCCCAAAGCTATCTGGGACAAATTAACATTAATGAAAAGAAGCACTTTAATTCTAAATTACTCAACTTCAGCTGTAGCACATATTTTCCTTCCATTCTTCATTACCTTGCAGTATTTACAAGTTATTCCTGAAATCAGAAAGACCTACCAATAGGCCTGGCAATGAAATTAATCATTCTGCTCTAGAATTTACTTTCCTCACTAATCTTTTACTTCTCCTCTATTGTACTGCAATACAGAGCCTCTGCATATTATATTCAAAGGCTCATAAGACACCTAAGAATTGCAGGTTCCACTGTCAGGAAATATTCATGTGTTGTTGTATCCAGGTACAAATAAGCTTGAGAAAATGCTGACTAATGTTGTCCGTGCTTCTACTTTGCAATCAGTCGTCTACTAAATCCAAAGCTTTTTAAATGGTGTTGAAGTAGTTTAGACAAATATGTATTTGAAACCTGACAGACAGTAATTGCACAGTCACAGTAATAATAATTAATAACTAGCATTTAAATAACTAGCACAGACAGAAGGAATGAAAAGTAGATTCAAAGTCTATCTTTTCCAAACATAGCGATATCCACAGGAAGCTGAAGTATCATTAAACAGTGAAAGGAAAAGAAATTACAATAACAACACTAATAGATTCAGCACTTTTCTCATTAAATAAGTTTCCTAATGTAGGCCAAGGATTCTGCTTGTCTAATTAGACATTTACAACAACGACAATAATAAAAGATGTTTCCGAAATGCACTTAAAAAGAACCACATGGAAAATACAGTATTTCAACCCAAGTTTCTGGAATTAAGGAATTTGCTCAGTTGAAACAGACGGCCTCATAAGCTTTAACCAATACACTTCAAAGCTGGAATCCACCCCCCGATAAACATCTAGGGATTTATCTTAACTTTATGAGACAACAGTTAAATAAAGAAAGTGGGACACAAACAAAAGTGACCTCGGAGCGTCCCAGACTTTTCCTAGGAATCTTCTTAGAAAACCTAGACTTCTGTCCAATCACAGCAAATTATGTCTTAATCTGCCCTTTAATTTTACCACAGGGTCACCTTCCATCTCCCTTGTAAGTACTTCTTATACTCAGTTATAACGTTCTGTATTGTACCTTGAGAAAGCTAGTCCGTTGTTTGTGACTGAGCAATTTCTGCAACAAAGCTTCATCAGATGTCTGATCAGGGACTCAAGATTTCGCTGCTCACACAGATTAGAAAGGTAAGATTTTGTAACCTATTTAAGTATGTGTAAACCATAAGATCTGAGATACCCGATAAAAACTACAGCTTCAGTGATAATCTCTTTCAGATTCCAAATAAAACTGAAGAAAGTCAAGTGTTCTGGAAAAGAGAGATGCTTTGTTTCTCTTTTTCAACTAAACATACAGCACTGCCTAGTAGCCCATGGAATATACCTTTAATTTCATTTAATTTGGACATATAAAGACTTACTCTGCCCACAGGGCTCATTGGATGAGCAGCATAATCTGATGTCAGATTATAGTTAGTTGCTTCACATATCATGCTTACTGGTCTCTCCTTCTTTTCTTCAGATGTCATTGCTGCAGCAGTCCTGAAAATAGAACACGGAATAGCACTAGAACATGCTGTGTGTGCAGGCTGCTATTAAAAAGCACCCCTAGAAGTAGCCTAATGCAACCTGTGTCCTACTTTTCCAGCTTGAAAGCAATTTGCACCTCGTTGTAAAGTTATCCACACTGTGTTTTAAACGTAAATCTATTCTAGGTGTATTTTAAGATGTTGTTTGAAAAAAGGATTTTTCTATTAGTGTAAGTTTGTGAGATGGATAAAGACAGGTATGATCATGAGATGGAAATGGAAAGAAATGGTCTCCAAAGACCCCACAGGGATTCGTCCCACTTTGGTGACATTTCACATACTGCAGTTCTGATGGCTGGCACTTCAGCTGCTGCTAACGTGTTGCAGCAACAGTGGCAAGCAGGACACCCAGCCACATACAAAATCTTGAGGTCAGGTATGACTTGCATGCATAGCTTCCCATACTGTTGTATATTTGACAAAACTAACGCAAAGATAGCCAAAGGAAGAAGTTATTATCCAGTGATTCAGAAAGTGCCTCAAGTGGCCAAGAAAATAACCAGTTGAGGAAAAGAAACAGGCAGAACATAACAGAATATAGGCACATGATCGTCACTAACTGAATTGATAAAAGGAAAAGATTCCTTTTTGGAAGTCTACTGGATGAATGTATATCAGACAGGTTATTTGCTGACACTACAGAATATGTCACATGACAAGTGAATATTCACAGACTGCATAAACACAGTGTGGTTTTCTCACATAACTAAAACGGACCAGAGTTTTATCTTAAAAATCAGTATGAAATATTTGATGTGACTTTCAAATAACTTAAATGATAAAACCTTATACAATCTACATTGTATCCTGACTTGGATACAATAAACATTGCAATTAGCAAACCTGAATCTTACTTCCGACATGAACTGGTTTTTACAACATGTATTTTATAGACTGAACCAGATGCCACTTACTGCTCATTCACAACAAAAATACAGTTGTCCTGCGATGGCTGTCCTGTTACTGGATGCTTGCAGGTTACCTTTCGTTCATTATGACTGTGGAAGAGAGACAAGGAAAATTGTTAGGCAAAAACTGTATCATTTTTGAACTGAGATCTATAAATGCAGTACTGCTGATGTATCAGCCAAGAGAAAACAATGATGGAATATTTCTGTATGGAATGTAACAACGTATGTGTACACACACAAACCCACACACGTGTAAAAAGGATAAAAACTAATGAAAAAGACAGCAAGTTTTAAAGACTCTTCATTAATATTCCAGAAAGAGATGGAGAACATTAGCATTGTGGTGGTAGTAGTTTTGAATTTAAAAACTGCAGGAGGGAAAGGGGAGATTCAGGTTGGACACGAAGAGCAAATTCTTTCCTGTGAGGGTGGTGAGATGCTGGAACAGGCTGCCCATGGAAGCTGTGCCTGCCCCATCCCTGGAAGTGTTGAAGGCCAGGTTGGCTGGGGCTCTGAGTAACCTGGTCTAGTGAAGGTGTCCCTGCCTGTGCAGGGGGGTTGGAACTAGATGATCTTTAAGGTCCCTTCCAACCCTGGCCATTCTTGATTCCTGAGCTAAGTCTTCCTATATTCATGAACAGAATTACAGCTAGACAAGGACAAATTAAACATAAGACATCAACAACTGCTCTAGAAGTACAAAATAGCACTAGAATCAAAATAATTGTCTTCTAGTTTAGAAAACGAGGTCACCAGTGTGTGTTTTCCAATAACACAGAAATATGCAGCAATTAGAACAGGGGTGATGCATTCTAATCGCAGTTCTACATTTGTTGGTGATTTTTTAACCAACAAATGAGAGTGCTGCTCCCCTGCAGCAATCTTGGAAGCACCTTCAAACAGAAAGCAAGACTGACTGCTGAGGGCTCCTTTTGTGGTACCTTGCTCCCCAGAATTGCGGGTGTTGCTAAATTGCAACAAAAACGCTCCCAAAATTTGGAATAAATTGCCACAACTTAACAACTATCAGCTGGTGCCACTCAGGAAGGAAATGTTTTAACTTGAGCCCTGCAGCCCCACAGGAGAAGGAAGAAGAGCAGAAATCAACTTTCCTGCCAGATACATCAGTCAAGTGACAGAACTTGTGTCTGGTGCAGCACTGAGCTTTTCTACTCTCAGCCCTTATGCAAGCTGCAAGGTTCCAGTCCCAGCTATGCTACAAGGAGCTGGCACAGCAACAAAAGTGCACAACTCTGAGAGGCCAAGGTGGCTGAACTGGAAGCACCCCCGTGGACTGTCTGTCCCCAAGATGCGGGCAAGACAGCAAGAAATTTACCTGTTTACCTCTATTTCAGTGATAGAAAGGCATAAAAGCACAAATCACAGAACTGTTTAGGTTGGAAAAGCCCTTCAATATCACTGAGATCAACTGTCAGCCTGACTCTACCAAGCTCATTACTAAACCACGTCCTTGTGCTCCATGTTCACACAACTTTTAACCAGCAATGTGTACATGACAAAGATGCACAGTAGCTATAACTCACATGCTTTGAAACAAACTCACCTCTTCTGTTTGCAATACTATAAATATGAATTATAATATACAAAGTGTACACTGCAAAAAAATCCCCCCAGGTGTCTGAACTTAGCACTATAAACCACAAAAAAGTAATCCTTCTGGAAATCTGGAAGCCCATGGCTCGGAAAGGTACACCCTCTGCTGGGTTAAAAACTGGCTGCATGACGGAGCACTGAGAGTGGATGTGAATGGTGCTGCATCCAGTTGGTGTCCAGTGACCAGTGGTATCCTCCAGGGATCAGTACTGGGCCCAGTTCTATTCAGCATCTTTACTGATGACCTGGATGAGGGGATCAGGTCCACCCTTAGCAAATTCACAGATGACACCAAGTTGGGGAGGAGTGTCAATCTGCTGGAGGGGAGGAATATGCTGCAGAAAGATCTAGACAGGCTGCATCAATGGGCAGAGGCCAATGGGATGAGGTTTAACAGGGCCAAGTACAGGGTCCTACACTTTGGCCACAATAACTCCCTGCAGCTATAGACTGGGAGATGAGTAGCTAGAGAACAGGCTGACAGAGAGGGACCTGGGAGTGCTGACAGACAACCAGCTGAATAGCAGACAACACTGTGCCCAGGTGGCCCAGAAGGCCAATGGCATCCTGGCTTGTATTAGCAATAGTGTGGCCAGCAGGACTAGGGACATCATTCTCACCCTGTACTGAGAACTGATGAGGTATCACCTTGAGTACTGGATGCAGTTGTGAGCCCGTCACTGCAAGAACCAAAGTAAGGCGCTGGAGCAGGTCCAGAGGAGTAATGAAGTTGTGGAAGGTACTGGAAGTAAAATCTGATGAGGAGAGGCTGAGGGAGCTGGGATTGTGCAGCTTGGAGAAGAGGAGACTCAGGGGGGATCTTAGAATTCTCTACAACTCCCTGAAGGGAGGCTGTAGTCATGTGGGGGTCAGGCTCTTCTCCCAGGCAACTAGTGACAGGACGAGAAGCCAGGGCCTGAAGCTGCACCAGGGGAGGGTTAGGTTGGAAGCCTTTCCTCACAAAAATGATGATCAGACATTGGAATGGACTGCTCAGGGCAGCGGTGGAGTCCCCATCCCTGGAGGTGTTTGAGGACAGACTGGATGTGGCACTTAGTGCCCTGGTCTAGATTGTGGTGCTGTTAGGTCATGGGCTGGGCTTGATGATCACAGAGGTCTTTTCCAGACTCTATAATTCTGACTGCATTTGATACTATTTAGTTTTGCAAACAATTTGTGATGGTCATCTTTTTCATCACTCTATCATTCCACAGACTACATCATAAAATGCCATGAACTCGTGTCTTATCAGTTCAGCCCTGAAAAATACCCTTGGACAGAAAACAAATCTGGATAAAACCCCCAGGCTGTTTTGTGATTCCTCGTTTCTTTTTTCCCCACTTCCAATACCTTTCTCTTTGTTCCCTCCAACATTTCATAAACTCTGAGAAAAATGTAATACTCCCTCCCAGAAACAAAAAACAACTCACAAAACCAGAAAAAATTGATGGACATGAGCTGGCACTGCCCAAGTGCCCACTCTGCTACAACGCTGCTGTCTTGTTCATGTTAAAACATGACAGCTGATACTAAGGTGACATCCAGAACTAAATGGATCAGGGATTCTGCTTAAAGTCCAGTACAGAAGGGGAACATCCCATGCAATGCAATGTATGATCCCTGGATCATGCATTGAGAGGATACAAGGCAAAGTATATAAAACTGGTACAAAAGTAGAGAAAAAGAGTATTTAGCTTTCAGTTTGAGTCACACATCAAGTCAGTATCCCAAAAACATCACAAAGTTTTCAGATAAAATGTTTTTTCTGACTAGTCCCAAGCGATGTCAAGTTGAAGCTGACAAAAAGACAAAGCAATAACGAAGATATGAAACGCTTTCCTGGACATACACAGTATTTTCTTTCCAGTATTTGAGACACCTTTACAGTTACAGAATCATCAATCGCAGAATCATAGACTGGCCAGAGTTGGAAAGGACCTTAAAGTTCATCTAGTTCCAACCCCCCTGCACAGGCAGGGACACCTTCACTAGACCAGGTTACTCAGGGCCCCAGCCAACCTGGCCTTCAACACATCCAGGGATGGGGCAGGCACAGCTTCCTTGGGCAGCCTGTTCCAGCATCTCACCACCCTCACAGAAAAGAATTTATTCCTCGTGTCCAGTCTAAATCTCCCCTCTTCTGGAACCCCTTCTGCTTTTTCTCTCACTGTGCACCATGTAAAAAAGCCTACTCGAGCTTTCTTGTACTGGAAAGGTGCTACAAGGTCACCTGGGAGCCTCCTCCAGGCTAACCAACCCCAGCTCGGCCTGTCTAATAGGGAAGGTGCTCTGATTATTTGAGCTGCTCTCTTCCGGACACGTTCCAGGGGGTCTATGTCCTTCTTATGTTGGGGACTCCAGAATCAGACACAGGACTCCAGGTGGGGATCTCACAAGTGCAGAGTAGGGCGGGAGAATCACTTCCCTCAAATGACTTCTAAAAAAGCAAAGGAAGCCCAAAATCTTTTGTTCTTCAGCTTAGACAACTGTGAAATCTCATGAGCGAACGCTGTACATTGTACAGCTTGTACGGTTGGGTGACGATTGTAAATACGTCTAACTCGATGAATAGATTTTTAAATACTTCAGTTTGAAAACTTCTTCATTACTCATCTGAATTATTGCACTTTTGGCATTAACCTAGTTGCTATTTTGACGAGATGCTTCACAATACTTGCACAAGGTACGGAGTAGCTCAGCAATCATTGTCGTACCCCTCCCACAGAACAGTAGTTTAAGGCAACTCGATGTTGCAGACTAGAAAGAATTTCATTGAAACTAAGCTACAAATTGATATTCAACATCTTCAGCATCTGATTTAGACAGCTGTTCAGTTCTCCATGAATTTTCAGGTCAACACACGTAATTAATATTAAATATATTACATTGTGGAAACATACATCATCAATAAACTGAGGGAAATAAGAAGAGGTCTTTTGGCTTTTCATAAATGAAGTTATCTACTTTGAATTTTGTACACATTCCAGTGCGTAATTCTGCATTTCAACTCTGCATATCTATGTGTCTGTACTTTTCTTATGTGGGGATTTCTCTCTCTATCTGGTGGGACCACATCTGGAATACTATGTCCAGTTCTGGGCCCCTCAGTTCCAGAAGGACACAGAACTGCTTGAGAGAGTGCAGCACAGAGCCACAAAGATGATGAAGGGAGGGGAACATCTCCCTTATGAGGAAAGGCTGAGGGAGCTGGGTCTCCTTAGCTTGGAAAAAAAGGAGACTGAGGGGTGACCTCATTAATGTTGATAAATATGGAAAGAGTGGGTGTCAGGAGGATGGAGCCAGGCTCTGCTCAGTGGCACCCAATGATAGGACAAGGGGCAATAGGTGTAAGCTGGAACACAGGAGGTTCAATATAAATATGAAGAACAAGGGTGTTCTTCACAGGAGGTTCAATATAAATTCTTCACAGCAAGGGTGACAGAGCACTGAAATGGGCTGCCCAGGGGGGTTGTGGAGCCTCATTCACTGGAGACATTTAAAACCTGCCTGGACATGTTCCTGTGTGACTTCATCAACGTGATCCTGCTGAGGCAGTAAGATTGGACTAGATGATCTTTCAAGGTCTCTTCCAATATCTAACATGTTGTGATTCTGTGATTCACTTTGACTCAGGCAGCTAGATGCCAGTGACTTAACATTCTGCTTATGTTAGACTAAATTGCACAGAAACATATCCAGGTGGGTTTTAAACATCTCCAAGGAAGGAGACTGCACACCCCCCCTGGGCAGCCCCTTCCAGTGCTCTGTCACCCTTGCTGTGAAGAAGTTCCTACTCACATTCATATGGAACCTCTTATGTGCCAGTTTACACCCACTGGCCCTTGTCCTATCACTAGATGACATTGAGAAGAGCCTGGCTCCATCCTCCTGACACCCACTCTTCACATATTTATAGACATTAATGAGGTCACTCCTCAGTCTCCTCCAAGCTATACAGACCCAGTTCCCTCAGCCTTTTTCAATGCAAAATAAAGCACGCTTCTTGCATGGATCAAGTGATTCCAGTAGTGGCCTCGACAGTGGCCTGCCAAAAAAAGGATCAACACTGAAAAAAACCAACCCAACAATAAACAAAGAAACCCACAACACATAATCCTAACCACACCAAAAGAGCGCAGGCAGGGAACAGGTTCTATTTTTAGCAAACTCAGCTAAAGCATCTAGTACCAACTTATCTTGACTTCTTTCCTCCAGAATCTTTAAACTTCTCCTTCCCAATCCTTTCCTCTGAACACTTGGCACCATTTAGCAGGTAGCATTGCTCTGGCACATGGACAAGCCCTCAGAGAAAAAGGATTTATCCTGTTCAGGTTAGAAGTTGACACTCACCTTGAATTTGACTGCTGTTATTTGCCTTCTTATCTTGTCCTTCCTAACCCTTGAGAGGACAGGATTGCTTTACTTATTTTCTACACATATTCAAAAAGCCTTGTTGTTTAGTTTTGATCTACTGACATGTACAGTCCACAGCAATCTTTTCGGTAGCCAAATGTGAACCAAGGACTACTAAAAAAAAGCATAATCCAAAAATATTATTCCATTTGCAAGTAGCAACAGAATTCCAGGATCAGCACTTCCTGCAGAAGTCTACACTCTTGTTTGTTTTGGTGTTTTACATGAGTGCTGACTCAAAAATGATGTGTGCCAATATTGTGCTCTAACACACAGGACCACAAAGTGAGCAAATTCAACATTCTGTCCAGTTTTGCCATGTTGAATTTGCTATCATCTTTAATAGTACGAGGAGTTTTTAGATAGGGTGTTAACTCTGATTAACAGCTGAATCACAGAATTATTAATGCCAGAAAAGACCTCTGAGATCATCAAGCCCTGTCCATGACCTAACATCACCACAACCTAGACCAGGGCACTAAGTGCAACATCCAGTCTGTCCTCAAACACCTCCAGGGATGGGGACTCTACCACCTCCCTGGGCAGTCCATTCCAGTATTTGATCACCATTTTCATGAGGAAAGGTGTCCTAACACCCAACCTAACCCTCCCCTGCCCTCTCATCCTGGCACTAGTTGCCTGGGAGAAGAGCTTGACCCTCACCTGACTACAACCTCCCTTCAGGGAGTTGCAGAGAGAGAAGGTCCCCCCTGAGCCCTTTCTTCTCCAGGCTAAATTCTCCCATCTCCCTCAGCCTCTCCTCATCAAACTATCCCTCTAGTTCCTTCACCAGACTCACTGCTCCTCTGGACCCACTCCACCCCTCAATCTCTTTCTTGAAATGAAGGGCCCAGAACTGCCCTCAGTACTCAAGGAGAGGCCTCACCAGTGCCCAGTACAGGGGGAGAATGACATCCTCAGTCCTGCTGACAGTTAGAAGGAAAAACAAAGGTGATACACAACCCAGTTTTGCAGGAGGATGCATACAACTAAAATGAAGGGGTAGATCATCTTCACTCTGAAACTGAGCAGTTCACTCAGAAGTGGCAAAAAAACCCTGAAGTAGTAGGGTGGGGACAGTCGTTTTGGGGTCTCTCCACTGTATGATTTAGTTGAGTTTTCTCTCTTCTCAAAAGAAAAAGAAGTAAAGAAAAGAGGAAGGCCAGAAGTCCCAAAGACACATCTGGTTTTCTCCCACTAAAATTAAAACTAGAAGCCACTTCAAAGCTTGTCTCATGCCCTTTTTTTTTGGTAGACTTTATTTATGTGTTCCTAAATGCTAACGCCTTCTCATTTGCTCATTCTCAACATGACCATCAAAGCAAAGGCTGAGTTCCGCTTCAATGAAAGAATCCAAACAAAACCATAAAGCAGGACAGCAGACCTCTGCCAACAGACCTCCCTATCTTCAGTTTTGAAAGATTGTTTACTTTGAAAAGAGTACATTGAAGAATACATTTTAAAAGAAATCTGCCTCACAACATTTACTCTACATCTACGATAAAATTCAGTCTGTTAATCATAGACTCATAGAATGGCCAAGGTTGGAAAGGATCTTAAAGATCATCTAGATCCAACCCCCCTGCAGAGGCAGGGACACTTTTCAGCAGATCAGGTTACTGAGGGGCCCCAGCCAACCTGGCCTTGATGGGTCAGCCACAACAGCAAGCTAGTATCTACAGTGCAAGAAGCAATAATCTAGGGATCACACACAATCCCCGTGTATCACAAATATATCTAGAGCACATAGAAACATTACTTATGAGAAATAGTTTTATGCATTTCTCATACCTGCTTTAAAACTTTACAGGTAAGGTAAGAAGAAGTAAAATTACCACAGTGATAAAGTCATCCTCTCTACATTAATGCTAAATTTTTGCAGTGACTTTTAAAGTGGAAGGTTCAACTGAAGACAAACAGAAGACAAGTCCAAGACAGTTTTACTCTGCTTCTGTGTAGCATTTCGTTCCTGAACTAAAAGGGAAAAATAAATCACATCAGCAATTCTCACCCTTTGTATAAGAATGTCTCATTTCTAACTGAAATAAATGCTGGAACTTTCAGTTATCTAACCAAAAGTTGTCTGAATTTGGAAAAAATGTAAGTAAATGCAGGCCCACAGATCTGTGAGCAAGGATGTGGTCTGTGGCTGTAGCAAGGCTTCTATTTTCCTAAATCTGTAATGCTGCCCTGTACAGCAAAGAGCAAACGCAAGCACTTTTTGTCAGTGCTATCGTACTCTAGAATCACCAGCCTTTTTTCAATTAAGCTTTTTAAACAACTAGTCTGGAAACCAGGCTGCGTGGCTTCACTGGAAAACATATGAATGTGGTAACTTAATATCAGGAAGTCTGAACAAAAGAGGGTGTAAAGAAATGGTGAGTTTCCAAGCGAAGTGCTGACAGACTCACGTAACATCCCATACGCTGAGAAGAGCAGAGCGTTTATAATCCTTTGTGTGTGCACATGCTCAGGAAGGAGCACACAGTCTACTAATTCTGTTGGCAGACAACACATCTTCTACAATATAGTGGTTGCTGCTGACATTTGTCTGTGTTTACTCAGCGTTTAACTCTTCAGGTAATGTGTCAGTCCTGTAGACTTTCCTTTTAAGGCCTTCTTAGCTGCAGTTACGGAAGTTCTGATACCCTTGCTGCTGCTGTAATGAGAAACAACTTGGACATTTCTACTCAGCTGACTGCACTTAAGCTTTTCATTCATTATAGATACTAGTTTTTCACAAGAAACAGTCATTGAAATCATATTGTGTTGCTTCTCAAACCTAGCTAAGCACATCAGGATCACAGTCCTGTGTGCTAACACGAGTAGTTAAATAGTTCATTTCTCTTGAACATTTTCTACCTTCAGCAAGATTTCTATTGGTATCCTTCCCTGTCTCACCTGCTAGTACTTAGGGTTACTCTGGCAGTAGGTTTTTTGGTGAGGGGTTTTTGGTTTGTTTCTGGTTTTGTGGTTTTAGTCTAGGGAAGGAGACCTTATTGCTCTCTACAACTACCTAAAAGGAGGTTGCAGGACAAGAGGAAATGGCCTCATGTTGCATCAGGGGAGGTTTAGATTGGGTCTCAGGAAGTTCTTTCCTGAGAGAATGGCTGGGCAATGGAACAGGATGCCCAGGGAGGTGGAGGAGTCACCATCCCTAAAGGTGTTTAAAAAAATGAGTAGCTAGAGCACTTGAGACCATGGTGTAGGGGTTAGGAAGATGTTGGGATGAGGGCTGGACTTGAGGACCCTGGTGGTTCTTTCCAGTCATGATGATTCTATGATTCCACGATTTGGGATTTTTTTTGTTTTGGGGTTTTTTTAAAGATTATGTGAATCATACTATTAGCTGTCTGTGAAGGAATTACAATCTTTGTCTTAGTCAAGGTTATGCAGAAGTGTAACAACATAACACTACAACTTTTATGACTTCCGTGGTTTCTCTATTGTTTTCCTAACGCCTTAGGAGTCAGCATACTTCACAGAATCATACAACGGCTGGGGATGAAAGGGACCCTAAAGATCATCTAGTTCCAACCCTCCTGCACACGCAGGGACACCTTCACTAGATCAGGTTACTCAGGGCCCCAGCCAACCTGGCCTTCAACACTTGCAGGGATGGGACAGCCACAGCTGCCTGGGGCAACCTGTTGCAGCATCACCACCCTCACAGGAAAGAATTTTCTCCGAACGTACAACCTCAATCTCCACTCTTCAAGTCTGGAACCACTTCTTGTAGGCCCCCTTTAGCTACTGGAAAACTGCTAGAAGGTCGCCTGGGAGTCTCCTCTTCTCCAGGCTGAACAACCCCAACTTGTTCAGCCTGTTCTCATAGTGGAGGTGCTCCAGCCCTCTGATCATTTGAGTTGCTCTCCTCTGGACACATTCTAGGAGCTCTACGTCCTCATTGTGTTGCAGACTCCAGAACTAGACATGGTACTCCAGGTGGGGTCTCACAAATGCAGAATAGAGGGGGAGAATTACCTCCCTATATTGACTGTCACTGCTTTTGATTCAGCCCAGGACATGGTTTGCTTTCTGGGCTGCTTCCACAACTACACTTCTAGGAAGTAGACTTTTTTCCTAAGCATCATACTTCTATGAATAAATCAGTAGAACTTCTAAAGGAAAGCCATACTTATCAAGCATTTCTACCCAAATATGCCAGGTCATAACTACATACTTCCACAGTCTGCTGAAAGGAAAATTGTCCAAGCTTCAACAAAGTTAACTAATTATAAACTGTAAAATTATTAGAAACATTTATTTAACAATCTGACAGAAGAAAGCAGCTGAAAGCTTGGTACATCTGCTGGTGCATCAGTTTCAACTTTGTGTATGAGTTATAACTACTCTGCCAGTTACATGTCCTGTATTCCAGGCTTTTCCACACAATAGATCCCTTTTTCCCCAAGAAAAAAGGGTAGACAATGACATTTATAAAAATCATTACTTTAAAAATTAACAGTAATCACTAGTGCTTTAATCACCAGCCTTCTTAAAGCCATTGTAAGCAATAACTGAATCATCTTGGTGGTCCACTGATAAAGCACACACAAACATGCACGTCAGACCCGAGAGGATAATGAGCTGAAGCTTACACCGTGTGTGGGCTTCCATTCATCTCAGACAAAAGAGTACAAACTCCTTTAAAAAAATATTCACTGCCTGTGACGTAAAGCGCGAGCAGAAAGACGCACAGGGTATAAAGAGTGGCACTGAACTGCAATGCTGAACGAGTCAGCTGCCATCTCCAAGGTCCAAGGGCACAGCTCAGCCTTGCCCAACTCTCTTATTCCTTTCAGTCCATCTGGGCTCAGCCTCAGGAGCTGATCATTTCAAAAAAAGAATCATATTGTTGCCTTAGAAGAACTGCAGTAAGTTGTTTCAGAGGGCTCCAAAAGATTGAACCATTAGCAACAAACAGAATTGCTTTGAGATTGGTTTGAAATTGCAAGTAAATCAGAAATGATCTTGGGATTTTCTCAGCAAACTCGCATCCTTAAGAAAACCCTACACTGATTTATTGAAACATCAACAGTTCTTTTTCGTATTTGCACTTAGATGCTCATTTGTTTGTACTTCAGATCAAAGATCTGGTGGAGATAGAATGTATTTTAATGTGAAGGTCTGATTGCTAACCAGGCTTGTGAGAAATCTTCAGAACATACTTCCTCTCTTTTTTCTGGTTTTATAGAATCATAGAATCATTACGGATCGGAAGGGACCTCGAAAGATCATCTAGTCCAATCCGCCTGCAACAGCAGGATCACCTAAACCAAGTCACACAGGAACCTGTCCAGTCGGGTCTTGAACATCTCCAGAGAAGGAGACTCCACAACCCCCCTGGGCAGCCTGTTCCAGTGCTCTGTCACCCTCACCATGAAGAAGTTCCTTCTCAGGTTGATGTGGAACCTCCTATGTTCCAGCTTACAACCATTGCCCCTTGTCCTATCACTACAGGACACCGAGAAAAGCCCATCATTCCCTACTCTGCATCTTGCTTGCTTCAGGTGTTTTTAAAAATTAGGCAGGATTTAACAGTTCAGCAAACACTCTTTAGAAAAAACACCATTATATTATCACCCCCCAAAAACAAACCCCAAAGAGTATCACACTTCTACATGGTGTTAAATCCTCTCACATCTTTGTCTCAAACTTACCAAAAAGTCCTTATCAGGGAGACAATGCCGGGCCAGATGGACCCACCGTTTGATCTACAGATTTTATGCTTTTATGGTGACCTTAGCTCTGACTGGCAGAATTAAGTGACTGTCTACACTACTTACAGGACACTAAGAATGTTTGTCAGCAGTGAGCTAGAGCAGCCCTGAACAGTCTTATATCTATCACTCATGCTGCATGATGATATCAGCATAACATATAAATTTCTTACTTTGATGCATGTGATCAAAAAGCAATGGAAGTCCACAGCTTTACACAACAACAAGAAAAGGAACGAGGAATAGGCCACAAAACCAAGTTGACTCAAATTATGGCTGGGAACTGGAGACTGGCACCTCCCTCTGTTCCGAGGCACAAAAGGGAAGAGTGGGAGCAGTTAGAAGTAGTGGTCTGAAGGAAAAGTGATTAGCCAGGTTCACAGCAAAAAATGCTAAACCAAAAGGAATTCTCCTTAAAACAGGGTACTGTAGTATTCTCTTTATAAAACGGCTGTGCTACATCGACAACAAATATCTACTTTTTAGGATATGTTTTAATGCAGACAGTCAGGTGCTTTAAAAGATAAACTGGCCAAATGAAGTACCCTAAGAGCAAGGTCATTTAGGTAGTAGGCTGTATTGTTACCCAATTTGCCAAATACAATTTTAGCACCCCATCTGACAACAGAATCACAGAGGCTGGAAAAGACCTCTGAGATCATCAAGACCAGCCTAGGACCTAACATCACTACAGCAGCCAGATCAGGCCACTAAAGGTCACATCCAGTCTGTTCTTAAACACCTCCAGGGATGGAGACTCCACCACTGCCGTGGGCAGTCCATGTCCATGTCTCATCACCCTTTCTGTGAGGAAGGGCTTCCAAACATCCAACTTAACCCTCCCCTGGCCCAGCTTCAGGCCCTGCCCTCTTGTCCTGTCACTAGTTGCCTGGAAGAAGAGCCTGACCCCCTCCTGACTACAGCCTCCCTTCAGGGAGTTGTAGAGAGGGAGAAGGTACCCCCTCAGTCTCCTCTTGTACAGGCTAAACAACCCCGGCTCCCTCAGCCCCTACTTGTCAGACTGTCCCTCCAGTCCCTTCCCAAGCCTCATTGCTCCTCTGGACCCACTCCAGCACCTCAATTTCTTTCCTGAAGTGAGGGACCCAGAACTTGGCACTACACTCTTACAAGTTCTAGGTACTCGCAAATGACAAGCCCAGTTCACCCTTTGCTGTCACGCTGTTGCTCACTGGTCAGTTCACCAGTATAGGACATGGAGATGCAATCACTACAGGAGATAAAAAAGTGATGTTTTTAATGTCAGAGCACTTCACCAGTATGAGACTTTTCTTATGCCTAATCTGGCCTTAGAAAATGTTTAAAAATACTAGAGAAGTCATATCCAGTAAGGTAAATGACCTGCAGCTTACCATAGGGAGTGGTAAGCTAGAATGAGGAATAGATTTCTGAGGCAGTGAATTTTCATAGTGAAAACTCTTGTCCTCATTTTCTTTTTCTGGATTGTACATCATATTAGAAAGGTAGATTTTAGGTTACACTTCAAAACTATACAACAAAATATTCACAAGAAAAAAAAAAGTTGTTTTTACAGCTTCTGTCACCTTATAGAACATTTCCAGAATCAGCAATTGGAGATATTCCAGATCTATAAAGTAACTAGGCTGTGCACAACACTTCTACAGATTCAGCTATTCAATACAATCTCGTATGTTATGTAAGTTAGGAAACTGTTTCAGGATGGTTTTCTTCTGGCATCCACGACTTCCTATAATTCTTTATGGGTACTCAGCCTCTATATGGGTGTATCCCTCCTCCTAGCTACAGAGTGTGGGGCTTCTGAAATCTGTGTGCAGACAGCATGTTTACAGTGGCACAGGATCACTGTTAGACAAAAAAAAAAATCTCAAAAAGCCTGGATGTTGCACTAAACAGACTCCTGGTACTTTCAGGCAGAAAACAGCACTGTGCACACCTCTTCATTTGCTTTAAACCCAGGTTCCTGGGGTTCACTAAAGATCTGAGCACAGTGCAGATCACAAACCAGGTATCACTGGCCACCTCTAACTCCTCATCACAGCTGCTCAGATCAACACAGTAATAAAATATCAAGCAAGGCTGCTGTCTAGAGCTGTGGGTACAATAAGGTTACTCCTTAATAATGGTCATTACAATTAAATAATTTCAAGACACATCCTTTTAAAGTCGTTCTGTATCATGTTTAGGACAGACCATTCAATATGAACAGAGAGACTGCAAGGCAAGGCCAAGCTTCTCCCAAAGTATTAATGATAGGATGAGGGGAAATGGTCTCAAGTTGTGTCAGAGGAGATTTAGATTGGATGTCAGGAAGAAGTTCTTTCCTGAGAGAGCGGTTGGACACTGGAACAGGCTGCCCAGGGAGGTGGTGGAGTCACTATCCCAGGAAATATTTAAAAAATGAGTAGGGAGACACTAGGATGAGGGCTGGACTTGACGATCCTGGTGGCCCTTTCCAGTCATAATGATTCTATGATTCTATGATTCTTTAAAGTCAGCAACTGCACAATCAAGCTCTTCTCTGGGTAGGCTCAACTACTATCTGTCAAGACTATTAATTCTCCTTCTATCCCATTTGAGTCTCATCAAGCAAGGGTCAGGAATTTTAATAGTCCAAAGTCGAGAGAGAAAAACCAAAAGATGCCAATTCACTAGCAGCTTCTCATTCTACACGACAAACAGACACAAAAATAAGATTTTGCATATTGAGAACAAAATGCCACCCGAGAAACTCTTCCGTGGAGTATGAACAAAGGCAGTTTGGTCAGAGTGGTGCCTTAAGGCTTTGAGGTTTCCAGAGATTCTGTGTCTGCAGGTTGTGCAAACACACACATTTGCCTTGGGTACAGAGTCTGAAAATGCTCTGCCAATGACAAGTCAGTGGAAACGCTTGCCATGGTCTCCATCCTCTTCATGCCCTTTCACTGGTGATAACTGAGGTTAAAACATCCAAATCAAACAATTCGAACTGTCTATGTGTTTTAAAGGAGCAGAAAATACCTGTATTGGTGTACCAAGTCTAAATAAAACTTATTTTCAGTTTTACTTGGATAGTTCTGACCTTAAAAACAGTTGGCATTGCTACATAACTGATTTTTTAATGATACGATGCTGAGCTGAAAGTTTGATTCCACAGTTTTTATTTTACGGAAGCAAACATGGTCTTCAGGAATCTGTATTTGCAGTATTTTGCAAAACAGAACATTCTAGAAGATGAAAACAGATCAAGTATGAGGCAATTCAAATAAAATGTCAATGCCAAGCAGTAAATTCATCAGCTTTAGCAGAAGCAAGTGTGAACAAGTGGCAGTGCCTTGCGATACATGTTATTCATATTTTTCCTCATTAGGTACAAGGTATTTTGAGGTGAAGAATTTGCTCAATGATCACTGCTTTAAACTATTTCATGGCTGAAGTGAAACCAGAATTTTACCCCTTCCTCTCTCCAACCCCAAGAATAAATACTACCCTTTAAGCTTTTGAAAATTTCTGACAGAATGATAGCTTTCACTCTTTTAATGAAGAAAAACTGTTCCAAAACAAAGAAAAATACAGATAATGCTGAACATTCACAGTCTGTGTTCCTTTAGGATTTAGATAAAAGTTTCACTAGGAGAAAATGGTATTTAACACTCCTTCCCACCTCCCTCTTCCACAGCAAAACAGGCAATCTGACACAACTGCTTCATTTTAGAAGCAATGCCACAAGTTTCTTTCAATCACTTGTATTGGTGACACACACTGTTAAATACACCAGTGTAACCCTCTTTTAGTATGTTCCCACACGTTGTAGTCAAGACATACTTACATTTTAAAAAAATCTTACTCATATTGAACCTGCACTCTTTCCTCCTTTAATAAAACCCTAATCCTGCAAAAATGGGAGGCTTATGAGCAAGACTGTTACCCCTAGCGATAGAAGTGGAAAATTCCAGCCATCACCACAGTAAGTCAAATGGACTGTGGCTTTACTCAGTTAAACAACAAACCCAGAAAGCTTTGCACTAACCATCACCCCATAAAGATACCCAACGTAATGAGGACCTTCAGACGTCTCATTTTAAAAAGGCCACCCTCATTCCACTCCCTTTTATTTTCCTGGAAAGGATTTAAGCCAATTTTCATGATCAAGTTAAAGGTACAGCTGCTTGTTTTCTTTTGGGAAAGACAAGCATTTTCAAGTGTAACTTCGCTATTCTTTTCCATTTCATAGTACATTCAGCTGGGTTTACATCTATCAAAAAGCACAAACAAGCTGAGAACATCTTTGATGACAGCTTGATAAAACCCCCTATTTTAGTGAAGTCCAAATTACACTAAAGAAAACAAAACAAGGCAGTGTTAAGTCACCAAACTTTAAAAATAAAGCCAAGTAGGTATGATAAACATCTCACTAAAAGGAAGCATTAAAATTTATCTAAATTCAACATTAAAATGTATTTGAAAAATATGACACAGAAACGGGTTATATTCATGACAATATCATTAAAAAAGCATTTCCCATGGCTCATTGCTTTTAGTTTTGGGTTGGAAGCCGACTGCAAACATAAAGATTCTGAGATAAAAAGGGAATTTTATGCTAATAGTGATCTGCCAAATCACATAAATCATAAATATGTCATCACCACAGCACTGTATAATGAAAACAGTCAGCTGGTGCATTAATGAAATTATCCTAAGCACAGGCTTCTGAAAGCTAACATTCCATCCACATTGCTACCTGCAGCTCTGATTCAGACTACCTAAATTCAGCCTGAATACATGATTTCCTGCTGGAAATCAGTATCTGACTCTCACCAAGATGAGTTTCACTACTCCCCAGAATCTTCCAACAGATGGGTAAGACACTTTTGAAGGCATTTATTCATCAAGACTCGTCAAACTGGAAGAAAACACTGAAAGAAACCAAAGCCAAAGTGACACAGCAAAACCCGAGGCATCTCTTGCAGAACACCTCTGTGTAGATAGATGTGTGGCAATTTTCTAGCTGTAACATGGAAGATTATCACTGTATTAAAATAAAAACCCTTTAGAACTTCCAAATGCTGTAGTATTGCAGCACTTCTACAAGCAGACCTTTAAGTGCAAAAGAGGAGAAAAGAAGATACGCGTTTTGTATTTCTTCAGAGATGAGACAACAGTTTAAATGATGTGGAAACCGAACACAGTCGTTTAAAACTTAAGCTACAGTCAGATACAGTCAATGCATTTTTTTTTCCACAATAATTTTTATGCTGACAGGTATTTCAGAAATAATAGAAATAAACATACAGCTTGTGTGGTGCTACACATGTAGATACACACACTGACTGGAAATGCATCTGGGTTTTTATTTGCACACCACCCCCGCAATCACATACAACCCCAAACTAACATTTGAAACATGGTGACCTGTTAACATTGCTGTATGAGCTGCATGGTAAAATAAAGTCACTTCCAAGTGTCTGCTTGAAGAGTAGTTCCCATTCAATGTTATAACCAAAAGAAAAAGGCTCAAATTTCTGCTGCATTCCATCTTTCAAACGTGGTGTAGTAGACAAGCATGTCTGACAAAAATTGTTGTCATTATACACTGTTAAAGTAGGTAGGAAATCAGTAAACACTTAATTTCTACCTAAAATTGACTTTCAATTCACCCTGAGTTGTATAAATGTTGTGTGCCGCTTCACATCCAGCATGAGTTACTGAATGCTGGATTTACAAAGCATTTTCCAAAGAAGGAAAAAATTCTTTATGTCAAAAGAAAAACAGCTGTTAAAATGTGTAAGAATTACTCACCGCTCTCCAGGGAAATTCAGTCCTTACCAAAAGCTTGACACACAAACAACAGCAAAACACATAAAGGTGGAAGTTACAACCTTTCTGTCTTGGAAGCTGCTCCCCAATGAGTACTGCACAGCCCTGACCCAGAGAAAAAGCAACTTAGCTGTCAGGATTGCAAGCCTCTGAGAAAGCTGACACTGGTGTGATGTCACATACTTCTGAAATGCTATTGCAGCTCCAAATGACTGATTCTCTTCTCCCAGTAAAATCTCTACCTCTAAGTGATGGAAGACAAAACATGTAGGAACAGGATTAAGTTTCAACAGGAGCTAACAGTAAATATTTCAAAGAGCATATCATGGGTTAGGCAAAACATTGCTACCAAAGTAAGTAAAAAAGAGCAGAGCTGGCTGCGTTACCTAAGTATGGTGTTTTAAAGTACCTTCACCCTGCAAAGCTTTGATTTGTTGCAGCAATATTCACAAATCACTTCCTGAGCTGGAGAAGAGCAAAAGCTGGCACAGACCGCAGCAGAGCTTGGCTCTTATCTACAAAGCTCCAGCTAATCCAGCCAAGACGTTCTCAATTTATTGTGGTGGACCTTCAACAGGGCCATCTTTCTCACTCTTTTGACCTCCTCCTGCTCCAATATTTGCTCTGCTGTCCTTCCTGTAAGTCTTGAAAACTTAGAGAGTACCTGGACTCTCACCTAACAGCCTCAAAAAGCACTTGCCTTTCCACAGGAAACTGGATTAAAAGAAAACATAATAACCAGTGAAAACATAAACCTTGTGCCTAAGATCAGAAACTCTGACAGACGAGCAGCGTGATGAAATTACGTGACACGTCAACTTCACTTGTGCAGAAGTAAAAATTAGAGCTGTGGCTGCAGGGATGGCTGGGGTCCTCTACAAATCCCAAAATTTAGACTTTCCTATTAAATTCATAAACACTGAAGATTATCTTCAAGAATACTTTCAAATTAACGTCACACATCTTTAAATATGACAGCCCACAGATCTGTCCTGAGCCAACACCATGCTAATTTAGAGCTGGTTAGTAATCAACGGGGGTACTGTGTGGGAAAGTATTGCCTTCAGTTAACTAGACAGGGCAGTGCAAGTCTTTCAGTTCAGAAGAGGCCTGGCATTTTTTGATGTTATAATTAGTGAAATTATCTGTGACCTATAAAGAGAAGAATCTTGCAGCAAAAGGTTCAAAATTCACAAGATAAATCACTACTGATCCAGATGAGAAAATCTAAGGAAGACATAAAGGAACAAAGCAGAAAGAACACACAAGCTTTCAAATTAAAGACATGGCAACTCAAGTTAGATGCTAAAAACACTCCTCTGACTGAAAAAAATGACAGAATCACAGAACATTAGGGATTGGAAGGGACCTTGAAAGAACATCTAGTCTAATCCTCTTGCCACAGCAGGATTGACTACATCAAGTTGCACAGGAACATGTCAAGGTGGGTTTTAAATGTCTCCACATCACTCCTGGGCAGCCTGTTCCAGTGCTCTGTCACCCTTGCTGTGAAGAAGTTCCTTCTCATATTTATATTGAACCTCCTATGTTCCAGCTTACACCTGTTGCCCCTTGTCCTGTCATTGGGTGCCACTGAGCAGAGCCTGGCTCCATCCTCCTGACACCCACTCTTTCCATATTTATCAACATTAATGAGGTCACCCCTCAGTCTCCTTTTTTCCAAGCTAAAGAGATCCAGCTCCCTCAGCCTTTCTTCATCAGGGAGATGTTCCACTCCATTTACCATCTTTGTGGCTCCACGCTGGGCTGTCTCAAGTATTTCTGTGTCCTTCTGGAACTGAGGAGCCCAAAATTGGACACAATATTCCAGAATTACTTGAAAAAAACACCAAAATTGGTATTCAGTCAGAAACAGGTTAAAATAGGGGTTAGCTGAGATGACGATCAAACTAAGAGTAATACTCTTCCTCACTTTTCAATGAACAGCATCCACCACTGGAGCTGAGAGGCCGAATGAACTAACAGTGCATGGGAACTGGCAGGAGGAACTGGTTAAGAGAAGCAGTTGACTGCAAAAACAGGAACCAACTGATGCACAGAAGACTGTCAGAATTTAACCCCGTTCAGATGACAGACTGAGTATTTTTGTTGGTAACTAAAAACAAAGGCATGTGTAATGAAGTCTGTTGGAGACAAAGCCAAGGGGCATCAGGAGATACATGACCTGTATCTGATAAAATAGGAGAAATAGATGAGTTTCATATTAAAAGAAATGGATAACCATGAGGAAGGGACTGTGATGGTGGAACAGAATTGAGGAGCACAAACATAATGTAATATCCCTGATTATCCAAATAACTGTTAAAAGAAATACACAAGTCTGTGAATGGCATCCTGTAAGTTCACAGAGGGTTCTAACCTGACATCTCTGGGTCCTGTGGCTACTGTTATAGAATCATAGAATCATTACGGATTGGAAGGGACCTCGAAAGATCATCTAGTCCAATCCGCCTGCAACAGCAGGATCACCTAAACCAAGTCACACAGGAACCCGTCCAGTTGGGTCTTGAATATCTCCAGTGAGGGAGACTCTACAAACCCCCTGGGCAGTCTGCTCCAGTGCTCTGTCACCCTCACCGTGAAGAAGTTCCTTCTCAGGTTGATGTGGAACCTCCTATGTTCCAGCTTACTGTTATGCTAAAGAATGGAGAAGGTCACACTTCCAACAGATCATTTTTGTCTTTTTTCTAATGATTCCAGGCTGAAAGATAGCATAATATTAAGTAATGTATCTGTGCCAATTAATTAAACTAGAACAAAAAGAAATGTCTACCAACACAACTGTTCACTCCAGGAGAGAAGATTACAGGAACAGGCTTCACCTAGCCAAGGACTATGAAGTAGGACAAGATTATGTTATGTAAAGATCACAGAATCACACAGAATGGTAGGAGCTGGAAGGTATCTCTGGAGATAATTTAGTCCAAGACCACTGCAAAGGTAGGTTCACCCAGAGCAGGTTGCACAGGATCACATCCGGGTGGCATTTTAGTATCTCCTGAAAAGAAGACCCCACAACTGCCCTCGGCAGTCTGGTCCTGTGAATGTCCCCCTCAAAGTAAAGAAGTTCCATGTTGTGTTTAGATGTGACCTCCTTTGTTCTAGTTTGTGCCTGTTGCTCCCTGTCCTACCACTGGGTACCACTGAAGAGTCTGGCCCCATTCTCTTTACACCTACTCTCTTTGTAGTTATTTTTAAATATAGCTATTTCACGTGGGTCTTCTGCAGGGTATGTTTCACCCAGGTCTCTCAGCCTTTCTTCTTAAGAGAGATGTTCCTATCCCCTAATCACCTTTGGAGCCCTGCACTAGACTCTTTCCAGCAGTTTCTTCAATGACATTAGGAAAGGTAAATGAGGCTAGAACAAGCACACAAAAGTTGCCCAAGATACGTAAATTGTTAATGGGTGAGCTCACATAACTTCTGTGTGCCAGAAAGAGGTTGGCTTCAGAACCCACAGCTGCTAGCTGTTCAGGAAAGTGACCTGTTTGGAAACAATTTCACCTGTGACAATCACAAGGACAGGAGCCTGGAGCTGTTTCCAGAACCCATGGAATGTCAGACTTGAAGCCAAAAATTAACAACCCAATAACCAGATGGAAAATTTAAGTCTTTACCATCAGGCACATGTTAAGTGGTTGATACTAGATGATTCTTAAATTTCTCACCTTTCATGTACAGAATTGTTCTCCTGCCTGAAACTGAGTTGGCAATCTTGTTTTCCTTCTTTGTTATACACAATAAACTTTACAGAGGTAATTAATGTCTCTTTTTGAAAGGTCTTCTAGCCCTGATTTCAGAGTTAAGATCTGACAAAGTGTTAGCACATGGAGTCTGAAGACAAAGACAAGCAGGATCAAGGCAAATGGAAAAGTGAACTACCAGACACAGATTATTAGGGTCATTGGGCTCCAGAGGTTATTGGGTCCAACTCTCCTCCTCGAGCAGGACCATAGAACCTAGGGCAAGTCACTTAGGAACTCATCTCGTTTGGTGTTGCAGTTTGAAAATCACCAGAATTTCAGATGTGCAGATTCGTCCATTATAGAGTTAATAAACATTTTTTCCAGTTTCCCCTAAGCTATCCATTGTCTGGCAAATTTATCCGAGATGTCATCGAGACCTCACTGCTTTCCTTTCTTTTCCTTTATCTTAAATTGTGGTCTTGAACCCACCACATTTGGGGGTCCTGAAAGTCTCCAGAGAAAGAGACTCCACAACCTCCCTGGGCAGCCCATTGCACTGCTCTGTAACCCTTACAGTAAAGAAGTTCTTCCCCATGCTGAAGTGGAACCTCCTATGCTTCAACACACACCCATTGCCCCTTGTCCTAGCACAGGGTGCAAGTGAAAAGAGATTGTCTCTTTCTTCTTGACACCCTGAGCTCATGCATTTATACACAGTGATAAGTCTCCTTGTAGTCTTCTCCAAACTAAAAAGCCCCAGGTGTCTCAGTCTTTCTTCATAAAGCAAGTGCTCCAGTCCTCTAATCATCCTTGTAGCCTTCCAATCAGATCTCTGTCCCTCTTAAAATGGGGAGCCCAGAACTGGACGCAATACTCCAGATGTGGGCATACTAGGGCAGAGTAGAGGGAGAGGAGAACCTCCCTTGATCTGCTAGACACGTTCTTCTTAATCAGTTTGGAGACATGGTAGGTTACCATCCAGTAAAGGGCTAATTTTGGGTAAGAGAAAAATTTAGTATTAAATCACATTAGCTTTCTGCTATTTTAGTTTTCAATTTCATTAAAAACAATGAAAAAAATATACTTAATACACCAAAAGGCTAACTCGCCACTTTTGAACTGCCTGCTGAGTTATTATGTTTTATAATTTAAACAATATTTTAATAGATATGTGAGATTAACCCTGAAGAATGAAATCTTCGTAGAACAAGTGGTCACAATGAGGGTTTACTGAGAATTATGTGGGATCCTAGAGAATTATGGACTGTTCCAGGAAATCTCATTTGCTATTGTCAAGAAGAAAGACTATTTTGTTGTTCAGTCAAGGTAACTCGATCAAAAAGAGCAGGGGAAAATACAACTGCTCTGAGCATACATGTACAGGTGACCACATGGCAACCTCACCCTCATTTTACAAAGAACTGAAGGTTTTATGGTCAAGTTATTTTAGGGTGGTTAGACATCTGTTTTAGGCAACATGCTTCTAATGAATGCAACAGGCTGTCTTACAGACACTCTCAGGATACAAGCTATGCTACATTAAAAAAAAGCCCTTACAGCAAAGAAGATTTTTCCATATAAATGAGACTCCTACAAAAAAGTAAACTGGACAAGAGCCCACAGTCCAATCCCATGTTCAGAGGTAAATTTACTACCAGATCAGGTTGCAAAAGCCCTTGTCCAGTTCAGTTTCAAACATCTTCAAGACTGATAATTCCATAGTCTTTCCATGCTCAACAGCTTTGTGAGTTTGGCTTTTTTATACAGTTTAGACAGTTTATTAGGGCTGGAAGGAGTTTTCAAAGGCCATTGGGTCCAACCCTCCTGCTTAAGTAGGATACAAATTACTGAAAAGCTGAATTGCCTTAAAAGCCTAAATAAACTCCACAAAACTGCATCCAGACGGGTCTGAAACATCTTCAGAGAAGAGGACTCCACAACCTCCCAGGGCAAGCCATTCCAATCTTTAATAATCCTGTCTGTAAAGAAGTTTTTCCTCAGACTGAGGTGAAACTTCCTGTGTTCAAGCTTGTATCTATTACCCCTTCTCCTGTCTACTATTCTGAATTTTCATTCTACCCTGTTAAAATAGAATTGACCGCCAGGTCCCTTTCTCCTACACTACTCTCCAACAGGTCAGTCCCAACCCATACTGGATACCTTGGGTTGTTCTTGCCCACATGCAAGACTCTGCACTTGCCCTTGTTACAGTTCATTGCATTTCTCCCTGACCAGCTCTCCAGCCTGTCCAGGCCCCGCTGAATGGCAGCACAGTCTGCTGGGGTGTCAGCTACATCTCACAGCTTTGTGTCATCAGTAAACTTGCTGACAGTGCACCCTAACCCCTCATTCAAGTCATCAATGAATAGATTGAACAGGACTGGTCCCAGTATGGACCTTTGGGGTATTCCACTAGATACAGGCCCCCAACTAGACTCTGTCCCATTGACCACTACTCTCTGGCTTCCATCCTGCAGCCAGTTCACAATCCACCTCACTACCTGATAATTTAGACCTCACTGCCTCAGTTTGGCTGTGAGGATGATGTATGACACTGTGTCAAAAGCCTTACTCAAGTCAAGACAGACCATATCCACTGCTCTGCCATCATCTATCCACGTGGTTACGCCCTCATCAAACGCTATCAGGTTGGTCAAGCATGACTTCCCTTTGTTGAAGCCATGCTGACTGTCCCTAATGACCCTCTTGTCCTTGATGTGCCTTGAGAGAGCATCTAGGATTGTTCCATCACTTTTCCTGGGATGGAGGTGAGGCTGACTGGTCTATAGTTACCTGTGTCATCCTTCTTACCCTTTTTGAAGACTGGAGTAATATTTGTTGTCTTCCTGCACCTCTCCTGATTTCCATAACTTAGCAAAGATGATGGAGAGCGGCCTAGCAATGACTTCTGCCATCTCCTTTAGCACTCACGGGTGCATGCCATCAGGGCCCAGAGATTTATGCACATCCAGTTTGCTCAATTTAGCCCTAACCTAGTAGTCATCAACCAGGACAAACTCCTCTTTTCTCTCAACTTCTTCTGTGGCCTCAGTGGTCTGAGGCTTGATAACAGGACAGCCCCCAGAAGTATAGACAGAGGAAAAGAAAGTGTTCAGACTTTCTACCTGTTGGAATGCTCTTACCTTGGGCCTCAAAGAAGTGGTCTTTGAATGTTAACCAACTATCTTGGGCCTCTTTACCTGACAGTACCCTGTCCCATGGGATTTCTCTTAGCAATTGCTTGAAAAGGCCAACGTTGGCCTTCCTGAAGTCCAGGGTTGTGATTCTGGTAGCTATTCTGTTCCTACCACATGAGATCCTGAACTCCACCATCTCATGGGCACTGCAACCAAGGCAACCCTCAACCTTCACTGCTTCAGGCAGACCCTCCTTGTTGGTGAGTACAAGGTCCAGCAGCGTTCCTCTCCTAGTGGGCTCCTCCACCATTTGCATTAGGAAATTGTCACCAATGCATTGGAGGAACCTCTGGACTGTGGATGGCTGGCTAAGCAGGTCTTCCAGCAAGTATCAAGGTAGCTAAAATCCCCCCTGAGAGCCAGGGCCTGTAGCTGTGAGGCTGCTGTCAGCTGCCTGCAGAAGACCTCATCAACTTCCTCATTCTGATCTGGTGGCCTGTAATAGACACCCACAACAGTGTCACCCATGCCAGCCTGCCCCTTAATCTGCACCTACAAACTCTCAACTGTCATTACATCTGCCCATGAACATAACTCAAGCTGTTCTCTAATGTAGAGAGCAACTCCACCACCCTCCTTTGCTGACCTGTCCCTCCTGAAAAGGACGTAGCCGAGCCGTCCATGACCACATTCCAGTCATGCGGGCTTTCCCACTGTGTCTCTGTAACTGCCACCACTTCATAATGACCTGACTGAACACACATTTCTAACTCCTCATTCTTGTTTCCCATGCTGAGTGCATTGGTGTACAGGCATTTCAGGGAGCGAGCTGAGCACTCCGATTTCCCTCTAGGACGGTCAGAAGCCGCCTGGTTTTCATTAAGACCAGAGCTCTGGTGCACACCCATCAACAATTCCACCTCCCTTCCAATCTAGTTTAAAGCCCTCTGAATGAGCCCTGACAATTCCTGCCCCAGAACCCTTCTTCCCCTCTGAGATAAACTGCTCCCATGTGTACCTGTAAGGTCTGGTGCCTTACAAAACCGGAATTTGCACTCAGACTGCATGGAGCAGCGGCTCTGCTGATGCCTGGTCCCCGAATGCTATTTATCAAAGTTTTAGGTGATTTGGATGTACCTGTAAACAGGGAATCTGGGGGATTTAAGAGGGCACTGATGGGGGTCAGAATCCCTTGTGGGAAAGGCCAGAAAGCAACGCAGTTGGGTTCAAACCGTGGGATCTTTAAAGGTGGCGAAACTGGAAGTCGTGCTCAGGCTGCGTAGAGCAGCGGCAGTGCTAGCTTTCTGTAGCCACCAGGGGGCAAAAAAACCCCCATAAACCCCTCCCCCCCAAAAAACCCCTGACCCCAAAAAACCTCAATAGTGTCAACGCAGCAGCAGAGGAAAACTAGGCTACGGTCATCACTGCACATGGATGTGGGAACCCAAACAGAGGTGCCCCAGTAAGATGCAGCAGGTGACAGGCTGCCGGAAATGTAACACTCGCTCACTTTTTCCTGACTGTGCATGGTGTGAGCAGGTTGATTATCTGCTTAACCGAGTGGCACAGCTGCAAGTTGAGGTCGAAAACCTACAAGTGGAAGTACAAAGGCTCAGGACCATTAGAGAGGCTGAAGTAGAGGTAGATTGGTGGGGCCAGGCTCTGCAGTCTGGACAACGGGCAAATAAGAGTTAGAATCTAGGGGCCCCTATACCCTGCACTTCTCAGATAGAGCGCAGAAGCCCAAGTAGAAGGAGGGAGTGGAGCCAAGTGCAGGGCTGTAGCAGAAGTGGAGCACCACCTTTGCCTGCCCTACCTCCCCAGCTGCCACTGAGAAATAGATACGAGCTCTTACTGGAAGATAGCCAGTCTCATAAGGATATAGAGAATAGGCAACCTATTCTGGAGATCCTAGCACGGTCGCATAAACTGGGGAGGTCTTCCAGTAATATGACAACTTCCTCCACAAAGAAGAGAAGGTACTACTTATTGAAGACTCACTCCTGAAGGGAACTGAGGGCCCAGTATGCATCTGCAGTGTACCTGGAGCCCGAATCAGGGATATCACTAGAACGCTCCCTAATCTGGTGAGATCAGCTGACTAGCATCCACTGCTGATCTTCCAGACAGGTGGAGAGGAAGCTGTATGGAGTAGCCTGAGGGGAATGAAGAAAGACTTCAAGGCCTTGGGACATTTGGTTAAAGAGTCTGGGGCACAAAATTGTATTTTCTTCATTACTTCCATTTTGGGGTGACAACATGGGCTGGGATAGAAGGATTCAGTCCATTAATGCCTGGCTACAAGACTGGTTCTACAGGCAGGGCTTCGGGTTTTTTGATAATGACTGGTTTTGTATGCATTTACAGTTGGTAATCTTTCCAGAACCTGTTTATAGCGCACTACATGCATATAAGCTTTGATTCTAATAGTTTAAAATGAAAAGAGACAATGTTAATTAGTGCTTCCTCCTTTCAAATGCTTTTAGAGGAAGAAAACAGTATTCTGAAATATCAGGATTAAAGCAAGTGTCTTTTTAATGCAAAAGCCATGCACATATTGATTTTAAAATTTAAAAAGAGCCCCAAAATAACTTATCAGCTACAGCATCTTCTACTATAGCAAGCTGCACTCCTATTCAAGTGAGGTAGTCACTGACATTGCACTCTCATGCCATGGAGCACAGCTGCAACCAGAAGTTTCAGAGAAGAATTCTAGCACTGTAAGCTAACATCAGTCACAATCTACTCTTCATACTACTAATAATGTAGAGAGACTTTTCTTCTCTTCTTTATTCTAACATACACTTCCTGTTTAATCCAGTCCAGATTCAGAACATAACACTTCATGGGGGAAAAAAAAAAGCTATAATGAAAAATGATTATCTAGACATTTTATTCACTGTAGACCAGATATACAACGTGTGTGAGACATGAAGGACCCAGTCTTCCACAGCTCAACACTAAGACCTGAATCTTCTGAAATGGAAAACAAATGCTCTTGCCGTATTCCCTCAGGACTATGACAATCTTCTGCTCCCCCCAGTGGCAAAAAGAAATGAATCTAAAAGGAGGCCATTAATGAATGTTCTTCTAACCAGATGTTTCTAGTATTTGACTGAGGTATTTGCTCTACAAAAAACCCAGTTTAAATCAACACTGATCTCATTGAACTCATATTTATGCAAAAAATTGATGAACTGATAAAATAGTCGATAATTAAAACAGACTTTAATCTATAACCCTAAAGTTGACAGTTATTTTTCTTAGGCTATGATAAATACTGCAAAAATGTTCTGTTAATCTGGGCTGCTGCAGAGATATTGCCTACTCGAGTTCTCAACACTGATGTACGTGCTATCTAACATCTCTGTCAGAACATGGACAGTGGAACTGAATGCCCCCTCAGTCAGTTTTGCTGACACCACCAAACTGTGGTAGTAAAGTCAACACACTGCAGGTAAGGGAACCCATACAGAGGAACCTTGCCAGGCTCCAGAAGTGCATGATCTTTAAGGTCCTTTCCAACCCTAGGCCGGTCTATGATTCTATGTACTACTTCTCTTATGTTAAAGAAAGTCTTTAAAATAAAGTGAGCATGGTAAGAACAGTATTTTCTGAAAGGAGAACCAAACGAGTATTTAACAAATTACTCTGGTATTCAGTGTAACTTTCAGGATACAGCTTGGATACAGTAAGCACTTAATCAAACAGTCTTCTCTATTCAAAGATTAACTGCAAAAGCTGTTATTTGAAAGATTCTTGGCTCATATTAGAGGCATCCACTATCCAATTTAGTCTCATCTAATGACTAACCAACCTCTTCCAAATTTTGTGCACTACACTGAAAAGCCACTTTTAATCTAAGAGTCTCAGAACTCTCCGCTCAGTGCGAAGAAGGGACAGATGCTGAAAAGGCTAATAAGTGTGAAGACCAGTAACTCCCCAAAACAACTACAACATTTAGCACCTGTGTAACAGCAGCATCAGCATGGTGTCACTGCAAAATGTTATTAGAGTACTGATGTATTACTGAAAAGCTTGATGAAAAGCATCATGCTATTTTCTAACTGCTTGCATGTTAGCAGTTGTTAAAAAGCAACTCCACGGACCCTCTACTGTGACAACCTTTAGACAACAGTATTTTCAATTTAGTAATAAAACCATGGAAGGACTGTCGTTTTGGTCAAGACAGGGGACTGTTCATCCTACATACTCCAGGGAAGCTAGCAGCAGATGATACAAACAAATGACAAGGAACGACAGAAACCAACGTCCAATTCGTTCCAATTTCTTTGGAGACTTACGATCTGGCTAACATAAAGAGGTGATCAAATAGTCTACAGGTTCTAATGGGTTCTAATACACAATAGGTATAAACTGAATCTCAAGTGGGCAACAGAGAGGAGGACAGGAGCCTTTGAGGAAATGACAGGAGTAGGTGGATTAGACCAAGCTTGCAGATGACACCAGTTCACACAGTGGGAAGGGCTGAGGGAGCTCAGCTGGTTCAAGCACCAAGAAAGGTTGAAGGAGCTGGGCTGGTTCAGACTGCAGAAGAGGTGGCTTCAGGGGTCCTAACAGCAGCCTGCTTACACTGACAAGTAGGGTATCACTGAATGAAGCCAAGCTCCCCATGCCAGAGCATGGGCAAAGGCTGACAGACACGAATGGAACAGACTTCTCCTGAAGAAAACCAGGACAGTATTCATGCAGAACAATCATGTGTTGGACCGTTTGCCCAGCGAAGCTGTGAGGACTCCATCCTTGGGGCCTTTCAGGACCTTACAGCATAAAGACCTCAGCAGCCTGATCTGAGCCCAGAGCTGACCCTGCTTTAGGCAAGAAGCTGGTGACATCTTGTACCACTCTTAAATGGAATAATCCTGTGATTACTTCTTAGTCACCTTCAGTAAACTTAAGGAATAATAAGAAAGAACCCCATGGCGTTTTTCTTTTTCATGCACTGAGTGAGGTGAGCTACTGAACCCACATTTGAATGACCAAACCATTAAAATGAGACTTTACACATTATTTCTAAGAAAATGAATTCTCAAACCTCACTGGTTCAAATTGAACCATTTATGTACCACTTAAGAAAGTTAACTTTAAACTAAGTCTTAAATTCACCAGAGGTTCTAAGCAACCAACAAATTCTCTAAAGCCAGTACTGAAAGCCACCAATAAGCTGCACTTCTTTTAAACAGAATATATTTAAATATGCAATTTTTTAACAAACTCAAAGCTATCTAACAGTTAGCAGAGCCCGAAAGGATGGTACAATGAATACTGTTTAAGCTGCACCTAAAGAACTTCTAGGTGTGAGCTCCACCCCCCACCCCTTACTTTCAAGGATTCCTGTGTCACCCCTTTACTTCTATCACAAATAAACCATAAGCTTAGTTATTTTCACATACTTTGACATTATCATGTGCTATCAAGTCAAAGCCTTTGGACTGTCATAAAGTAGTTCTATCCAGCCATCACATCTCTCATTTATTCTGAGGAACAAAACAATGAACTGATCAACCCAACTAAAAAGAGTGTGTTCTGTCAGTCAAATGAATGCTCCTGCTCTGATTAATCACATCAAATGTGGGTACTAGCATCACTACAACTAGCTCTGAAACCAGAAAGACTCAGGTTACACAAGGATCAGCATCTTCTTTTCCCTCTACTGACAATGCTGCAAGCGAGTGACAAGCTTACGAAGCAAAAGCCATTACTGAAGCTTGAAAGAACGGCAGCAGCGCTCACCGAATCAGGAAAACTGAAATTGATCATGGGGAGGTGAAATCAGGGCTGCTAACCAGACCAGCTGAGAAGAAAGGAATTATGAGCCCAGTAGAAGGGAGGGAGATTTGTCAATAATATTTTATTATTAACCCCTTCCCCCCTCCCCACTAAAGGATAAGGTGCTAAGGAAATTATGTGGTATAAACCCACTGAGTTCATGAGTGTTAGATTTTCATTCCCGTGCTGGTCTTTCACATTTTGCAGAATTCCTTGAGGATCAGGACAACAGTGACAGAGGCAGTTTTGTAAGAAATTTTCTCCCACTCCCTTTTTTTGATTTTCTAAGTGTTCATACTGGTGCACAGCAGTTGTTTAGCTTTACTGGCAAAGATTCCATCAGTGAACCAAACTATGCTAGTCAGTTAGGTCAGTCAGTTTCATGTCTCAAAAATAATCTAGATATCAAATATTCAGTAGTCAATACTGAGAAGACACTGTTACCCCAATAATTATAGGAAGATCGACATTCCAAACAGTTCAGCTCTTTACAGAACAAACTCTGACGATTCACAGCTATCGACAACACAAGTGATTAACATCTGCCAGAAAATGCTAATTAAATGTTTTGATAGAAAAAGAATCCCTGCTAACCAGGTTCAGAGTCACAGAGGATTTGGCACACTCCAAATAAACCATCTAGCTAAAAGTTAGAAGCTTCTTTGAGTTCTGTTTCTAGCACAGCTGACTTGCTACAGTTATTTGTCAATAACTTTACACCATATAATCTGCCAACAGAATCAGTGAAGGAATCTACTTCCTTCCACTAATTTACTTTCTAGATCAGGAGCAACAGGATCTTACTGATTATTTGCTACTGCCATTCTTCAATTAAACTTCTGCGTTCTTTCAATATGAGAAAGCTGTAGAGAACTAAAACTACATTCACCAGTCTCTTCACTGAAAAAGCGTTTGGTCGTTCAAGCTGTAAACCTTTCCTCAATGCCACAGGCTGTCAGAGCTTTGCTGAGAACCATTTGGGAACATTTTAGAAGTAGTAAAAATACTTTTCTGCTAACGTCTTTCAAGGGAATGGTGCTGCAATTTCTGTGTAATCTTTTAAATTAAACTTTGGAGGTAATGAGAAAAAAATGCACTCTGGAAGGCCAGAAGTGCTTTCCAGATCAGAAAATCTGCAAGTTCTAGAGAAACTACAACGCAGTGGTGCTTAACATGAAGTAACTGGCCAAACTTACATACACACATACAAATAAAGCCCTGTACACTCACACTGCAGTGACTCTGACTTCTTAGTTTCTATTCCCTTGAGTGTTTAGTAACTACTCTTCCATAGAGTTCTCAGATTTTGTTCCAGCTTTACATTGATGCAGTTGGAAGTTTTCAGAAAGGAGGGGACGGTAGTGGACTACCTGAAAGAGAATGGACATGTGGTTGATCCAGACCTCTGTGAGTTGCTGACAAGAGTTTGAACAGAAGGCATTGTAAGTGACTGAAGGACATTAAGCAAGTGATTGAAGACACTGAGCAAGTGACTGAAAGACATCTTTATGCTGATGTATCAAGCAAGGAGAAGTTGGCAACCAAAGCAGAGAATAACTGGTAACATGGGATGAGAAAGACTGAGCTAAGACTGAGCTATGGGAGGAGAAGACAGATATGAAGAAACCAATCATATTGCTTTTAGAGTGAGTGGCTATCGTGTGATTAATGGGTCTTAAACCAATCATAATAGATGCTTGAAAATGAGATCATAACAATAAGGTATAAAAATGTGTGCTTTGTTAGTAATAAACAGCTTCACTAAGATTACATTAGTCTGTGTCTTCCCCTGATCCCCGCATGGCAGCCAGCAGGGGACTGTAGTCAGAATCTCTCAATGTTACTTCAACACAGCTGTCAGAGAATGACACACTGCTGTTTTAACAGAGGTGTCACTATAGCAAAAAATAAAGAAATTAAATTGCTATAACGTTGTTGAAGTTCCACACTGATTAACAGATTTAAGAGCTTTATTTAAATGAAATCTAAATTGTTGTGACTTGATTACAACAAAAATACATTAATCCAATGGACAAGATTATCCTGCAAACTAGACTCATCAGAATACACACCAAGAACGAGAATAACGTAGTACTCAGAGTCCCAAGTTGATGAAATAAGGACCTTAAACTTGTCACGTTACAGGGAAATACAACATTAAGACACTGGAAGAGGCTGTGAATGATCTCGAATTTCTAGATGGGATAAAACAAAGCTAGTAGTCTAAATTTCAAAATCAGCCCAGACAGCAGTGTGCCCAGGTGGCCCAGTAGGTCAATGGCATCCTAGCTTGCATCAGGGATAGTGTGGCCAGCAGGACTAGGGACATCATTCTCACCCTGTACTCGGGACTGGTGAGGTCTCCTCTCAAATACTGGAGGCAGTTCTGGGCCTCTCATTTCAAGAGACTGAGGGGTTGGAGCAGGTCCAAAGGAGAGGAATGAGTCTGGTGAAGGAACTGGAGGCAAAGTCTGATGAGGAGAGGCTGAGGGAGATGGGATTGCGTAGCTTGGAGAAGAGAAGACTCAGGGGATCTTATTCTCTACAACTCCCTGAAAGGAGGCTGTAGTCATGTGGGGGTCAGGCTCTTCTCCCAGGCAACTAGCAACAGGATGAGAGGGCAGGGCCTGAAGCTGTACAAGGGGAAGTTTAGGTTCGATGCTAGGAAGTCCTCCCTCACGGAAGGGGTGATTAGACACTGGAACGGACTGTCCAGGGAGGTAGTAGAGTCCCCATCCCTGGAGGTGTTTAAGAAAAGACTGGATGTGGCACTTAGTGCCCTGGTCTAGATCAGGGGTCCTCAAAACCCGGCCCTGCAGGCTGGATACGGCCCCCCAGGGTGTCCAATCCGGTCCGCCGGTATTTACCCCCAGCCACCGAGCGGCCTCAGTTGGCCTCTTCCTGCCGACTGCGCGGCCAGGCTGAGGCGGGCGGCTCCCCGTCTCTCCCTCCCGCTCCCAGGCAGGACAAGCCGGGCAGCACAAACTACACCCCGGCCCCCGACACTGTTTGAGGGACAGCGAACCAGACCCCTGTTTAAAAAGTGTGAGGACCTCTGGTCTAGATTGTAGTAATGTTAGGTCCCAGGCTGGGCTTGATGTTCTCAGAGGTATTTTCCAGCCTCAATAATTCTGTGCTTCTATGAACACTAAAGTTTCTCTGGGGCTATTCAGCTTTTATTCCTATGGGGCCAGGTGCAGCTTTGCACTGACAAATCTTTCAGTACCTGATGTATTTCACTGACATTCATTCAAGGAACATAGCATCAAGCTAATTGCATCAGAGATACACCCTTTGGCTTCACTTTTTGCTTCACTGAGCTTTCTTTGAGACCATGATTAAGTAAACTGCTGCTTCCATTTCCAATTTGTACTACCATGATATAAAACATTAAATGCAACTCAAACTGTAAGATCCTAATGCTGTAATGGAAGGTTGTGGGGAATGGTCTCAAACTATCTGGATCACTTAAAGCAGTTAGAAATTAACTTTAAAACTGGTACTTGATAGCTTTAGGCTAAACATCAAACTCATTAGGTCTATAAAATAGTTAAGGGTCTCTGCTGCTTCGCACCAGAAAGACTCCAAAGAGCTCAAGTAAATCACCTGGTAACTGGTTTTCCTTTTTCTCTTGACCAGCACTCACGTGTAACCATCTACATCTTGCAGATGTTTCTGTAAGACACATTTTAGGATATGGTGAAATTCTATCACCTCTGTGATTATTTTCTTTGATTCACAGCACCTCCTCTTTCTCTCTTCCTCTGTGCAAATCCTGTCTCCCACTGGCATTGCTGTGATCCACCAAGCAGCAGCCAACCTTTAGCAGACAGGTAACTGTCGCTGCCTCTGCAGGAAACACATTATGGCCAGAACCATGCTATACTTTGAGATACTTGCAAAGGCAACATTAAAGTACTTATTTGACAGGCTCAACATGAGAGCTACTAAAAATACCTGTCTTGTCTTTGCTCACAGAGAAAACAAATGCACTGGGAAGCACAGGATGAAACGGATGGCATTACGGAAAATGGCATTGTTTTAAGGCACACATTTTCATTCTCTGCTAGGACATGACAACCTTGATGTCTCAGGCTATTTTCTTCAAAAGGAAAAAAAACACCCCACTTTCATACCACTTCTCAGAACAGTGAAAAACAAAGAAACAATTTTAGATTTCCAAGGTAAGATACAGTGTCTTAGACAAATTTCTGTTCGGTAAAACTGTTCAAAATTGTACTAATCTTTTTAATAACGACAATCCTGAAACCTTTTTTTTGCATTTATTGTTGCTCACAACATTTTCCTGCAAAAAGGAAGAAAAAGCTTTTTTTGACGGCTAAAAATTCTGACTACTAAGGGAATGTTTTAGTCTCAGTTATCTTTTAGGATGTCCATGAGATAAATTCCTGAATTTTTTATCGATAGACATTCCCACTAAATATCTGTTCATTATTTAATTGCCATAATCTGTATATTCAAGGCTAAACTGCCAGAATTCACAGGGTTGTATCTAATACCCTTTTAAATTCTAAAAGTACTGAAAAAGTAGAGACAATTCTCAGTTATTCAGCAAGGACTTAGCCAATTCCTCTCCATTTCCAGTCTTTTGGTACCAACAAACTGAAGATTTTTTGAAAAGAAACCAATTTGAAACAATTTAGATCTTCACAACTTACAGTGCTTACCTTCAGAAAGGATTATTAATTTCAGACCTGATGCTGATATTACAGGCATTTATTTTAAATGAGTACTGGTGTGCAGTTTCTTTACGAAGTGGAAAAGTAAATTTAGATCATGCTTGTGAAACATAGCTCCACTCCCTCCTCCACTCTACGGAGACTAAAAACTGGAATTATTCTGAAAGTATCAGATTGTCTAAAATGGGTCAAGATTTGATGCAGAATGCTGACAAGGTTTTTAGACACAACCTTCAGTCTATAATTGTCACAGGCTCTCCATCTGGCACAGGAATCGAGGCTCTGCAGTTGTCAGCAGTAGTAAAATCTTTCATTTGGGAGACAATGTGAATGGAAAAAGACTGAGCCTTCACAGCCCAAGAGATTTTAATGATTCAGAAAATAGTTGGCAGGCTATATACAGGAGAAGATGCTGTGCTGGGGTCGGGGAGGGTAGGCAGAGTGAGGTAATAGACTGAGGGGCTCTCTGGCGTTTCTTGCTGCTCTTGTGATTGTGCAGGGCTGACTCGAGATGCTGACTGAGGGCTTCATCCCCACACATCATGCTCTCACACGCCATGCACTGGTACAAGCCGCTGCTGTGGCCACTGACGGTGGGCACGTGAAGCACTGTATGTTGCAGGTTTGTCATGGACTGGCCAAAGAAAGAGAGGGACTTCTATGTAATATATACAAGGCGGCGGCTACAGACCCTTCATCCCACATCCCTATCTCACGTGTCCTTTCCTGAACTTTTTTACCTTAGTTGAGCAGTTTGAGTGTGTTCTCAAACTTCCATACGTAAAACATTCAAAGAGTACAACATTGATTTAAACCTGTTTCAGCAGTAGTGCTTCCTCAGAATGACTCAAGTCACTATGGGTTTTCTGCTCTTCTAGTGAAAAAATGTCACACAAGTCAGTAACTTCCTATTCACTTGCAAAACAGAGTAATTTTTATCATCCTCGTAAAAAATTAACTGAACAAGGTGAATTACATGTCTTGCAGTATCAGTCCCAGGAATGGAGACCTCAAAGACCCTTCCAGAGCCCTTCAGTTTCTGAACCATCTAAAAATTAGGTCTACAGAGTGAAGTAATCAAAACTTAAACCCTACATTCCAGTATTTTATTGCAAGTTACAGAACACTGATGCAGACAAAATAATAAAACAAAACAAAATTATGCTGATGACTGGCAGGTATAAAATGAATGAACCACAACATCATTCAAAATTGAATCAGATTTTTTTTCATTTTATCTCTCGGTTCAGTGACATTTAAGTGTGTTCTCAATAAGCTTGTGCAGCCAGCAGACCTTCTATGTATTCAGCCATCCTCCGTGTGTGTATATCATAGAATCATAGAATCTTTATGGATTGGAAGGGACCTCGAAAGATCATCTAGTCCAATCCGCCTGCAACAGCAGGATCACCGTATATGCATGCACAGAGGGAGCTGGACTTAGAGGATCTTTCAAGGTCCCTTGCAACCCTTAACAGCTGCATTCTGAATCTACACAAATACATAAGGAATTTAAGAAACACAGAGTAAAATTACAGCAAACCCAGTAATACACAAGGGTCAGGTTCTTTGAGATCTCAGATCCACATTTTTATTTGCACTCACCATTAAGATTGCAAACACATTGCAGGTATTTCTGCAGGCCACCAAAGACCAAAACTGGGCTCATATGCTAAATAAAATGGGTACAGACAAGAGTAGCACAGCATGGTAGAGCAGGCAGCATTACTCTCGTTTGTAGGACTTCAGTTAACCTTCATAACATAAGAACTCCTCTTTTTGGGTGCCCAACTAGAGTCAGCACAGACTTCAAAGGAAAGGATAAAAGTTGTTCTGAAAATTAAAATAGACAAGGTTACAAAAAGAAAGACCTTTCTTTGAGTCTAACAATTTCCATCGCAAAGCCAGTAAAATATGACTTTTTAAGTGGTATCTCAGTAGATTCATATTACAATTATACTTCTTGAGCCATTCAAACTAGAAATCTCACTTTTCTGCACGCTCTCAGTGAAGAAAGGGACCCTGCCTAACTGCTGCTTTCCTTGCAAGCGTTCACGTTTTACATCTCTGTTTCTCTCACATCACCACTCCTATTGCCTGCCTTTTTCATTTCTTTGCTCCTTTCCTAAAAGGTCTCACGTTATCCAAGTTTGCTCTTCACTTGGAAACTGTCCTGTGGCAAGTCTGTACAGTTTCACAGCACTTTCCAAATCTCTGAGACAGACATCTCATGGCACCTGAAGGCGTCACCACGAACAACACAGTCTACTTGCAGGAGCAGAAATTCAGCATTAGAAATAACGTGCTCTTAAAGAGCACTAGTCAGCACAGCTACATCTACTTTGTGCCACTCAGGTTTACAGTTGTTCATCACTCTCTCTCATCATCTGTCAGAGCCCCGTGCTAGAATCCTGCACTGGCAGCCACAGTGCAAGTCTTCCGATCGGTTTGCCACGGCAAGGTCTAAATTATCCTCAGGCTGGAACAAATAAATGTTAACTATTACACACATTGCCCCCAGAAACCTGTGACAGGGGGTCAGGCAAACTAACATTTAAGCACTCAAGGTTCACATATAGCACGCTGTGTCCTGCCTCCCTTCCAAACACGGCTATCAAGGCTGGGTTTATTGATTTCACTCCTATGAATCAGGTCAATTGGAATCATAACAGGGGTTATGTCTAGTAAGAGTCTCTTCTGTCAGGCTCAGTGATTTCACTTGCAAGCAGTTTTTCCCTACTGTAATTCATCTTTCATCCAGAAAGAAAGTATTTATGCACAATCACAACAGCACAAGGATCTCCACTCTCAATCCAGTGATGAAGTGTAGTAATGTATTTTAGAAATCAACCCTAGCATATCACAATGGAAGCCTGAAACCACACATGAAGTCCAATCACAATATTAAATCATCCCCATGTAAGGTAAGTGCAATTAGGAACCATTTTTTTCTGAGAGGGTGGTGGTGGTAGGTGGGATGGTGTCAGTTTATAAACTCACTCACTGGTTTTTCAGAACTCCATTTCAGATGTTTTAAAAATACACTGCCAATTGACTTTTTGCTACAAGTTAATTGTACTGAAGAATTCCAAAGACATATCTTGCTGTTACCCTTGTAGAAAAGTAAGATTTTAAATCCAGTGCAAGAACTAAGCTTTGTTCATTCTTTGAATTGTAAATCCTGCCTTTCCACAGTTATCTAAAAATTAGGCTGTAACAAACATTCACTTTAGCTACTATGATTATAAATTCATTCAGAAATTCCTATTGCACCCTACCATGTGCAAAACCTCCATCATAAAGAAACAGAAGGTGCATTTTTGTATTTCTTAGCTGATTACAGAAGGAAATATATGCAGATTTATTAGTAAAACAAACAGATGACAACAGCTAACTTATCCCACTTAGCAGTAAGAACATAAGAAAATGAAAAATGACTGAGAAATGATGGTTGAAGAACTGTTGCTATATTTAGAATAGTTAGCTAATTGGGAGTCAGAAGAAAGAGAGATACAAGTCCATTCATTAGACTCTATGTGAAACAGCCTAACATTTCTGCTAAAAACACAGTTCTTCTCCAGCAATAAATACGTATTTCACTGAAGCAAGCAACGGCAGAGACATTTCAAACACATGCTGTTGTTAGAGAATAGAGACAAACATGAAGCTGAGTTTTATCAGAGGTACCTAAAGGCATTCGAAAAGAAAGAGATGAACACAGACTCACCAAAACCACTGCTGATGTAACAGCACGGCTTGTCTCACGTCTCAAGTTTCCAGTTCCAAGAGGAATCATATGTGCACTGATCGAAAGATGACAAAAGGGCATGCTGTGCTCTCCCCTACTTCGGCTGAATGACAGGCTCTACTAACAGGGAACTGAGACACACACTGCAAAATCTGAATGAGTGGGTACTTGATATGAGCATGCTCAGTACCTAATTTTAAATGGCCTGATACTTCATCTCAGCAGGAGATGGCCTACTTCCAAGCAATTTCAGAACTTTAAGTCAAATCCAAAATCATTAATTAGAAGATGCAAAATTCAGATACCAAGAAGTATAGATTTTTTTGTTGTTGTTTAAATAAATCTGCACTGCTACACAGATAATTATTTGCACTACTTCCCCACAAGGCATCCTAAAGGCTTAAACACTATCATCATGTGTTTCAATGTAATTACATGATGCCACTGAAATAGATGGAAAACCTTTTCAGGATGGCATGGGATTTGAACACTAACCAGCACAATTCATAAATCACAGACCACCAGTCTGTTAAATACTCTTGAACTCAATTCAAGCATTATCCAACCTGGTGATTTCTAGGCAACTGGGTTTTTTTTTAGGGTGGGGAAGGCAAGAAGGGAAGCTAGAGAAGTGTCTAACAAGTGATTCACATTCCAAAGCAGTTTATTGCCACTTAAAATTCCTTTTTACATAAAGAAACCACTTAGCTTCCTATTGAAACCATTAAATTTGATATCAAAAGCCACATTATTCATATGCAAAAAAACCTCATATTAAAACCCTCTCCCTTTAGAGATTAACATCTTTAAATTCATGTACAGAGGCAAGCAGTTACAGTAGTCTATGTTTTGGGTTCCTCCATATCTCTCACAGGCCTGTTGCCATCTTTCTTGTACATTCTGTTTTTCAAATGAATAAACAATTGATTTCCCTTCTTGTGGGAAAGCAAAAGCTATGCCCCAGGCACTTTTGGAGTTTGTTTTAAATGCTTTCCTGCTTATTATTTGAGCTGAAAGCAAAGCCAGGCATGCTCCTTTATAAACGCCGTTTTAAAAGATGCTCTATAAAAACACAGTCGGCCTCCTCTATCGCAGTCGAGCGTAGAAATACTTAGTGGATCTTGGAAGAAACTTCTACCAAAATGGAAGGCATGTATCAATCCTCTACTTCCATTACAGGGGATACAGATTCCTGTTTGTTCTGAACCTGACCCCGCTTGTATTAGATGAAAATTAAACTTCACATCTGGAAGCTGAAACATTTTTCTGAAGTTTCTGTACTGGTATCTGAACTAAAGCCTTGCTATCACAAAGCTCACTAAATCTAAGCTAGATCACGCTGAGCTGCTGTAAATATTGAGTACAGTGAGTCCTAGGAGAGTATTACAGGAAGAAGATTAATTTCAGTAAACTTAGCACACAGTTATCATATAGAATGGCCGGGGTTGGAAGGGACCTTAAAGATCATCTCATTCCAACCCCACTGCATAGGCAGGGACATCTGACAGAAAATGCTTAATGACTAAGGTGTTCTTTTTCTACCCTTTAAATGCATTTATTGAGAAATCAGGTGATGAATTCTCAAGACATTTTTGCTCCTAACAGCTCTTTAGCAACAGTTCATACACGAACACCTGTTTTGACAGCACAGCAACACATTTTAATAAGTTTGGTGTCTTGCTCTACGTTTAGGCTCATTTTAAGTCTAAGTATCAAACTCACCAGTACTTCAGAATGAAGTCCGATTCACTTTTAAGCTTATACCTAGGTTAACTTAACTTTCTAGTATCCTAAAAAGAATTCCACAATCATATCCCTTATACATGACCACTGTTGGCTCTCTTTCCAGTTTTGGCATGATCACACAGACAGCTTTCCTGAATCCGGTCTATTATAAGTAGTACCTCAAAAATAACTTTGTCAAATACTACAGATAATTGAAATGTATTCCTTTCCTATGTGCTTTACAGTTACGTTCCCCAGAAACACCTGGCAATTGAAAATCTATTTGCCATTATGGGTTTACATCCTAAATATCTATTCAAGTAGAAATAAAAGTGTGTGTCTGGGTCTAGACAACCACCAGAGAAAAAACTCCATATGCACAGCTCAAAAGATGAGTGATTTTTACACATCATTTACATTCTTGCTTGTATTCCTAGATTTGCACGTGCTGCATGTTTCTGGTGCACCTAATGTTTAGTGGAATATTTAAATCTTCCTATATTACTAAGTACACTTCTGGATTTCTCTTTTGTGATTATTCCTGCATGTCACTGGAAAACGTTTACAGCCTTTTTTTTCCCCTCCATCCAATGTGTTATTTTTGCCTTCTCCAAGTTTATTCTTGTGGGGTTTTTGCCTGTTGTTAACCCATCTCCCAGTGCCTTCAACAACAAAAGCAAATTAACTAGATCTTGAATATTGCTCACAAACAGTAACTGTGAACAATCAGAAACAAAAGTGGTTGAGAGAAAGGAACATGTGAATCTTCTAAACATTTACCAATGCACATACCTTCAGGCTAAAGACATCAGGCACTGATTAATATCAGAATCAGGACTAGGACATAAAACCACCAATTACTGATTAAAACAACCTTCGCCAAAGGATGTCCTCCTCATGTCACTTCCTCTTTTGATGGCTTTATGATAGAGGTACTTGCAATTACAACATCAGCTGAGAAGAGACCTGTATTCAACTCCTTAAGGTACTACTAGCCCCTGCAAAGGCCATCTTTAAAAACTCCTTGACTCTTCATATGCCCACAATCAGACTGGGGAGCCAACAGGTATGTGCACTACCACTGATACTGTTACTTCCTTCCAAAATACATATAAACTAGATGTTGCAGACAGAATAGCATGTGTCGTGGTCTTGAACAAGGGTAACGGAAAAATAAGGTTTGTATCTGCTGTTCACAGCTTATAAAAGCAGACTACGTGTTGGTGGGCCCCTCATTTCAAGGAGGACACAGAACTGCTTGAGAAAGTCTAGCGCAGAGCCACAAAGATGACAAAGGGAGTGGAACATGTCCCCGATCAGGAAAGGCTGAGGGAGCAGGGTCTCTTTTTAGCTTGGAAAAAAGGAGACTGAGGGATGACTTCATTAATGTTTATAAATATGGAAAGGGTCAGTGTCAGGAAGATGGAGCCAGGCTCTGCTCTGTGTCATCCAATGACAGGACAAGGGGCAACAGACATAAGATGAAACATAGGAGGTTCCCATAAATACAAGGAGGATCTTCTTCACATTAAGGGTGACAGAGCACTGGAATGGGCTACCCAGGGAGGTTATGAAGTCTCCTTCTCTGGAGATGTTTAAAACCCTCCTGGACATGTTTCTGTGTGACTTGATCTAGGTAATCCTGCTGTGGTGAGAGGACTGGACTGTATGATCTTTCGAGGTGGCTTCCAATCCCTAATATTCTGTGATGCTGTGAAATGATTCACCTAAAAAACCTGTACCAGACCATGTGCCAGAGCATGTAAAACTGCCACTGCTGTGCAGATTGGTAGCACTGCTTCTCAAGTTTATATGTCCATGTATGTTGTAGAATATCCAAGACTATTACTAGGTCTGAACAAACCACCCTTCCTAAATGCAAGTTATGCATGTGCCTATCATGACAACAAATCCTAGTTGCAGAGACAGATAAGCCACCACCTATCCTCAGAGGAGACAGAATTCTTCCTTACCTGCGATCCTAAAAAATTGCTTTTCTTTTAGAAGTCTTTAGCTTTGGAAAGACATGCAAGATGGGTAAGAGCATAACAGCCTCACAATGGAACTGTACTTGGTTAAGGCAATTTCTTGACTGTTTCTAAAATTCAATCCACTGGTTTCTTTCCTTTTTATGTTTGTTCCCAGAATTTCCATTTAAAAAAACCTAGTAAGTGACTCCATACACTAATATACTTACTTCAAACTCTATTATGTCAGGAATTCAATTGGTATCATTATTCTTAATGTCTGATTGACCTTCCTGAAAATGTCTTACACTGCAAAACTTGTTACAACAACTATTTTTAACAAAACATCACTACAGAACTGGTCAGATGATAAAGCCATCCCTCTATCTTACTTAGTATCAACAGAAGCAGCACTGAATACTCTCCAGGTTTGGAATGCAAGTGAAATAAACCATCCAATGTAAGTCTCTGCTCTTTTGTGGTGTGCTTCCAGATCTGCACTAACGTTCAAATCCTTCTAAAGTAACTCTCACACAGCACAAACCCTTTTCAACTGACAAAGCCAGAGTTACGAATGCTGAGATCTCATCTAAAAAATATCTGAATTATCCTCCCAAACAAACCTACTGGTCAGCCAAAGGCTGCAGGAAGTTTCTAAAAGTCATTCTGAACGGCAGTTACGCTGCTGCTTTGTGAAGAGTGTGCCATACCAAGAATGCCATTCACATTAACAACAAGGGCCCAATTCACGAATGACAGAGGAACTACATAAAATGAGGAAGACTGGCAGTAAAATCACATTTTTATATAGTGATATTTAATAGTAGTGATGTAATACAATGCAAGTGGAAAAAACCCTACATTTTCCATTTTCAATAACAGGCTTTGAGATGACCATTTCTACTACAGGACAAAACCTTACTATTACAGAATCACAAGATGTTAGGGATTGGAAGGGACCTCGAAGGATCATCTAGTCCAGTGCCCCCACCACAGCAGGATCACCTAGATCAAGTTGCACAGGAACACGCTCAGGTGGTTTTTAAACGTCTCCAGAGAAGGACAGCCTGCAATTTCCCTGGGCAGCCTGTTCCAGTGCTCTGTCACTTTCAGTGTGAAGTTCCTTCTCATATTTATGTGGAACCTCCTACGTTCCACCTTACACCCATTACCCCTTGTCCTATCATTGGATGTCACTAAGCAGAGCCTGGGTCCACCTCTGAGCCTGACACCCACCCTTTCCATATTTATCAACATTAATGAGGTCACCCCTCAGTTGTCCTTTTTACACCTTTTAATAGCCTGATCTTACAGAGAATTCACAGGACGTTTTCTGTGAAGATTAATCCTTACACGCCCTCAAAAAACAAGACTACTCATCTGGCTATCTCAGTTTCTGGCAAATGCTGCAAAACCCACAAATACACTCATTAGAAACCCAGAAGACAGGACACCCCAGCAGACTGTGCTGCCATTCAGCGAGATCTGGACAGGCTGGAGAACTGGGCAGAGAAAAATCTAATGAGCTATAACAAGAGTAAGTGCAGAGTCTTGCATCTGGGCAAGAACAACCCCAGGTACCAGTATAGGCTGGGGACTGAGCTGTTGGAGTGTAGTGTAGGGGAAAGGGACTTGGGGGTCCTGGTGGACAACAAGATGACTATGAGCCAGCAATGTGCTCTTGTGGCCAAGAGGGCCAACAGCATCCTGGGGTGGATTAGAAGAGGGGTGGTTAGCAGATCAAGAGAGGTTCTTCTCCCCCTCTACTCTGCCCTGGTGAGACCACACCTGGAGTATTGTGTCCAGTTCTGGGCTCCTCAGTACAAGAGGGATGTGGAGCTGCTGGAGAGAGTTCAGCGTAGGGCAACAAAGATGATAAGAGAGGTGGAACACCTCCCTTATGAGGAGAGGTTGAGGGAGCTGGGTCTCTTTAGCTTAGAGGAGACTGAGGGGTGACCTCATTAATGTCTACAAATATTTGAGGGGTGGGTGTCAGGAGGATGGCACTGGGCTGTTCTCGGTGTCATGTAGTGATAGGACAAGGGGCAACGGTTGTAAGCTGGAACATAGGAGGTTCCACATCAACCTGAGAAGGAACTTCTTCCCGGTGAGGGTGACAGAGCACTGGAACAGGCTGCCCAGGGGGGTTGTGGAGTCTCCTTCTCTGGAGATGTTCAAGACCCGACTGGACAGGTTCCTGTGTGACTTGGTTTAGGTGATCCTGCTGTTGCAGGCGGATTGGACTAGATGATCTTTCGAGGTCCCTTCCGATCTGTAATGATTCTATGATTCTATGACACATCAAACTAAGAGAGGTAATTTATCCTGAATTGGGCTGCTCTTCTCAGCTACTGGAAAGCCCAATAAGAATTGCATTGTAATAGCTATTTATTATAAATCTAGATGGTTATCTTTTTTTCAGGCTTACAAATTTCATCAAACTGGTTTTTTCTATTCCCCTGGCTTCTCCAACACCCTTTTCAACAGGACTGGGACTTCGGGCATGGAGTTGAATTTCCCTTTAAATTAAACTAGCTTGCCAAGCATGAACATCTTCCTCCTGCAGGCCAGAGCTTATGGACTGCTCCTGATTTCCCTGAAAACTGATGTAGCATGGATTGTGGAAGGAAGATTAGAGTAGTTCTCAAGCCACAGACACTGAAAGATTATTAAACCAGTGAACAGGATAATTAAACTCTGAATGATCCACAGCTAATTAGCAGTTGAACTTTACTACACAACATAGGTCTATAATTACAATTTGCCATCACATACTTGATATAAGAATCCTTGTTAGGGGGTTCCCACAGATGGACACCTAAACAAAGGACATTACTTAATAGCCCTGGACAAGGAATTCACAAGCTAGTGTGCAGCTGTTTAATTTTATTCACAACTGTATCACCAGATCCATCACAGTGCTGGATTAGCCACTAATATTTCAGGCTTTCCTTCCATACAAGCTGCCACAAGTTCACCAGAGCCATGCTCCCCATAAATTCCCACTGTCAAACACAAAACACTTAAACCTGCTGCAAGCAAATCTAATCAAAGTGAGTTAAAATAAAACCAGCAGAGATGAAAATCATGGTATTATGGCTTAGTTAAAGTCAATTTAACGAATCTAATGGGCTTTATGTTCCTCAATATGAAAAAGCCTACACACATCAATAAAAAACTAGAGGGAGCAACACATTAAATGCTTTTTTAATTGACTTTTGCTTTGAGGCCAACAGCCCTGGGATGAAGTTTTATTATTACTGCAATATTTCAAGACCTTCAGAAAGTATATAACTTGTGCTCAGGATACCATTCAAACACGATTCATAGGAAACAAGCTATAAGCAAAAGCTGAGGAAAATCAACAAGTAAAATGGATTTACATGACTAGAAAGTCACAGAATCACAGAACACTAAGGAATGGAAAGGACCTTGACAGATCATCTAGTCCAATCCCCCATCACAGTAGGATCCCCTAGATCAAGTCACACAGGAACATATCCAGGAGAGCTTTAAACACCCCCAGAGGGGGAGACTCCACAACCTCCCTGGGCAGCAAGTCTCTTTAATTTCGAATCATCCAGTCAAGTTTTAGTCTAGATAACAAACACCAAAAGCATTAAAACAGGAAGACAAACACAGGATATTTGGCTTCCCATAAGTGAAAGATACATCCTTATGCAAAGCATTAAAGAAAAAACCAACTCGACAACAAACAACAAAGAAACCACAACATTTCCATGCAGGATACTGGAGTGGTAAAGTGTGTGGTACACGACGTGCTGAAACCAAATGACAGAAACATTCAGTCCAAAAAGAAAAAAGAATTAATGAGCAAGATCGCCAGTATCTGAAGCTTCCTTCACAACTTCACTTAAGCTTCTCCTTCAAGCAGTCTCTGACAGGCTTTTTTTAAGGCTAAGGTATTACCTAATCTATATATAAGCTGTATTGAACAGGAAAATGGAAAGTTGTTGTTTTGACACCCTGCTTGAAATACAGAAGAAGAACAGGTTAAATGCTTCGTTCTCCACTGGCTGCATGAAGACATTATTACTTTAATCCACTCTTGAGGAGGTGGTAAGAATAAGTAGAGACCTCCTGGTGTTTGAAGACTACTTTAAGCCCTTGTGACTCAAGATTTCAAAGGAAACTACTGAAACACTTCTGTAATTTCAAATTTTAAAAAGAGGTGATAAATTATTGCTGGTCTTAAGATGAAGACAGACTGAAAGAATTTGATGCAGGAATACCGTGAACACATATGATTTCTACAAAATCCATAACACTTGTCCTGCTGGCCACGCTATTGCTGATACAAGCCAGGATGCCATTGGCCTTCCGAGCCACCCAAGCACACTGTTGGCTCTTGTTCAGCAGGTTGTCAACCAGTACTGCCAGGTCCCTCTCCAGCCAGTTGTTTACTTGTGGCAATGTCTTGTACCTGCAGGGACTAGTGAGACAGTAATGCAAAATAAAAACCCAGTATTAATATATTAATTGGAGATCATTAATCAAGTATTGTCAGCCTTTCATTTTTTCCATATAGAGAAGAGCAGCTTCCATTTCACTCTAAGTGACACCACGACCCAGTCAGAAGTTCTGGGATATACATGACTGCACACCAGAGCCTTAAGATGATTCAGTGTCATCTTTCCCTCATGTTGAATAATTCATTCACTGTTAAAAAAAAACCCCAAAAAGCACAACCTGCATTCAAAACCCACCACCAACGGAATGCTCCTCACTCAAATTCAGTCATTTCTTTGGAACTGGAAGACTGAAAGACAAAGGAAAAAGTCCTTCTCAAAAAGAAGTTTAATGCAATGTGCTACACAGTAAAATCCTCATCTTTGCTGACAATCCCCCCCCGTGCAAGGCAAGTTTAGACGTGTGGTGTTATTTTTAAGATCTAAATTAACCCACATAATGGCATTTTATTTTTTATATATATATATAATCTCCAAAACAATAGATCTGGTAGAGGTTTACAAAAATTGTCATAAAATAACTGTAAGACAAACACATGTACAACCAATTCTGAAAAGTTGGCTTGTGCTACAGTAAATATTACTTACTGAATCACTCTCTGTTTTATTCATAAAGACTTGTTGTTAACAAAACACAGGAGGTGCAGGCTTTGTTTGTGGAGAATTTTTTCTGTTTGTGATTTTGGATTTTTTTTAAAGAAATTGCTATAAGCAAAATATTCAGAGGAATCCTTCTCCTACCTGCCCCTACATTTCAGAATTGTTGTTTCCACTAGGGTTTAAAATGGTAGGTAAAAATCAATCTCTCTAAGCAATAACCTAGTACTCCGCTGCAAACCAACGTAGACAAGAATCATTCAGAAAGCTCACACAAAAAAAGAAATAAAAGTAATCAAAAACTTGTTAGAAATACAAACACTGCAAACAGATGCATACAGATATTTCAAACACGGTGTACTGAAGAATATGATGCCAAACTAGTTTTTCTTAGATACAGGGGCATTTTGTTTCGTTAATCACAGAATTATCATGCTGGAAAGGACCTCGAGGATCATCAGGTTCAGCCCTCATCCCTAACCCCTAGACCATGGCCTCAAGTGCTCTAGCTACTTGCTTCTTAAACATCTCCCTCCCGTGATGGTGACTCCACCACCTCCCTGGGCAGCTTGTTCCAGTGTCCAGCCACTCTCTAAGTAAGGAATTTGTGCCTGTTAATGTTACTGTACCATGTAATACTTTTTTCCTTTTCATCTCTGTTGACAAATGGTTTTAGATTTCTGTGTGCTTGAGACATGACTTGGCTTTACATTGACATACAGGCATTTCAACTTCCTGTTGAGTCTGAAGACAGAGGTTACCTTTGATGATTACCAAACCATTCCTCCTGGATATGGCATTTAAAATCCTCTATGTTCAAGCTTACAACCATTGCCCCTCGTCCTATCACTAGATCACAGAATCGCAGAATCATTACAGATTGGAAGGGACCTCAAAGATCATCCAGTCCAATCCCCCCGCAACAGCAGGATCACCTAAACCAAGTCACACAGGAACACATCCAGGCGGGTCTTGAATATCTCCAGTGAGGGAGACTCCACAACCTCCCTGGGCAGCCTGTTCCAATGCTCCGTCACCCTCACCATGAAGAAGTTCCTTCTCAGGTTAATGTGGAACCTTCTATGTTCCAGCTTACAGCCATTGCCCCTCGTCCTATCACTAGATGACACTGAGAATAGCCCGGCTCCATCCTCCTGACACCCACCCCTCAAGTATTTATAGACATTAATGAGGTCACCCCTCAGTCTCTTCTTCTCCAAGCTAAAGAGACCCAGCTCTCAGCCTCTCCTCGTAAGGGAGGTGCTCCACCTCCTTCATCATCCTTGTTGCCCTATGCTGGACCCTCTCCGGCAGCTCCACATCCCTCTTGAACTGAGGAGCCCAGAACTGGACACAATACTCCAGGTCTCACCAGGGCAGAGTAGAGGGGGAGAAGAACCTCTCTTGATCTGCTAACCACCCTCCTTCTGATCCACCCCAGGATGCTGTTGGCCCTCATGGCCACAAGAGCACACTGATGGCTCATAGTCATCCTGCTGTCCACCAGGACCCCCAGGTCCCTTTCTCCTAAACTACTCTCCAACAGGTCAGTCCCCAGCCTATACTGGTACCTGGGGTTGTTCTTGCTCAGATGCAAGAGTCTACACTCACCTTTGTTATATTTCATTAAATTTTTCTCTGCCCAGCTTCCAGCCTGTCCAGGTCTTGGTGAATGGCAGCACAGCCTGCAGGGGTGTCAGCAACACCACCCAGCTTTGTGTACAGATTGTGTCTCTTCATGCATGAGTGCAGGTTGGTGTGGCAGCAGGTCCAATGACATTCTAAAAATCACCTCTCAATTCCTTTTTAGTCTTTAAAACATCAAAAAGTTCTACCTGAGCTTCAACTTCCTTTCCCAAAATCCTTCTAGTAACCCAGGACAATGCATATTTAAGTGATATAAGCATAACCTGCAGTGATGGAAAATCTGACTGCTTACAAGTGTAGTCATGATGTCTAAGTGGGATGCAGTAATTAATTCTAGGAAGTTCATCTGAGAATAATTATGCAGAAGCTAGTCCTTCTCTTTGGCACTGTAGTCCTTGGCAAAGCTTTTGCAACCTCAATCACTTCACCTGGAAAATCTCACTCCTGTGCCAAGGAATCAAACACACCCTTCATTAATATTTTAATGCAGAACATACATCACTTAGTCTCAGAAATATCTGAAAGAAGTGCCCATCTGAAATGTAAATTAAGACTCAAATGCAACTTAAAAAACCCAGTACACCTCCTCTCAAATAAATTCCACCCAAACACTTAGCATGTCCTGAAAAGACACAGCTCATAATAGTAGTGGCAATTATTAAGATAAGCCTTGTATGTTCTTCCTGGCTTTAACAGCAAGAACAGGAAGGTTGCCACAGAGACAGCTCTTACCGTAACTACATGCATGTTAGGTAGCAGAATGGACCCAAGTTAAGTGGATTCAGAAAAAAGCACTCTCACATTTGTTTGTTCATGATTTCAACTGAAGTTTCAAAGCGCTTACATGTAATATTATACAGAGAACATAATCTGCCTTCAGAGTGTGCAAAGACAGAATAAATCACTGGGCAAAAAATATTTATTCCTTTCCTTTAGCCTATGTACTCAAGGTTGGGACAGAAAGAAGGGAGAAGGAGAGGCAGAGTTAAGACTCACAGACTCATAGAAAAGTTAGAGTTGGAAGGCACCTTGAAGATCATTGAGTTCCAACCCCCCTGGCATGGGCACAGGCACCTCACATTAGATCAAGTTGCCCAGAGCCCCATCCAACCTGGTCTTTCCAACACTTCCACGGATGGAGCTTCCACAGTTTCTCTGGGTAACCTGTTCCAGTGACTAAGCACCCCCACACTAAAGAATTTCTTCCTAATCTCCAACCTATATATCTCCTCTCTGAGTTTAAAACCATTATCCCTTGTTCTCTCACCCCGTGCCCTTGTAAAAAGTCCCTCCCCAGCTTCCAGGTAGTATTGGAACGCCACTGTGAGGTCTCCTTCTGACTGAAGAGCGCTAGCTCCCTCAGCCTGTCCTCACAGCAGAGGTGTTCCAGCCCCCTGATCATTTTCGTGTTGGTTCTGAGCACAACTCCTGTAACTGTCATCCCAGCACCATCTGTACCTAAAATATAACAGAGCCAAAAATTTCTGTTCCCAGCAATAACAGAATTACTTCCAATATAACATCTTTTATTACTACAAAAGTAACTTTTTTTCCTCTTCTGAATCCATTATTTGATTTTTTCATACTGAGATACTCCTAAACCACGAGTGGAGGATTTGGCCAGTTCCAGTAGATTTATAGTCAAAGCAAGTGTGTTGTTTTAAAGGCATTCATTAGGAAAGCTACACATGATTTAATGTTTGCAGCACAGGTATTACAAAGATGTTCCATAATGGCTAATGCTTTCACCAGGCAGTGAATTACAAATTCTTCAGGACATTTTTCAACTGTCTTTGATACAACTGGCAGAAAACCATCCAAATGTTTCCACTAACAGGAAGAATGTAACAAACATACTGTATTTTCATTAAGTTCCTTATTTAGAGAAAAGAAGCCGGCATTTCCATACTGCAAGGAACTGCTTTCATTCCTTCCTGTAACAGTCACTTGTCAAAAACATGTTGCCACTTTTTCCCCCTCACACATATTAACTGGTTTAACTGAATTTTCCCATGCCGCCCTCATCTGCGTCCCATTAAATCCAGCTCCATGTACTACTCCCACTTTTTTTGTCCTCACAGTCCACTTCTAAGCTTAAGCCAAACTAAAACGTTAGACTGGACACTCTTGTAACAGGTTTGGCAAGAGGAAGAAAAGAAACACTGAGTGTTCAGAATAAAAAGACTGAAAATAACACCTGCTTTAAGCTGTCTGGACAACCTCTTATTATAGCAAAGCAATAATCGTGATGGATTTCTTTCTAGAAGAACTGTAGATTTTACGTTCAAATTCAAAGCATCACTTGACTTTAATGATACACTTAAACATACACTATCTAGATAAGCTGTATTTGCAGTATATGTGTATTTAAGTCAGTATTTAGACTCAGGCAACAGAACAGCAGCCCCTCCAAGAAGCTGAGCTACACAGTCTCCTCCAAGAGCCACCACACAAACCAGAATACGGAAAATAAAAAAATCATTCCTTTGCCAAGGTGCTCAGATGGAAGCAACACTAACATTTCTGAAAAGGGAAAGGCACACAGACACTGTCAGTATCCCACACTGTGGCAGTGCTCGCTCTGAGTCCAAGAGAAAGCTGACAAAACTTTCCCCCCGTCTTCCTCCTGCTTTAACAGGTAACTCTTAGTTGAGCATGTATTAACAGAAACCACCCAGCTCCTCAGCAAAGCAATGAGGCAGGCAGGAGAATGGGCAGCAAATGCTGCCATCTACCAGAAAGTCAAGAATGTTTTATTTCAGCTGGCAATAAGCGGTGAGATGCAAGGAAAGCAGAGAAGCTGCAGGGTAAAAAAAAGCCGCCAACTTTTGCCAGTGATACTCTTCAAAACACAACAATCGTTAATTAAAGTCCACAATAGGAAAAAAAAGACCTTTCAAAAAGTGGCACTTGCATCCAAGTACAGAAAGCAAATGCATAAAGCTGCCATTTGGGAGGCCAAGAAAAATTGCCTCAGACACATGGCACAAAAATTGAACAGAGACTTTCTACAACCAGACAAAAATCTTCCAGAATCTGAAGAAGTGATGTGATCTGGAGATGCAAAAGGAGCACTACAGACGGATAAAGCCACACTGGAGGCGGTTAAGGACAGACTGGATGTGGCACTTACTGCCTTGGTCTGGCTGATGTGGTGACTTTAGGTCATGGCTAGGCTTGATGACCTTAGACGTCTTTTCCAATCTCAACAATTCCGTGATCCTGTGTTTGCCTAGTACAACCTTCTGCAGTTTATATTCCAGACAGCCATTGACTAAAAACCTCCATTTATTAGGCAATTAAAGATTGAGCTATAAAATAACACCCCTTGGACCAAAAGTCCCTAAGGCTACCATAATGTTCTTTCCACCACAGGAGTCCTTGTAATAATAAAAAAGAATATTTAAGATTACAATAAACCTCTTTGCCCTGAATGTGCAGTTCGAAGACACACTAGCATGGTTTTGAAGCAAGTATGCAATTCTTTATGAGAATAAAGTGATGCATGTTGGGCTTTTCTGCCTCCCACTTATTAAACAATAGCATGTTAAATTGATATTCATGTAATAGCATCAAACCTGCACCCCCAATTCACTAGTTTATTAACAAAGGAAAAACAAAATTAACCTCTTATTCCCAACAGGAATGTTTCCATACCCTAGCACAAGGTTTATTTACTAATGGCACTTCAGCTTTCAAACAAGGAAAGTTGTGATGCATCCTACAGAACACACTTTAAAGCTGCATGGATTTATGTTCCAACATTACATTACAGCAAGGTTAATACTGTTTAAAACGTGCCTGGATGTGTTCCTGTGTGACTTGGTCTAGGTGATCCTGCTGTGGCTGGGGGATTGGACTAGATGATCTTTCGAGGTCCCTTCCAATCCCTGATCATTCTATGATACTGTAATTCAAGTAAACTGACTGTGCTTTCCATTAAGAATTTTGCCCACAGCAATCACAGAAAGGGTATGAAAGAGCACCAGAAGACTCCATTACTTTCACTCAGTCTACCCAGCCATTGCTACAAGTGTATTTCTAAGAAAAAAAGCCATCAACTCCTGAAAGACAATTCATTTCCCCGTGGAAGGAGCATTTACATATAACAACTGTGCAACCAGATGAACAAAGGAAAATCAGAAATTCAGCTCCCCAAAGAAGGGTGAACACACTTGCTCCAGCATGCAAAGCAAAGCCAAATCCTAAAGGTACCACACAGCAAGTTACATTATACTACTTCCAGCATTTAGGACCTGCTGAATAGATACCATATGGTATCACACAGTTGCTTTGATATCCTGATAGCACTACACACGTACACAGGCTACCAAACGTATGACAGCTTTGAGTTAGAAGGCTTCTTTCTGGTCTCAGAAATGAGGTGGTATTTTGAATTGTACATATCTATATCTACACGATACAGCAAAACAAAGGATCTAAGGGGTAGAGTTTGGTGTTAGGGGTTAGGGTAAAAGGTTAGGGTTATCTGACATATAAACAGAGAATAAAATCTCTTACTTCAAAGGGATTACATTCACACATAGAAAAGGGTGGAAATAGACCAAAAGAGCAGATAAGATGCAACTGAATGCAACTGATCAATTTACTTCAGGAAAAAAACCAAAAATCTCTCTTGGAAGTAAAAAGAATTTGTAGTCTTTCAAAATGCAGAGAGCAACAAAAAAACCCCACTCAAACCATAAAAAACTCTGAACATAAAGCAAAAAAAAAAACCCTCCAGCTAAACAATAGTTTATCTCAAGCCTAAAATGGCCTTAAATGCCATACTAATTTGACAGAGCAAATAATGACACTGATTCAGCCTATTTCAGCTAATAAATCTAGAAATAAAAGTATCTAACTACAGATATTTTATATGCCTTCACCTCATGCTTAACAAGCAAAACACCAACTTACAGGTATGTCAGCATCATGAATGCTTACAAATACGGACTGTCATTGTAGTTTGTGCCATGGAGGCTAATGAAACTATCAGGGAGAATTTTTTGTTTCAGACTGGTTTTCCCCATCTCCAGCTTAAGGCCATTATTTTCCTAACTGTCAGGGACATAGGAAATCAATTACTCCTACACTCCTGTAGCTGTTAACTTGTTTCTGGAGTCAAGTTCCCTTTCAGCTCTCCTGTAGTCTAAGCAATCTCTCCTTATAGGTTGTGCTTCCCTAACTGACTCTCCAACGCAGTTTGCACTCATTTTGGTATCTCAAAGTCTGCACTCCCTGGATGTGATCTCACACATGCACTTCATTATTCTTGCTTAAACTTAGACACAAACTCCAGATCCATTCCCTATTTTCTACAGTATATTTGAGATACCCAGTGAAGAAAGTGGAAATCTGCATGTTCTGTGAAATCCATGGCTGCCTTTAACTAGGGCTTTATTCACCCTGACCACATTTCACAGGCTCCCACTCTAATAAACTGGACTGGGGACAACCTGCTTTCACAATTACAACACAAGATTCACAGCACTGATGAAATCACGGGCACATCTCACCCTCAACAAGCACACTTTCATGTTTTTTAATATTAGGACTCCCCCAGACCTCTCCACACACACGTCTGCCCCTCCAGTTAGAAATATGCCAAGAAAACAACTGTAAAATAATTGTGTAAGCCAGGCAACAGTGAAACAGTTACAACGCTTGAATAGTACCCACAGAACATAAACATACACACATATAAACAGAGAATCTAATAAATCTGAGGGAGAAGCTGACCAGCCTCCAGCTGCTAGAACTTATTGTGTACTCAACCAACAAGCTCAGAGTGGAAATGTCCACCACACATTGCTGAATACAAAGGAATTCTGCTATTTTTAGATTGTCTTCATCAAAAGTACCTATTGCTAAAGATGCACCTACACAGCACTCTCACAGTAAGACAAATCAACTGTAGAGCAACCTCTATGATTCTGTTGCAAATCATTCCCAGGAAGATCAGTTCCTGGCAAGAAACAATACCAACAAGGTTGTCCTCCAGCAAGGATGTAAGGATTAGCAAATTATTATTATTATTATAATAAACGACTGCACTGCTAACAAAGAAATCAGGATGCTTTTGGAAGTCAATTACAGACAGTCTTGAAAAGGAATCATGTTACAAGCAAAGTTACTGGAGAGTACACAGTGGGCTAACCTCCTGTTGCTCTTAGAGGACTATCTTCCTTTAAACAAAGCAAATGTGCTGTTAAATATACTGAACTTAATAAACCTCTCTTTTGTGGAGAAATACTGACTCTATCCTACAAGCCTCAAAACCTGCTTCAGAGTTTCCTTCCAATGCAACAAATGCTGTATCAGCATTCAAACTATTTTCTTGACCTGCACCACCTACATAACTCTTCTGCTTTAAAAGCTGAAGCACAATCTAAGTTAATTTGTGTGTTTTCTGGGTTTGAAAATTTGAAGAATCTCTGCCCCGCTCCCCTTCTCCACCCTCAATGATTTCCACCTTCTTCTTCACTTCTCTCCATCTTAGAATCATGGAATCATTAGGGATTGAAAGGGGCCTGGAAAGATCATCTCGTCCAATCCCCCTGCAACAGAAGGATCACCTAGACCAACTCGCACGGGAACATATTCGGGTGGGTTTTAACCATCTCTACTGAAGGAGACTCCACAACTTCCCTGGGCAGCCTGTTCCAGTGCTCTGTCACCCTGACTGTGAAGAAGTTCCTTCTCACATTTATGTGGAACCTCCTATGTTCCCCTCAGGCTACTCCATACAGCCTCCTCTCCACCTGTCTGGAAGATCAGCAGTGGGTAATAGTCAGCTGATCTCACCAGGTTAGGGAGTGTCCTAGTGATATCTGTGATTTGGGCTCCATGTAGACTGCAGACGTCCCTATGATGAGGGTCAGCTCTGCATACTGGGCCGTCAGCCCCTTTCAGGAGCGAGTCTCCAATAACTAGGACCCTTCTTTGTGGAGGCCGTCATATTACTGGAACACTTTCTGGATTAATGAGATCTTGCTAGGAATGCTATATCTTTATTAGACTGGCTGTCTTCCAATAGGGGCTTATATCTATTAATCAGTGGCAACTGAGGAGGTGAGGCAGGCAAGGGTGGTACTTACCTTCTGCTGTGACCCTGCACTTGTCTCCACTCACCCCTTCTACTTGGGCTTCTGTCCTCTATCTGAGAACTACAGGATATAGTCCCGCCCGAAACTGGCTTTTATAGGTGGAGTATAAGGCTGTACCAGCAACTCCTGGTTCTTCTGTTAATTTCAAGTTAAGGGATGAAATCTCACAAAAACAATGCACAGAGAACAACAGACAAAATAATCAAGTATAAGGACATGTAAGAATTTATCCAATATTTCTGTAAGAATAAACTGAACATAATGTGGGGAGTCTTCAAAAAGCCATACAAACAGAGAAGAAAATTCAGCCAGTGTTGTTCCTTCCTCTTGTATCACTGTAGTTCATCGTCTAGCTCAGGGTTACAAAGTCAATAATGAAGCTCTTAAGTTACCAATCAGTTAAGCCTGTGGTAGAGTACTGAAACACTCTGAGGGTTAGTCTAGTGTCCCAAAGCAGGGTATCTGGCCAAAGTAACAAACTATTTTATTCTTCAAAGACCTTTCCCAGACTTCTAAACTCCCTTTTCTAGGCTTTCCCTTCCAATATTTCGTAAATATCTCATAGCTAATGTAATATATTTCCTGTAAGAGCCACCTCCAGAAGAGAGTGTATTTTCCCTTCTGGTTTTCTTTACTAGCTCCTCTTATGCTGACTTCTCATTCGACTTTCCATTTCACACACCTACAACCAACTTAACTTCTCCAGTTTGGGACATCCCTTTCTGTGTCAGACTTACTCTTGTCACAATTTGCTTCCTCTTACTCTATTTCCTTTTACAGAAGATTCAGTCCTTATGATAACACCCCCGAATGTTGAAAATTAAGAAACCAGACAATCCCTACAGGTTGAGATCTCCTTCTTTCAATAGAAATGAAGATTAAAATACTGCATTCTAAAGGTACCTTCTTTCTTCGAGTGCATCCAAAACTGCCTCTCATTTCACATCAATTAAGACTATTACTCCTCATACACTACTTCAGAGACCCTGATCACTGCTGACTTCAGGAATAACCCGTTTTCTGGCATTGAGGAAGCTTTGGCATCATTTTTTGTGGGACCTCAAAACCAAAAGAAAATCCACAAACAAAAGAAAATCCCATCTTGAATCAGTTACAAGGTCTTTTTTTTATATGGAATAAATCCAAGATGACAGCCTAAAGGCACTAGTAACAGCTTCCTCAAGGCATAATTTTTCTTTCAAAAGCCAGTTTGAAGACATTTAGGCAATGTGGAAACAGGCTCTGGTTTATATAGTTACATAAGAGGGCCAGAGGGATCCAAAGCACAGATGCAAACACAGGCCTGAAGCTGATGGTGGTTCTTGATGCTGATTTGAAGAGATTCCTCACCTCCTAAACCGAAAGATTCAGTGCATTTCTAAAGCAGCAACGCAACTGCACACTGTTCTTTATGGTGCAAATAAGTTTAGAAAAGGATACTCACTCTAAAGAGGTTATCACACAATCAGCTGTTAAGACAGCATGATTAACAGTTTGTTTCTAGACAGCCACTACAATGATTTAACACTCTGGCTGATATATCTATGCAATACTACTGCTAAGATGGTGGCAACCAGGTCGTAACAGAAAGCCTTACGGTTCTACATTATGCTTCTCATCACCGATACCTGTTGGTGTCACGTTCTGGGTGATCAGGGAAGGGAATTGGAGTGACCTGGGTTTGCAGATTTGCTTGGGTCAAATTAAGGGGAGTTACACACTAGGTCTGCATAAAAGTTTACTGAAGTTACTAGATGCTGTCCTCAAAGAGCAGAGAAGAGAAAGAGGGGAAAAGGGTCAGTAGAGCAAATAGATAAAAAGTTAGATCACCACTCCAGGCTGCAGGGGTGTCCAGCATTCTCCAGCCTCCCTCTTGCTCCTCAGCTCCCCAGTTCGGTTTCTCTGGCTCCCTTCCTAGGTAGTTTCTCAGCACAGTGGGCTGAGTGGATAGGGGTGGGGGGTGGTGATCAGTCCTCTTTGCTTCCCTGAGTTTGCAGATTTTTGGTGTCTCTCATAGCCCTTCTGTCAGTTTCTTGGCATGGCCACAGGCTGGGGGAGCCAATGACTCCCTAGCACTGTTCCAATCCCTCCTTCTATTCCCTACTACTGGAGGAGTTGCCTTCACCACCAATGATATGGGGGACTTTGTTCTTATGGGGTCTTAGACAAAACACTGGTGAGTTGCAATTCTTGAGGGACGGCAACTCACCACACTCCCATGGTGTAAGCATACTTTTGCAGATAGAACGGAGGCGTTTCAGGGCCTGCTTGTTCTGTTTGCACCACAGAGTACAGATCTCCTGGGCAGGTACAGAGCCTCCCATGTTATCTTGCTCACAAGTTATGTGACAATCATTTGAACCATCTTTCCTGTTGTTTATCAGAGCCTGACAGATGGTGAGCAAGAACAAGAGAAACTGAGAAATTGTCATCACAAGAAGCTCCTTGAGTAACAGCATCTTTTGGTTGCATCTGTTATTCAACAGAGAAACTACATGAATAAGATTATGTCATTTACATTTCTGCTTTAAACAACACAAAGCAATCTTGTTAAAAAATACAGCAGCATTTCAAATTGATCAGGAAGTAAGAGACAATTACAGACTGTTAATGAAGGCATGAAAGAGCTGCCAAATATGCTTGAAATTATGAGCCCTACCCTAACAGCATCAGCATGGAAGAGCCATTTATGCCTTTTCTGAAAGCTGGTGTGATAGAAGGTACCTAGTGTAGCACAGGTGAAACTATGAAAATATAGGAATCTGCATGAGAGACTGCAAAGAGAGTATAAGGCACAAGCAGAGCTAAGGCATTGTGAAGGAAGTTTCAAAAACACGTTAAATTCTATCTTTTGCTGTGGTTCCACCATGTTTGGTGTGCAAGCTAACTCTTTAAAAGCCAGCCCAGGAATCTCTACACTACAGCATGTCAGCACAAGCATCCCTTTTGAAATAATTTCTGAGGTGCCTGAAGCGACAAGATTAAATCTCTTAGGAACTCAAAATACTATCCCATTTACAGTAACAGCTTGAGTGTTGTTGATGTGGAGATTCCAGCAGAGTTTGCTGGCAGGCAAACTGTCTCAGGCTTAACACACTGCTCAGCTACATCCACCATCCTGATCAGTGAAGCCCCCTTAATTAAGTAAAATGCAACTTAAGTTGTACTGACTGTTGACAGACAAAAGGACTAATCTGTTAAGTGCATTTCTGAAACTCACCTGCTGTCTGAGTTGATGTGATTTACTCTTGGCTCTGAAATGAGGCCAGAGCTTCTGAGCTAGTAGAACAACACACTGAGAACAAGAACATGAACGCTCTGGTTCTCATCACAATTGAGCAGAGCAACATGACAGGGTCAGTACAGCATTTTTTGGAAGGCAGTTCTCATTGCTTTTTCCTGACTGTTTCCCAAATAATTTTCCAGCTAAATAACCCAACATGGGTGTAAAATATGCAAACTCTAATTATAATAAAAATTTTCACTTCATAAAAGACATTCATCCAGTGTTATACAGCCCTACAGTGTTCCAGTTCAACAGTGGTCTTGTGGAGTTTTTGAAAGGAAATTGTGTAAAAACTTGCTGGAACACATAGACCTTTCTAGCAAGAGTAAGCCACCCCTCTCTCTGCTGTGCTTGGAAGCAGGGATAAAGCTGCAACTTAAATTCAGCTTTGCCCATGAGGTGACTTTGAAAAGTTGCAGGTCACTGCTTTGAAGAGGTCATCTTTTAGCATAAAACAGTTTACTGCCCTAGTATGCCTTATCCTGAAATAACATCATTCAAGACATCTACACACCATATTTAACAATAGATTGTGGTGTTGTCAGTGACTAAGTAGAAAAGAAAGATGATCATTGTTTCTAAGTCAAAAAGAAAAATGACCTAAAGGCAATATTGTTTTTTCTCCTTGAAATATTAGTAATTTCACTTCCTACTGATGGTTCACTGATAATCAGAGAGACACTAAACCCTAACTAAACAACCAAACACAAGGGTCAGATTTTTAACCGGGAAGCTTTTCACATGGGGGCATAGTGAGAGGAAAAGGGGAAAGAGTTACAGACTTGAAGAGGGGAGACTGAGGTTGGACATGAGGAACAAACTCTTTCCTGTGAGGGTAGTAAGATGCTGGCACAGGTTACCCAAGTAAGTTGTCGCTGCCTCATTCCTGGAAGCGTTGAAGGCCAGGTTGGATGGGGCCCTAGTAACCTGATCAGTAACCTGACCCCACCCCTGCCTCTGCAGGAGGACTGGAACTAGATGATCTTTAAGGTCCCTTCCAACACTAGCCATTCTATGCTCTATTGGCAAAGACACCTTAAGTTTCAGCAGCTCTATGGTAGCTGTCAAAACTCACCAGTACAGATTAACTTCAGACTTGGCCATCTTCAGTTAATTGCCATGTTTGGTTCACACGGTATTGAGATCACATTAATAAACATGATGCAAGCTCTTAAAGAAGCTGGCGCTGCAATCTCAAGTTTATATTATGCAACTTCTGTAAGTTAGCCTGTTCACTGTACAGAATGACTCCACCATCTGCAATTACATGACTACAGCAGAGGAGCAGATTGTAACTCAAGTTCTTTATAATGAACTGGTATTACCTTAAAACATTAAGGATTTTATGAAAAAAAATCCAAACTAACAACTTCCCAAATTTATTTATGGAGACACTTTTTGGCAACTTTTATATGCTATGCAGCTAAATAAAGCATCTGAGATAAATGTTCAGTATTAAAACTCTTTCTATTAAAATGCAAATTCATTTACAGACAGCTCCTAGACTACCATTTTGGGATTATTACTACTTAAGTATCAAAGCCATGCAACACTGCAGTGGCTTTTTTAAGTACTTGCTATTTCCAAGAACAAGACAAAATTGTTAGCAACTGACAGAATTATTACTTTTAATTTGCTAAAAATCAAAGGGCTTATTCAAGGGCAAGAACAATGGAAGAAGTTTATTTTAAACTAATGGAGTAAATAAAACAAAAAAAAAGAGAAGAGTCAGTAACAGCAGTTAGACTGGCAAGGACAGGAGTTGTAGTGCAGCTCCAATCCACATGGGGGACCCAAGTCTAACACTTAATTGCTCTGACAGAAAATGATTGAAGCAGGACTTCAAAGCTCTAAAGAGGAGGTTTCAAGTCTTTCTGAAGTGGTCTGTCCAGTCAGCAGAAGAATCTGGTTGGTTACCAGATGTAAGAATTAGAGGTACATTAACAGAACTGATAAGAAGACTGTCAGTTCAGAACTGGGCAGGAGAAGAGCATGCACAAATGAACCAGAGCAGATCATAGGATCATAGGATGTTAGGGGTTGGAAGGGACCCAAGAGATCATCGAGTCCAACACCCCTGCCGGAGCAGGACAAAACTATCTAACACAGATGTTTAACACATCAGCACAGGACAAAGTGGAGACTGATCCAGTCTGCTGATTCAATGTTTTGACAAACACAACTTAATTTCTTTTTCTTTTAGAACAGACTTCTTACACAGGGCTGGGGGCAGCCTGTACTAACCCATCATTCTTCAGTCTTTTGAAGTTGTGTCATTGCCAGAATAAACAGATTCTTATATTAAGAAATTTTCTTGATACTTCTTCATTGGTTATCTCACACAAACACTTCAAATTAGTTTCTCATTACTACTCCCCAGGGCCATTTCCTTCTTCAGCAGTGACTACTTAGAAGCAAAGACAAAGCACCCAAGGAGCATTTTAGTAATGAGGAAAACTACTTCAAATTGAAACACCATGGCAACTAGAAGTTGCTATGCATTTTGAGTTTATCACTGCTTTTGAATTTCCATTTATAACAAACCAGAGTTGTTTCTTTAACACCTAAAAACACTGAGAGTCCAGCCCTTCAAACAATGACGCTTTCAAGTGAGATTTACATTACTCAACAATCAAAAAGTTAACAAAAAGTTGAGATTTGGGATTGTGTTTTCTTGGCAAGAGTAGATATTCAAATAGAGGGAGTAGGGTGTGTGTCCATCATTAATTACTTATTGCCATAACAACTGTTAATGTTCTTCCCAATGTTTTTGTATGAGAATACGAGAGGAGCTAGAACATCATGGGAGGAAAGGAAATGTCAGAAGAGTTCAGAATACCGATAGGGCACCACAGGAGGACGACAGAGAACATCACTCAGGGATGAACAGCTAGTAGGAATACCCAATCTTAAAAAAAATATTAGTGTTCTGCAGCTGGGTGCTGAATGTCTTTACATCTGCCAAATATCTTCCAAGTTTAAAACACTAAGGTCTGCACAAGTGCAGTATACCTTAAAGGTACAATCAGAAAGGCAGGAGAATTAATTTTTTTGTTACAGCAACAGTTCTTCAGAAGTATAAATTTAGAGCTGTAGAATCCATTGTGATGGATTTGCAAAGTACTCTGCCCTGTTTTAGCTAAGAAATGGTTATTTAAGAGATTTGCATGCATGAGTACCTAACAAACTCTTCACAATGAAGCAGTTTAAGACCTTCTTCATGTGCAATAAAAACCCATAGACAAGTAGTTGCACTAGCAATAAGGCTTAGATTCAGTTCCTGTGATTATGTATCCAAACACCTTTTCTGAAAAACATGTTTGTTTGAAGACCTGTTCATTTTTCAGCTGTCATGTTTCAGACTTCTAATAGGCAGGAAATACTGTATTATTCTCACATCTAAACAGTGCTAAAAGTCATATTTTTAAAGAGGAAATTTAAATAAAAAAGAATGGATAAGCATATAGGACCAGTGACACTTAAGTGCAAAGCACTACTGGACTATAATAACTCAGCAGCTTTCCTTCTGAATTTATTTCAGTCCAGTTTGTACATTGACAAAGTTGAAACTCTAACTACTTGCTCATTTACAAAACTGAAATGCTCAATTAAAGGAATAAACATGTTCTACTGTGAACCAGTCATTTCATGTGTTTTCTGCATGATGCAACTCTGCATTCCTGTTGTGTGTTAACAGTCTTCCAGTAACACATAACTGGCCAGGAGTTTGAGTCCAGGGTCCAAAACACACTTCAGTTTGGTGACTCTGTTTAACATAAAGCAGATACTGCAAATTCGCATCAATACTTAACCCTGTGACTATAACTTGGGCCAGGGTCCCATCTCATACCTGAATTGACCTCTTTTTCTCTATGCTAGTTCAGTTAAACCTTGTTCACTAGTACACAGTAGTCTGGGGCTCAGATTACAATCTTTTAAGGAGCTGAGTTAGCAGAGTGTGCGTTTGCTTCCCTGTTTAAAACCATCTCCTTTGTTTGAAGTTCATTAAAGAAGTCACTTCACCAAAACAGCTCATATTTATAACATGACATATTGAAGAAGTTGTGAAATATTAAAAATGTCCCTTTTTTTGGTTGTGTGTTTTTACAGCTGAGTGTATCACCATAGTTACTTTTGCTTTAAAAGTTTTAGTTTATATCTAGAACGCTAAAACTAGTGTCAGTCTGTGCCATATATCTTTAATTCACTTCAGATAATGGATTACTGCTTTAAATCAAGTACTAAAACAAAGCCTGTATATTCAGTTACAGGCTGTGTAACACCTCTAGATCCTGGACAGTAAGTGCTTAATATAATGCTTGCATAGCTGCAATCTATCCTGTGTAACTGTCCTCGACAAAAAGGTCTCTTGCATCCACTAAGTGGAACTGGGAAAAAGGGGGGGAAAGAAGGCCTTAATGATAATTCAACTAGATAAAATGTTTTTAAAAATTTAAGAATTATTATTTTGCTGCCTTAATAGGTACTGACTCTTCAAAACCAGGACATTTCTGAACAGAAAGCAGAAGTAAAGAATCACAGAAAGAGCCTAACAGAAGGCTCTTCAAGTCTTGTAAGACCTAAGACAATCAGATTTTGTTGAAAAAAGTCCAAATTGGCTGAAAGGAGACCAATTGCTAAAGGAGAACAATTCACTGTTCCGAAAAGAGACACAAATTCACCAAATGATTAAATTTCTCAACAGTCTCTCCTCTGTTTTGAGTAGAGAGGAAAACAAGCAGGGTAATACATTAGACACTGTTTATGTCATAACTATTATGTATTTTGTGCTGATAAGTAAGGAAGATGGGATATTTTAAAAACATGAGTGAAACATAAACAGCATAATACACATACTTAACAGTAACTAAACACAGCAGCAAGTAGAGGGAACAAGTAGCAGATGTTTAAATCTTTAAATTTTGGTGCAAAGGACTTGCAGGTTTGGTTTGACTTTAGAGCACCTCAGAGTAGCTACAGTTATCTTCCACAGAGTGAGCACCTGAAACAGTTAAAAGAAGAAAGAAAATTTAAGCTACAACTTCCTTCATGGATCTATCCTGGTTGACAAAGCATAGAGCTGAAGACCCTATATTTCCCCGGGGTAACAATCTGTGCAGGAAAGACAGCAGAGGATGGTGCTCCTGCTTACTGAGATGCTCAGCACAGCGCTAAACAGACGTTTTCCCAGTTTCCAACAGAGGGAGCTGGCCAAACTTCATGGGAGCTTCACTGTTCTCAATGTTAATATAAAAAAGTAATCCAACCACACTGAATTATTTATTCACATGTTTGTAGGAAGCTGAATTTAAAGACGCCAGCAGCCAGGCTATTTAAAAATGGGGAAAAGTCACACTATTTTACAGTAAGATTTTGACATCAAACTAAAATCTCCTACCACTTGCTTACATGGGGGGAATGAAATGACCACATTTGAACAAGTCTTTTGTCAAGGTCCTCTCTTTCTCTTTTCTTGCATCAAAACAAGTAAAACATGCTCTAGGAGTGTGCCTGAAACACCCCTGCAGAGGGCTGTGTTTTGCTCCAGGAAACAAATGGCGTGGAAGTTAGCAAAAATTGTAAAATCTCCAATTCTAATTCTGTGATCTTTTCCAACTAGTAGCTCTGCTTACAGGCAGATAATGGACCATTGTATGGCAGCAGCCTTATCACCCAATGGGCAGGAAAGGCGACACTTAATGCATCAGTGATCTGACAACGCGGTCTTTATTAAAAGAAATTCTTAAGGTGTAACCATGACTGCAAGGGGAAGAAAAAAAGAAACAGAAGAACATTAGAACATTTCTTGCTGGGGTAAAAGCCAATACAAATCCATGGCATGGGGACCACTACGTCTTGTCTTTTTCTATAATTCCCTAAGAAATCAGCAACCCACCCTGAGTATGGCCAATTGGTGAAAGAACTCTCTAATGTGGTTTAAAACACAAAGGTGCACTTCCCTTTGCCCCCAAGGTGCACTAAAAGTCAGAGGCTGACTTCAGTATGTTGGCATCACTTATAAAATACATCTTGATTGACAGAAGACTTCCAAGACATTCTCTCAAACGTAGATGAGAAGATAAGACAGTAGCTGTAAGGCATATCCATAACACACACACATATATGGTATGCATATAAGAAGCATACTGCAGCTACCAGCCAGCCTTAAAATTAACCAGGATTTAAAATATATTTTTAGCATTTGAAATTACTGCTGAAGGAAAATTACTCCCTTAACATTTCACAGAAGACACTTCAGTATCTTCACATTTAAGAGCTACTACCATTAAGAGTTGATAAGGATCTGTAAATAATTAGTTAAAATGCCAGTTGATATCTCTTCAAGACAAAATGCAAATGAGCAAAATCCTCTTGTATGTTATATACCAACGTCTGCCCGCTTGGTTTTTAAAGTAGTGCTTCGACAAAATGGAACTATTACATCCTTTACGTTATTTGAGATGGTGAGAAGACTTCCAAACGCACTTCTATACATTTCTTCCCCTTCCTCAAAGCATACCTAGAGATCTCTAACCTCACCACTCTGAGATGCACTGCAGCAATGTGAGGCCTAAGACAAGTCAAAATGCAGCTGCCCACCCCACTTCAACCACAGGCTTTTCCTCACCTGCAGGAAGAGAGGCAGAATCCTAAACCACAGAATAATTCTGATTTAAATGGACCTCAGGAAATAATTTAGATCAATTCCTCACTCAGAGTAGGGTCAACAGAGACCGAGTTGACTTGCTCAGAATCTTGTGCTGTTGAGTCTTGAAGGAACATTCACCAATCTGTCTGTGCAACCTGTCTCAATATGTGATTACCCAAATTACTAAAGAAAGGGTGAGAGGAAGTGGCCTCAAGTTGCATCAGGGGAAGTTTAAACTGGATTTTAGGAGGAAGTTCTTTCCTGAGACAGTGGTTGGGCACTGGAGCAGGCTGCCCAGGGAGGTAGAGAAGTCATTTCTGGAGGTGTTTAAAAACAGAGCACTTGAGGCAATGGTGTAGGGCTTAGGAGGCTGTTGGGATGAGGGCTGGACTTGATGATCCTGGAGGTCCTTTCATGCCACATTCTATGATTCTACCCTCACAGTACTTTTTTTTTCCTTAACACTTCATTCAATTCTCTGCTACAATTTGTATCTTGTTGGCTTCTGTTCTTTCACCATATACCTCTAAAAAAGAATATCGTTATCACAAACTCAGCCATCAATACACATACTAATTTGTGAGCTGTTAAGCCATGGCTTATAGCTGCATCTTTTGCTGTGCTTAGGCTTTCCTAAAACAATAACACCAAAACAATCTTCTATAAAAGACTGGTGAGGTAACCTCTTAACATCTAAGTGAGAAAACCTTAAATTAAACCACTACAAATTTCTGAAGCGTCCCTGATCATTAAGGGATCAGCTCAGTGTCCTTTACCTTACACATTTCCAATCTTTACAGTGGTTCTTTATGCTTATGTAATGCTTTAGTGTTGGCATTCCTGCCATATTCAGAGTAGAGGCTTCCTTTTGAAAACCACCGAGTGCTTCAGGTTACACCTGCCAGTTGTAAATGCCTTTTCACCCAGAAAACTGACTTTAAAGTAGCTCTGACCTATCTACTGCTTTTCATAGCGATATAACTTCATTCTTTCAGAAGTTCAAATGCTAATTTCACTGACATGGGTGAACTCTAATCACTCAGGTAAAACATCTTAAAAACAATTAAACAGGGTCAGTGGACTCCATAATAAGAGGACTGTTCACTGGTGAAAATGTGTACAAGTTTCACATTGATCATATCACGCTGGACCCGGTTTTTGAATTCTTAATTCATAGGATCATAGGATGTTAGGGATTGGAAGGGACCCAAGAGATCATCAAGTCCAACCCCCTGCCGGAGCAGGACAAAACTATCTAACACAGATCACAGAGGAACGCATCCAGGCGGCTTTGAAAGTCCCCAGAGAAGGAGACTCCACGACCCCCCTGGGGAGTCTGTTCCAGTGCTCTGTGACCCTGACAGTAAAGAAGTTCCCCCTTGTGTTGAGGCGGAACCTCTTCTGCTGCAACTTACACCCATTGCTCCTTGTCTATCACAGGGAGCAAGTGAAAAGAGCCTGTCCCCCCCGCTCCTGGCCAGCCTTCAGATACTTATAAACATTGATCAAATCTCCCCTAAGTCTTCTCTTCTCCAGACTAAAAAGCCCCAAGTCCCTCAGCCTCTCCTCATAAGCCATGCCCTCCTGTCCCCTAATCATCCTCGTAGCCCTCCCCACATTACCACCTTTCTGGCCCCTGTTCCCCCTTCCCCCAAGGAGCAGCTTCCTAAAGTAAAACTGGCATGCTTTTGCTGTTACTGGTGGGTTTATTTAATTTAGCTTGGGTGTTCTGTGGTTTTATCCTGTTGAGGAGTTTATGTTTGTTTTGACTTTATTTTTGAGAAGGGTGATTATTTTTAGGTATGGTCTAATTAATACGTTTATCTCTCGACTTGTAAATAGCTACAGCAGACAGACACATACAAACTACCCCTTGTGGTATGTGCGAGAAGAGAAAGCATTGCATCACCACATTCATTGCTAAATAAGCATCCATCTACAAAGTGCAAGCCAATGCAAAAGGTGAATATTTGAAGATTCATGCTGGTCCTTAAAAATGCGTGAATCTTTCCATTAGAATCAGAATCATAGAATCATCATGGCTGGAAAGGACCTCCAGGGTCATCAAGTCCAGCACTCATCACAACAGCTACCTAACCCTACACCATGGCCTCAAGTGCTCTAGCTACTTGTTTTTTAAACACCTCCAGGGATGGTGACTCCTCCACCTCCCTGAGCAGCCTGTTCCACTGCCCAACCACTGTCTCAGCAAAGAACTTCTTCCTAAAGTCCAATCTAAGCCCTTCCTGACGCAACTTGAGGCCACTTCCCCTCATCCTATCACTAGAGATTTGGGAGAAAAGACCAGCACCAGCCTCGCTACAACCTCTTTTTAGATAGCTGTAGAGAGCAGTAAGGTCTCCTCTCAGCCTCTTCTTCTCTAAACTTAATAACCCCTTCACCCAAATAACCACTAATCTCAAAATCCTTAAAGATGAACAAGTTTTATAAGCATTGTATTGTTTCAAACATTTATACTGTAGTTGCTATCTTGTTCTTTTTATATTTTGTTGTTGCTGGTTTTATTTTATGACTTGTCACATTTAAATCACATTTATCCTCGTTTTTCTGGTAGATGCCAATGTGATTATAACATTTCCCGTGATAAAAAAAATCAAAAAACACACCTTCACAAAATTAATTCCTGCCTTGAGGGAATTTTCTTTTATCTTCTTCCAAAAACATTAACATTTAATCTCAGGAAACCCATTTTGTTTAAATGTTTTAGTCTGAAAAGTGATAAACCCCAGTTAGAGTGACTGTGTTTAGGAAGTCTTATCACTTTCACTCATTCCTCCTTTCACGTGGCATAACGCATTATTTCTGAAGAAAGCAGGAGTGTCAACACTAGCATCAAAGTTTACAGAAATCCAAACAATTTCAAAAAGAGGAAAAGTAAAAAAACAAGAAAAGAAAATCCCAGGTACCTGTCCTGATGTCTAGAACAAGTTTTTCTTTTGGACCACACCAACATAGTTTAGTGCAGCAAAGTTCATAGTTTAGCAAGGAAGAGCACACTGCAATGAAGAGCGATGGTTTACAAAAAGGACGTTTCCTTATTTCTTTCCGTTTCCACTCACAGGAAAGATAACTGAGGTGAGGTTATGCATTGCCAAGGCTGTTCTACTCCAGTTACTCTGTGTTTTTTAAGTGAGAAGTGAAACAAAACATTGAAAAGGTTTCAGAGTCACTGTGTTTGAATCAAAGCAATACAAACAGCATAGCTCGCATTTTATTGCTACTACCCTACTTATTTAACTACACATGACTACAGGCTTGAAAGACAAGGTCCTAAACTGGTTCTAAATTGCTGTAAACTTTAAATTCATTACCTGCACCACCGCCCAGGAAAGCTACAATCAGATGTACATTGTGCAACATGCTAATGATCTGAACACAAACATCACTAAACCTTATGTGCACCACAGCTTCCCTGCAATAAATAGAACTTTGCTGACAAATGTCCTCCATTGTTCAACTAAGTTCAGGTAAGATGAATCACACAGAAGCAACAATTCTTTCTGCTCCCAAAGCTTAATTTTTCCTTCTGTATTTCATTAAATACTGATCAAAAGGGATGCTGTGCACCTATGGAAGAGGTTTCATTATCACCTACTACTTGGTTATGTCAAATGAGAAAGATATGTAAGTTCTGGATGCATGACAGATAACTTTCCATAGGTGTCACACAGAAAACCATTGGATGGATTTGTTCTTAATTTGGAAAGCTGATTAAATATCCAGATACCTTTCAGTACCACTGAAAAAGTATTAAAATCAAAGAAAGAGGAACACATGACAAGACAGCTCTCTGAAGCTCAGCACAGACATTGTAACACACATTGCCACAACAGACATAATAACAGGACTCTTCCCACAGATGAAAACAAGCAGGCCTTCCTTTATGCTTTGAAGTATATTATTAGTCTAAGATATAAGTGTTTACTCCACTTTATCCTATCTTATATTGTTCCTTATGAGCGAAAAGGGCTACAACTTGATGTTTGAGTCACTTCAAAAAAGCTTGTGTTTCTCTTCTGCTTCCAGCAGTCAAACACCAACTCATGTCTTTAAATTCTCAAATTGATCTTTCCCAGCTGTCTGTGATTGCCAGGTAAACAAAGCCCAAACACCATATTCAGAATGGGGATGTTTCTTTAGAACAGGGTCAGAACTTGGTTTTTTTCCACAAGCTCTCCTACTAGAACTAAGGTCCAGGGCCCATAAAGCCTCCTTAATAGCCCTGTATCATTTGCAGCCTTTAGGTAGAGTATTTGCAATTCTTTGTCCTCTGGTAAACTCCCACAGTTCTTCCCTAAATAACAACATTTCTAATTGGAGAGCACTATCTTGAATGCTCAAAACAACTCACCAAAAAGCCACCCACCCAAAAACCCCACAACACATGTACACTGATTTCATTTCAAAAACCACCAAAGAAATTAGCACGAGTTAGATAAAAGATCAAAGACCTGCACTGCTGACTCACATTTACTCAGGTTCAGAAAGAAACAGGCTTAATCAAGGGAACAAGTCGCACGCGCAGCAGGTAAGGCATTCTCAATATCCTGCTCCATAAATAAGTAGTACTTTTGTCACTCTTACTAACAGTTTGTCTTGTCCACACGAAACTATTCCATTCAAAGAGAATCATTCTAACTTCATTTTCCTTGGAGCTTAGTGCAGGGAAGGGGTAATTCACTTATTTTTCCCGATACACTATTTAGAGCAGCTACTGCCACCGTGGTACAGCCAGCTGGGTTTGCTTCCACAAAAATGTCAAACTTTATTCCATTCACTCTAAAAATAACTTAGAATTTCTTCTACTGTATTCTTCATTGCACCTCTTCCTCTACACTTACGGTATTTTTTTTCCAGAAGCACAAACTAAAATTAACTGTGGTGGTGATCTCACCAACACAAATTCTCTACAGGAGGTACCCAGAAGTTCACACTTGCTCTATTTTCTGAATGCTGCTGAACACCATGCTTTGGAAGATATTTATTAGGTAGCCTTCACTCTGCTCTACTACCAAATGTTACAAACTTTAGGACACATTAAAGATGTGAAAGCACAGTGACCAATCCAGAAATAATGAGCATACACCACAGAACTGTGCAGCAATGCATCTGTGCAGTATGCAAGAGACTAAAAACAAACCAAGCAAAAACAAAATAAATGCACTCATTCCTCTTTGGCTCCATAAAGTTCACTCAGGAAGGACTCCTTGATTAAGTAGTTAATTTTTTAAGGAGTTAATTTTTTAAGGTTCTCCATAATATTTTGCCCACACATAACAGACCCCTCTACCTGTTTCCCCAAAACTGTTGCTATTATTCACCTTTGAGCTCTATGCCACAGAAAACACATTTGAAATTACTTACAGTACTCAAGTGTCATTACATTCTCCTATCAATTCATCTCCCCAGGGTCACATCTGCCCCCTACTAATCTTTTAGCCTGGCTTCCCTTTGGTTGACCAGAAATTGTATGAGGTCACAGAATCACAGAACCATCCCCCTGGCACAACATGATCATCTACATCAAGTCGCACAGGAATGCATTCAGGTGGGTTTTAAACATTTCCAGGGAAGGGGATTCCACAAACCCCCTGGGCAGCCCGTTCCAATGCTCTGCCATCCTTCCTATGAAGAAGTTACTTCTCATATTTACAAGAAAGCTCCTATGTTCCAGCTTACACACGCTGCCCCTTGTCCTATCATTTGATGCCACTGAGAAGCACCTGGCTCCATCCTCCTGACATCCACCCTTTCCGTATTTGCAAACATTAATGAAATCACCCCTTAGTCTTCTTTCTTGTAAGCTAAAGAGAGACCCAGCTCCCTCAGCCTTTCCTCATCAGGGAAAAGTTTCAATCCATCATCTTTGTGGCACTATATTGGACTCTCTCCAGCAGTTCTATGTCCTTCTGGAACTAAGGTGCCAAGAACTGGAACAATATTCCAGATGTGGTCTCACCAAGGCAGAGTAGAGGTAGAGGAGAACCTATCTCAACCTACTACCCACTCCCCTTCTGATCCACCCCAGGATGCCATTACTGGCCTTCTCAGCCACAAGGGCACGTTGCTGGCTCATAGTCATCCTGCTGTCCAGCAGGAACCCCAGGCCCCTTTCTTCTATGCTGCTCTCCAACAGGTCAGTCCTCAACTTACACTGGTAGCTGGGGTTGTTCTTGGCCAGATGCCAGACTGTACACTTGCCCTTGTTATAGTTCATTACCTTTCTCCCTGCCCAACTCTCCAGCCTGTAATGAAAATGAAAAATCTACACACAGCCAAGACTTCACGACATACAGTTGGCTGGAATGCATTGCATCAACAATTTAACTCAAATACATAACGGCAGCTTAAGTCTACGTTGTCAACACATACGTGGAGCACTACTCTTATGCAGTGTTATTGAATGTGCTTATTTCACATATACATAGTGTGGAGACTCTCAAACCCAGATGTATGTAGCACTCACGAGCCCAGTTAAAAAAAGAAACACATAGCACAATCTATCATTTCTCTGCCTTCTGTGTTTATATTACAGAGTAACAACATTTTCAAGAACACACAGCAAACCAGAAGCATCTCTGCTTATCGTCAGAATCAAATATTCAACTACCATTGAATTAAATACAACAGTCCCTCCTCAAACCCCCTAAGCCCTCAACTAAAACCCAGACAGAACACAAAAAATAGCTGTTATGCAGCAAAGCTGCCACACTCACTCCTTTCCATTTTAAAGGATATAGAGTCAAATGCTTTGCAGGCATACACGACTTATAAAAGGATGAAAATAGATTTTAATATCTGATACTTCTGCTATCCACTCATGAAGAAAACCACAACAATATGAACCAAATTGAGAAACGTTATCATCATCATCATCCATGGTACGAAAAATATTTACAAAGAGGTTTTCCTGCCCGTGCACCTTACTGGTACCACCTAACAGTTCACAGGCTCCAGACCTGCAATGAAGTCCACATCCCTGGAGGTGTTTAAGGATTGACTTGACTACGGCCCATAGTGTCCTGGTCTGGCTGATGTTAGGTCACAGGCTGGGCTTCATGAGCTTTTCCAGCCTCAATAATTCTGTGTGATTCTGAGGCACCTGCCAGTTGTGCTCTGCAGCTTCAAAGGCTCTGTGTTTCTGTTGTGAAGTGCACCACAAAGGTATGAAAGAATCAGATTCTTCTGTTTAGCTCTTATTTTTAAATGATGGGAACATCACTAAAGCAACCAAGCTCCCTCTGCTGTCACATTTACTTCTGAGTTGCAGTTAAAGCACAAAGCCAGACAAAAAGCCTTAAACAGATCTTGGCCCTTAGGGGACAGAGAAGCTTAGGTTTTTTGTAAGTCTGAAAGTTCTAAGTTCCAAATGTATTTTAATCAATAGTTACTGTAGCACCTAAAGTTTCCATGCTATTATACAAACTAACATGTTTGTATACTGTAGAAGTAATCCCTGCCTTCAAGAAACATAAATAGAAACACTAAAAATACCACCCAAAGAAAGAGCACCATCCATTTCTCCTCAGCTCAAAACATTCAGAAAACATGGGTTCCTTATCTCATTAACTTCTCATCTGTATTTCAATTATTAAGATTTTTCATCATATCCACTCTGATATGAAGGGCTCTTCTCCCCTAAAACACATTTCAAGGATTCTCCTGTCAACATATAAAACTCCAGTACCACAAACAAATTCAAACTACAGCTGACGACACCAAGCTGTGTGGTGAAGTCAAGGTCCTGCAGGAAAGGGAGGCCATCCAGTGGGACCTTCCCCGGCTCCAGAAGTGGGTTCTCGCATCAAAAGAAGCAGTGACAGCTGGTTGAGGGAGGTGATTCTCCCCCTCTATTCTGCACCGGTGAGACCCCACCTGGAGTAATGTGTCCAGTTCTGGAATACTCAACATAAGGACGACATTGAGCTCCTGGAACGTGTCCATAGGAGAGCAACTCAAATGATCACAAGGCTGAAGCTCCTCCCCTAAAAGGACAGGTCGAGCAAGTTGGGGTTGTTCAGCCTGGAGAAGAGGAAGCTCCCAGGTGACCTCAGAGGAGCTTTCCAATATCAGAAGGGGGCTACAAGAAAGCTGGGGTAGGGCTTTTTACTGGAGTCCATAGCAAGAGGACAAGAGGAAAGGGTTCCAAACTTGAAGAGGGGAGACTGAGGCTGGACATTTTGAGAAAATTCTTTTCTGTGAGGGTGCTGAGATGCTGGAACAGGTTTCCCAAGGAAGTTGTGGCTTCCCCATCCCTGGAATTACTGAAGGTCAGCTCTGTTGGTGTCCTCAGTAACTTGATCTAGTGAGGGTGTCCCTGCCTGTGCAGGCCAGTTGGATTTAGATGATCATTAATGTCCCTTCCAACCCTACCCATTTTTTTAGTAGAAGCCTGAGGATGGTGCTTGCTTACAGTACTCACCTCAATCCACACTGGATTACACGGGTCTGTTCTAAACTAAGCTTGAGCCCATCACCTCAGTTTAAAATTCAGCTCTTTCTCCCAGGTACACGCAGACAAAACTGTTGATTTCCATGTTCAAATCAAAACTGTTTTTTTTAATTTCAAGATTAAACTGAAAATTGACTTTTTGAGACTGGGATCTCTGAAGGTGTCCAGTCTGTATCTGAATGAAGTGTGCCATTTCAGAGACATCTACAACCCTGTCAGATAAAACCATACTGGTAAACAGCAGCAGCTGATCAACCTCCACTCAACCTGACTCCAAGCACTTCTCAGCAAAGAAATCTGTGTACGTATTTACATTTCTTGCTTCGTATTCCTCCTTCCACATGTGCACACACACACACGATTGCTGGGAAAAAACAAGGGGAGATAAACTTTCCTTATTCCCAAAGTCACTTCAAAAATGCATGAAAGTTTAGACTTGTACCAAAAAGTGTAAGCTAAGGTTTTAAGGTCACATCAAACAGTTCCAGTCATTAAAGATCTCAACACACACTGCTAAACAGAACAGATGATTCTACTATTCTAACACATTCCTGTTAGTACAGCTACACTTCAACTCATCTACCATTTCAGCTGTATACTACAGCATTCTGCGAACCGACAGGGAAGTTGCTCAACTCAAGAAACAGTATTAACAATTTGCTGGATCCTAAAGCTTCTGCTGTTGTTGGAGACAGGCACAGAAGCAGACTTCAAAGAATATTTTTACATCACCATTTCAAGATGCCTTCTCTGCTAGAAATAGCACCTACTTACTGTTTTAGCTAATCAAAGAACACGGTAAGTATAAATAGAAACACAAGTGAGATGCAGGGGAATACTGAGCTGGCATTACTGAAGCATACATGCAAGAACACCGCACAAAAACGATAAGCACATCTGCACAGTGGATTTTGTCCCATATAGCCTAACCAGGCAGCAGTCTATATACTGAGAAACATTTCAGCATTAGCAAACCCTCTTCAAACAGAAGGAGCTACGCCAATGTGAAAGCGTTTTGTGAATAGCTGGGGAACAGCCTGATGAACTGGTATTTGCAGAGGCACTTCTGGGAAGTGATACAGGTTCAAGCATCACTTGAAAAGTACCACTTTTCATTGACACATGTGAACGAAAACACTTCCTACAACAGGGAAATTTTCAATTTGACTTGACTTGCCCTATGACTGCACAATTGCTAAAGCCTTTGTAAGAGTAATGACTATATGACTAGATGGAAAGGAATTTGTAGGACCGATCTTTTCTAGACAGTTTCAAATCAATTAAAGCTGATATAAAACCTATCCTGGGGAAGTATTATTAAAAAAAAGAAAGTGTTCCACTACAAAGACATTATCATCCTTGGAGCAAACTATTAACTTTGGACTTGGCAAACCTTCATTCACACTGCACAATTCTTTGACCACAGTTATGAAAGAGTAACTGATTTCACGGGTGATTCACAGAGAATGTACAAAGCATGAAATACTTGTTTCACACAGCACTCCCACCCCTTTATAAACTGTTATGATTAACAAATTGTAAGTTCCTTTGACAATTTCATGTGTAGGGATGATTTTTGTTAGAGAATTCATGTTGTTTGTGGAGCTTTTTTCGTTATTTTCATACTTATTATCAGCACTTAAAGCAGTCTCAATTTAATTTTGCTTTAAGCCTGCTTAAAACATATCTATCAAAGAGCAGTGGAGAGCAAATGCTATGGTGGCAGCCTTTGACATAACTTCTAAAATAATTCCTTCATAATTTCAGTTCCTTCATCTATTACAAAGAGTTTTGCAAGGATTAAGTCCTACAAGCTTTTTGTAGTGAAAGAAAATTTGAAAAAATGATAGTTGCACCCCAATAATTTATCATCTTTGATGTGGAAGTACCATCACATGCCTTTAAAAGTAAGTGCAAGTAATTACAAAAGCTAATTAACCTGTAAAGCACACAACCTATTTTCAAGTAAAAATGTTTTTCAAGTGTTATTACTTTACACAGAAGAATAATTGCATTTGCCATTTAGATTTACTTCTGGAAGATGATGGTTTTTTTCTACTCACATTTTTGTTCAAGCTTGTGCTGTCAGCAACCTGGCTTAGAAAGCTGAAGATGGTGCCAAGACACTGCTTGCTGATTCCTATGCCAAATAACTCTCCTATTGTTTTTCAGGACCTACACTGACATCTTTTTGGGCAAAGCAGCAGTCAGAAAACCAGTTCAAACTCAAGAGTCTGAAAACTGGGAAAGTGTGGCAAGATTTTTACCAATATTTGAAAACTTGCTCAGTTTTTCTTTGGTTTTGTTTTTTTATTCTCTTCTCAGAAATGGATAAGCCATGCAAAAAAGTCATCAAATGCCTTTAAAAGCTTGGCTGAATTCCTGGGTGTATTAAATTCAGGCAGTGTTGGTAGAACACTTCACAACTGAATTCATGGTGATGAGTAGCTCAGATTAACAAATCTGATTTATAAATTGCTATTTTCCAATGTTCTTGTTACTTGGCTCTCTTCCATTTGTTTACTAGACAACACTGAGGAGAACCCAGGTTTTTAGTATTACCACATACTTATTCCTCAACTTATTCCTCCCTATGCAAAAGAAATAAATTAGATAAACCCTTGACTAGGAAGTCAAGTGGTGCTACACCAAGTAATTTTTACCATCTGCATTTTCTTAAAGTATTTTCTTTATATTTTCAAGATATTCCGGAGGCACATTCAGCCAATTTAGGATGTGGTTCTTATCCATTGAGACAGTTTACATTTCTATTCCAACAACTGTAGTTTAATGGCAAAACAAGAGGTCTACTATATTTGTTCTGTTTCTAGAGAATTTATTTCTTAAGAGAGTAATAATGAAAATTATGTCTTCATAATCATAAGTTAGAGTACTGCTTTAAAGAAAAAAACATTCCTCAAATACCCACAAGCTTAAACAGAACACCTGTCTTTTGTGAAGGGAAAAAAGAGGAGAATATAATTTTTAAATTTATTTTGCAAGTAAGCAACTAGCCTGGCATTTACACTGAAAATATCTTGGTCTACCTTCCCCAAGCTTCTATCACATAATTTAACCTCCAACTATGTCTCACTGGCTTTCTGAAAGCAGGTACAAGTTTAGAATTAAATTCCACTTACAAAGTGAAAAGCAATTCAACTTTAAAACTCTCACACAAACCTCTTTGTGCAAAAAGCACAGAATCAATAAAAAGGGACTTCAGGGCACTGGGGCAATTGCTTAGGGGATTGGGAATAAGGGTGCTGTTTTTGTCAATCCCTTCAGTGGCAAGAACAGACACTAAAAGGAATGAGAAAGTTCACCAGATTAACACATGGCTCAGACTGCTATCGTCAGTGGAATCCTGGATTCTTTGATAACAAGGAGGTTTACAGGGCACTAGGCCTGTTGAGGACCGATGTAGTTGAGCTGTCTCAAGGGGGAAAAGGTTTCTTGCTAGTGAGTTGACAGGGCTCATCGAAAGGTCTTTAAGCTAAATCCAAAGGGGGAAAGGGATAAAACTCTGAGGCTGAGTAAACGTGAGCTTGGGGTTTGCATTCAACCATTGGGGCTTAAATCAATAGCCCAGTTCAAGTGCACCTACTCAATGCACACAGTGTGGACAACAACAGGGTAATTATGATCTAGCCACCATCATTGCAACATGGTGGGACAACTCGCATGACTAGAGTGCTGCAAATCAATGGCTATAGGCAAGTACAAGCCTGTCAGCCTGACCTTGGTACTGGGGAAGATCATGGAGCGGTTCATGCTGAGCCTGCTCACACAGCAAGTACAGGACAGCCAGGGGATATGGGCCAACCACATAGGTTTAGGAAAGGCAAGTCTTGCTTGACCAACCTGATCCCATCCTATTACCAAGTAACCTTACCTAGACCTCAGCAAAGCATTTGACACAGTCTCCTAAAACATTCTCCTAGAAAAGCTGGTGGCTCACAGCTACACAGGTGGAGCCTTTGCCAAGTAAAACACTGTTTGCATGGCCACGCTGAGATATTTGTGTTGATGGAGTTAAATTGAATTGGTGGCTAGTTGCAGGTATTGCCTCAGTATTGCAGCCTGTCTTGTTTGACATCTTTACAATGCTCTGGATGAGGGGATTGAATAAATCTTCGTCAAGTTTGCAGATGACACAAAACTGCACAGCTGTGTCAATCCACTTGAGGGTAGGAAAGCCCTACAGAGAGACCTGATCAGTAGGCTGAGGTCAGCTGCAGAAGGCTTAACAAGGCCAGGGGCCGGGTCCTACTCCCAATAACCCCCTGCAACAATACAGACTTGGGAGAGAGTGCCTGGAAAACTGCTTGGATAACTGCTCGGCAAAAAAGGACCTAGGTAGGATGCTAACTGACAGGTGGCTGAACATGAGGCAGTAGTGTGACCAGCAAGACTAGAGAAGTGATGATGCTCATTCCTCTCTACTGGATACTAGTGAGGCTTCACCTCAGGCTCAAACATTGCACTCAGTTTTTGTCACCTCAATAAAAGAAAGAAATCAAGGTGCAGGAGGCAACAAGGCTGGTGAAGGGCTTGCAGGACAGGTCTTATGAGGAGTGTATGAGGGAACTGGGGCTGTTTAGTCTGAGGAAAGGTAGGATGAGGGGAGATCTTACTGCTCCTTACAGAATGAGGTTGTAGAGAGGTAGGGGTCTCCCAAGTCACTAGCGATAGAACGAGAGGAAATGGTGTCCAATTACTCCAGGGGAGGTTTAGATTGGATATTAGGTACAATTCTCACCTGACAGAGCAGTCAGGTATTGGAACACTGTCTGGGGAGGTGGTGGAGTCATCATCCCTGGAAATGTTAAAAAAACCCCTGTAAATGTGGCACTAAGAAACATGATTTAGTGGGGAAGGTGGTGTTGGGTTGATGATTGGACTTGACATCTTAGAAGTCTCTTCCAACCTTAATGATACTATGAAAAACTAAGTCAGTGATATCCATCTAAACCAGTAAGGTACTGTGTGCTAGTTGATTACGATTTCAAGCTTTACTACAGACAGAGATTATGTAGGAAGATCAGTAGCATTTTCATGTTTACACAGCCTATTTTCAAAACAGATTCAGACTACTACATTGGTATAATGTATTAAGTCTTTCCATACAGCACTGTTTTGTGTGCATTGCATCCATCAAATCTTTAGTGATAAGACATCAGTCAGAGATACTCTGCGAGGCCGCTCCCATGAATATGCATAGCCATAATTAAAACAGCTTTCATCTGTTTACTACTACTACTACTAAATGAATACTTCTAAGCTGGTGATTAGTGTTGTTCTAAGAGCAGCTGAACTAGGTCAGATCAAAAGTCCACATATTCTAGTGCCACACACACGTCTTCACTAATGCAACTTATAGCTTACATTTAGCTGTATCTCCTTTCTACTGGTTTTCAGTCACTTTTCTTAATTAGATATGTTTCTTTCAGATCTTTGGAACCACAAGAATCACACGGCCTTGATTTATAATTCCTCCTAATTGTTCTTCTATTGGAGTACACATAAAATGAGTTCTCTACTCTTCTTTCTCCAATTTAATACTTCAGACTTTATCCATTAACCTCTGGTGTTCTTCAAATGAAGGGCCTCCATCTGGGATCACACTTGTCAAACTTCTCTGCATCTTCTCTAACTCCATTACATCCTCTTCCCGTTAAACCAGTAGTACTTTAGCGTAAAGCTATGCTTACACTTCTAGACACGATTATCTGAAACAGTATTACTTCAGTTGTCAAGCATTTACAGTCTGATTTTTTACAGGACCTTTTCAACCAAAGTTTTGATTTTAAGAAATTGGTTTTCTCTAGAACGTGGATCAAGGCAACAGCTTCCATGTTTTTCCCAAATGAATCTGAAAAATATCATCTGAATATCAATTAATTGTATTTTTTTATATCCTGAGAGCATGCAATTCTGTCAGCTGATAAACCTAAAACGACGATGTCAAATTTCAGAAAGCAGTGCTGCCTTTGAAATTGTGAATCTTGTTTAATAGAGCTAGATATCCTTGCTTTGAAAAGGACAGTCAAATGCAGAGGCAACAGGACAAACAAGATCAAAGAATCAAAAAGAATTATGTCCTTTTACTTTACAAATGAAATGATTTAACCAAACACTTTCCTGAAAGGCTCAGGATGCTCCCAGCACTCTCAGGATGATGCCATGGCAAATGCTGAAAGTGAAAATAACCTGTTTCCAGTGAACAGGCTATCATTTCATACGTCTGGACAGCACTGGTCACACTGCTCACACCAGCAAAAGCCTGGTGATGTGTAGATGTTCTATTTCCACTTGCCTGCCTCTGTAGTGAGGATGCTGACCGTCTCCTGGTAAGTTGCCACCACTTTCTGGGAGCACTAGTTAGACAACAAGTTGATTTAGTTACCAGCAGGTTTTTGGTTTTTTAAGACATGCAGAGCTTCCCTACTAAAACTGAAAGAATATTCATTCTATGAACAGACATTTGGCTCTACATTTATTTTAACCACGGGGAAATAAAAGATTCAATTAAGATATTGTCTCAAAAGGAAATATAAAGAAAAAAAGCTAACTCTAGAAAGGCGTTAGTAAAGTTTATGAGCTGGTCGCTCCACAGAGTGATAAAACAGCTTCTATCATCAACAGATTGCCTGTGTAGATGTTTGCATCAAGGAATCAGGGAACAACAACAACAACAAAAAAGGTACAGTCAACTGCTCCTGAAAAACAAGCCTCATAGCTCAACTTTAGTGCCCACTTCTCAAAAACAACTGGGATTTCTACAGCAATCTTTGAAAGCAAGTGTGAAAAAACAAGAAGCTTATACTCTGTAGCTCATGTTATTGCTTAACAGTATTCAACATGGCATATTTAGAGTGAGCAGGTAGTTTTCTTCCTAGTTACTTTACAGAGCAGATTATTACTTTCTTCTTGTTGTTGAAGGATCTCGATTTTCAAATGACTACCTAAAGGATGAAGAAGTAAGCTCCAAAAGGCCCTTGAACCCGTAGTAATGCTACACATATGTGATAGTTTAGGTTATTATTTTACTTTGGGAAAGTCCCTTTCCCAAGGCAAATTTAAAAAAGAGTCAATTAAGTAGTCATAATTAGGCAGTACACAAAGACAAAAAAATATTCACCAAAATAAATTCTATACAGAATGTCATTAGACTGCTGAACTATTTATATAGGGCAAACAGGAACATATTTTAATTGGTATCTAAATTCATATTCTTCTACTTCATCTTGTGCCACAATGAAACCCTTCAATCTATTTTTGAAGCAAAAGGGTCTCCTATGAGCAGACCAAAAAAAAAAACACTCAAAAGGAGAGCAGAGCCACTTAAAACATAACATGAACCACTTTGGCTGCCTCAAAACAAGTTATAAAGATACACAACCTTTTGATAAGTTGACACCATTCAGCTCGCCCATTGCCCAGACAGGTCAGATCTTGAGAACACATTATTCTCTTTAAGCTCACCAGAACAGTGTGTGCAAACTCCTGTCCTAACTTCCTACAGAGTATTAATTGTTCTCTCCTCAGCTACATCAGTCCTGTTCCTGAGTATTTGTAGAAGCACAAAGCAGTCTTGCTTGTAGGTTTTTCCCCCCATGTGTCCATTCAGAAGCGTGCTGCCTCTCCTCTCTGCCTACTTACTGATATAATTCACAAAGCATTTGTATCGCTCAGGAGGTTGCTTACAATTACTGATGCACATCAACTGCTATCCTGATACACCATCACCTTTTTTAGGACTAGGAGCTCCTCAGCATTCTGAGAATCAGTTTTCCCCTAACTATTATCTTGGCCAGTACTACAGTGATCAGGTGAATCATAACAGCATAGAGTAGTAGTACTGGAAGATGAGTACAGCTAATTACTGAAAATCACAGCTTCAAAGACTGTTCCACACAATGTTTATACACCCTATTACACTTTGAGCAAGTAAATATGTATTAATTCATTAAGTATCCAAGTATAGCTTACAGACTAGCAATAACCTAAGGCTGAGGGAGCTGGGTCTCTTTAGCTTGGAAAAAAGGAGACTGAGGGGTGACCTCATTAATGTTTACAAATATGGAAAGGGTGGGTGTCAGGAGGATGGAGTCAGGCTCTGCTCTGTGGCAAACAATGACAGGACAAGGGGCAATTTGTGTAAGCTGATACATAGGAGGTTCTACATAAATATAAGAAGGAACTTCTTCACAGTGAGGGTGATGGAGCAGTGGAACGGGCTGCCCAGGGGGATTGTGGAGTCTTTGGATAGATTTAAAACCAGCCTGGACATATTCCTATGTGACTTGATGTAGGTGATCCTGCTCTGATGGGGGGGGTTGGACTAGGTGATCTTTCAAGGTCTCTAATTTTCTGTGATTCTGTGACCTCATACAATTTCTGGTAGCCCAAATGGCTATCAGAACACCAAAGAGAACAAGGTCTAAACATACACAGAAATAAATCAAGTCACATCAACACAGACCTGTAGAACAACCAATTCCATGGTATTTTGTGCAGTACAAGACATGGTCTGAAAGCATGAAAAGCCAAGCTTCTTTGAAAAATGAACAAACAAGAACAGCGGCTTAGAGGCAAATTTTTAAAAGTGAAGTCTTGCTATGTTATGGGAATGTATTATGAAATTAGTGTCTTCTCTCTTCCCATCCCTTCTAGTTGAGCGCTGAGTGCCATATACCATTAGCTGAAATTAAGTCAGGCAACTATTTTTTCTTTTTTCCATTTCAATACAGAACTTTGAAATCAAGCAAGGAAATAGCCCAATTTATCTCTAAAAATAAGACCAGAGAATGTAGCAGCTCTTGACTATGTTTCCCTTACAAGGATCCTTCACAGAAAAGTACATGTTTCAGTTTAGAACAATGACAATTAATGCCTGTGGGAATAAAGCAAACTCATTCTTCCACAGTAATATAATTTCCTGTAACTTTAATTTTCAAGTTATGATACTACAGTAGTTGCTTGAATACATCACTTGACAGTCTACATTGTGATTAGGATTTGAAACAATTAGCTGCTTTCAGTTTAATTCCTCACATTTAAAAGTTAATTTTACATATTTATTATAAAAAAACCCCACATTACATGAAAAAATACTTTACCAGTATTTCGCAGTACCAGTTTCACATATTTTCAAGGATGTTAACAAATTTCTCTAGCTCTGTATTACATTCTTTCCAATGACAAAATCAAATAAAACTTGTAAGCACACCTGGAGCAAAGAAGTTGCAGCCATCCTCTTCTCTGGATTACAATGGAACTGACTTTAGGGGCTCCAGAAATCTATATTCACTTCCTGCAAAGGCTAATATTTAATCTACAGCACAGGGGGCATATCTGAATTGCTTCAGCACAGATGTAACAACTGACAGTGGTTTGCAGAGAGGCAACACTGAAGAGACTACACTCTAATGTCAGTCCCTGAGAACACTTAATGGATCCCCAGTTCAGATGTGGAGGAAGCTGCAGTTCTTCTTGTGAGTGCTTGTACAGCTATTTTTCATTCGGCAACAGTAAGAAATAGTGTTTTCATGGGAAGATAGCTATAGGAAACAGAGCAAATGCAACCAGATTGGAGAGAACAGACCTGCATCCTTTCCTACTGACATTAAAAATAAATATCAGCACTTTGCTTTCAGGTTTTAATGATGCACAGGAAAACCGTTTAATTATTACACCTCATGAGAAGGATTCATTAAATACTTCAAAGAAAACTTATAAAAAGACCAGCATTCTATTGTATAAAATAAAAAAAACACCCTACATTCCCTTGTAGGCATCTCAGCCAACAGTACTGGGTCTTTCTCAAAACAAACCCTGGGGTTTATTATTAGGCCATGAGAAACACTGATGCAATGATGAGTTCAACGGACATCGTGTCATTCACTCAGGCAGCTCCACAAGCCAAAACAGAGTCAATCCATACAGTGAAGTTATGCATGTTTTAGTAATTACTATATCCTTATGCCCTGACTTTAAGGCTCTAGAAATTCAGTAGCACTGCTGTAAGTGGTATAAAACAATGAAACACGCCTCACAAACCCTAAAGAGCTAGTCACACTCCAGACTGCTTGTAATCCCATTCAAGAAATTCCCATCGTTTTCATATGGAAATTAAACATTGCTATTACATAATTTCATAAACAGTAACAAAAACCCAACAAATTATTTTGATATGCAAAAGAAATCTTTTATTTTGAAAAAGAAAAAAAAAAACAAACAACTGGAAGATGAGCTGTTCCTAGAGCCTTTAATCTGAATTTTAACTTGAATATTTTAAGCAGGCCTACCAGAAGACATGTTTATGCTTTCCATGTTTAGAAACAAACTGTATGTAAAGTTGATCTCCAAATAATCTCAAGTATATTAAATGCTGTTCAAAGGCACAAGACTAACAATTAATAACATCATTCAAGAATTCTGTTCGATTACCAGTTTTCAAAGATGGCTGTAGACTCTCTACTACATTTACCCATGTTTTAAAATGAGCCATTGGATAATGTATTAATTTGAACTTCACATTACTGTATTCATAAGACAGCTGGAAAGGTTTTCTATTTTGAGATATTTTGTTTCTCAGTTCAGCACTGCACTTTTCCATGAATACCTCTAACAGCTAACTTCAGTATCCACTTTAATCCACAAGGAAGATGGAGGCATAGCATTCAGTAACCAAATATTTCTTCATCTGAGTTTCAGGAAAGCCTCCCACACAAAACCACAGATCTGTTGGTAAGGCTTTACCAGGAACATTACAAAAAGCACTGTAAAGCAGTTTGGACTTCTCTAGTGATCACAACACCATCTCCTCACAAAAATAAAAACAACTTTGATAAAATGAATGCAAAAAATTCCTCAACCACAAATCCTGTTTTTTCTGTTGTCATTCTCCAGTGACATCAGAGGCCTGGAAATAAAATGGAGAATGCTGTATTCTGTTGGCAACATCATGACAAGAGCAAAGAACAATTTAACCTCTAAATTGTCCATTAACAAGAGTTTATTTTCTTCTAGTTCCATCAACTAGATTGATTCCTTTGCCAAAACTAGTAGGATGTGGTTATTCACAGACAACAACCTAAAGGACAAATATGCCTAAACTTGACCCATCTACTGTCAGCATTTCAACGTGAAAAAACTCAAGTTCAGTTGTTAACCTGCATTTTCACTCTGTGTAAAATCAGAAGTGCTGCATGAAGTCCCCAGTAGCACACAGACTCAAGTAATTCAAACTACTACAGGGCAAATTAAGAAGCGTAACTGATCTACAGGAATCACACTGAGTATTTATCCCTCATAACAAGGACGCACAAAGAAGAAAGTCATAAATAGCAGTTTGGTTTGGCTCTGCTACAGAAATTTATCACTATCCTTTCTTCCCACCATTCTTTTTCAGGGACAGAGGGGAAACATGGAGGAGAAAGTGAGCTGAGGATTGTATTTGGTATCAAAAGCAGCCAAGTTCAACACTTAAGTATCAGCATTTTTAGATACATTGCAGGCGAGGATGCACATACATACACTGGTACTTCTGGCTTATGACCTCCAAGAAGTATGCCAAGTAAGCCACCAGTATGCAGTTTATTAAACACATCTGTTAATGGTAATTTCAAATTAATACAATTACATTTAGTTGTCCCAAATGCTCACTCTTTTGCTCTTAGTTTAATGAGGGGAAAAATAAGCTTATAGTAAAATAAAACAATTTCTGTAAAGCATAACATATCATTTAAAGTCTTGACTTTTCAGTATTCAGCACCATATCCTGAGCAGCAGAAGATCCTGCAGGGTTCATTTCAGGCTGCAGGCATTTGATACTGAACTGACCTCACAGTATTTACATTCCCCTCAGGAAAATTTGGCATGCAGTCCAACTGGGGAAGATCATGTCTAATACTACTTGAGCTACCAGTGCTAGAAGCAAGCAGAGTAACACTGAAAAAAGTAGAGAACATACATAGAAATAAAAGGAAAAATAGGAAGGGAAGGTCAAACAATCTAAGAAAATAAGAATTGAAGAGACAAAAGTTGGAGATTATTGTTTTTCTGATGTTTTTCTGACTTCTGATCAGAAGTCACTAATTTTTTTCATTTTTTCCAAACTAGTAGTGCAGACAGGTTTTTCAACTAGTAAAAAGAAAACCATGTGAGCTCAAGGAAAATAAACTAATCAGAAGATCTGAAATACTTGTCTCTGCTCAAAATAAATCAACAACTGCCAGCTACAACTTTCTGTGCACTCTGCTTGATTTCTTCTTGTCAGAGCCATATCTTTGACAAATTTGGGCAGGAAGAGAACCCAACAACACAAAACTCCTCCATAAACTCCGTTTTGGACCATTCCCACTATAGCTGTAATAGAGACATCTGTCAAATCAAGCCGTTCAATCAAATTCAAAATGTATTCACTCCCATCCATTACAACACGTCCCTACTGTTGCAAATACAAAGGCCAGTCAGCAAATCCTGCTCCTATTTTTCCTGGAAGTGCTTATCCCATCTTTGAACAAGTGAAAAAACATGTCTGTTGTCTTACAGATTCCCTCCATCAGCTACATAATCTCCTATAGAGCTGTAGGTGAAACAGTACAAGAGACACGGGCCCTGAACCAACTGCAGATTAATTTCCTCACCTCCTTTAAGAATCAAAGCCTTTGCTTTGAAAATTGTATTTCCAATTGCATAAGGCAATTTTTAAACAAAGTAAAAGAGCTGAAATGCAAGAATTCTAGTACAAATTAATGCTGATTGCAATACTTGTCTAAAATGGCAGTACCTTCAATTCTCATTAACGATTACTGCCTGCTTTAATGACATACAAATAGCATCACCAAAAGTCAGAGAGACAACTCCATTACTTCACAACTACAAAAGACGCGCTCCCCTATTATTTAAAACCAGGATGGTAACAATTCCAGCTCCTCAGCTGATGCAGCCTCTCTGGTAGCTCATAATCAAATAATTCAGAGCTCTGAAACACAGCCATCCTCATTGACAAGCTAATAGATCACTGCTTTTATCAACAGACTTTTTCTACTTCCTGCTCAATTCACATAGCTCTTTTTCATCTACAAAACAGAACTTACATAATTGAACTCAGAAATGTTTTGAAGGAGCAGGCACCCAAACAAAAGATACTAATGAAGGGGATAAAGCTCTGGCATTTGAACTGACTGCTGTATTTGATAGCACATTTTGGTTTTTTAATCCAGAGTGAGCAATTGGAGGCAACAGAAATCCCGAATTTCTTGTTAGACAGGTTTGGCACTCTCACCTGAAGCTGAACAAAAACCACAACATAGCAAGCTCCGCTCTGAAGTGTATTGCAAAATCTCTTTTGCATTTAGCTTAGATTATACGAAGAAAGAACACCTCGGGAAGATGTACTGATTTTTCCTGATGTCTAGAATTCTCTCTGTCTTGAGAGGGAAGCAAAACATGTTTCATGTAAGAAAGACGCAGTGGGGAAGTCCTTGAAACAGGCACAAATGTTACACACACACAAAAGTATATATGAAAAACCACTATTAGCATTGACAGAGCCAAGAAGATCCTGTTTCACTTCATTTATATTTAAACAAAAGTCACCTTAGTCACGCCAGTAGGCATCACCCATCTAAATAATTCTAAGGCTTCACCCTTTATGCTGTTTACTATGGACAATCCATTGCGCTCAGCTGTAAAATGACACAGATTTAATGGCTTTCAGTTAAGTTACTCTACTTCTAAGAAAATTTGTCTTACATACTATTTGTGGCAAAGAAAGTTTCTACGTAAGTGTCCAGAAAAAAACAACTACTTCAGTTTAGCAATTGAATTATCAGACAGGAGCTGAAGAAATACAAGGCTCAGCACGAAACTGTACAGAAGTCAAACCACCTTTTCTAGCAGTACTATCACAATCTGCACTCTGCTTCCTTCTAGTTTCATCTGCACACTACTTCAAGGCAAGGTTTATTAAGTGGCCTTATCCACTGTCAGTTCTTTTTCATCTGAAGCTGAGCAAAAGGAGGGACCAAAGCAAGAGACAGACTATATAGAAGAGATCAGAACATACTGGTGTGTCAAGGCACACTGGCCTGGTGTAGTTCCTATGAATGCTTGCATGAAGAGGTGATAAACCCTTTCCTTACTGACTGCTAATTACAGAGAGATGGCCCAAGACTCCCAGCAATGCAGGCTCCCAAACTGAATATTTTTTAAAACATTCATTACCTCAAATAACTACCTCCTTCTTGATCAAAGGTAAATCCAGTGATATACACTCCTAAAATTTGCTACAGAATCACTGTGAATTCATTATTTGAAATCAAAGATTCAAACAATATTTTCAGTTGGAAAAGACCTTTAAGATCGATGAGCCCAACAATTAAACTCAGATCACCAACCCCACTGCTTAACCATATCCCTAAGCTCCATATCTACACAACTTTTATACGCATCCATGAATGTCAATTCAACAACTTCCTGGGCAGCCTGTTCCAAAGCCTGATGACCTCTTCAGTTAAGGAGTTTTTCCTTAAGTCAAACCTAAACTTCCCCAGTGCAACTTGAGACCATTTCCTCGTCCTTTCAGTAGTTACTTGCGAGAAGGGACCAACACCCACACCTCTATACAACCTCCTATCAGGTTAAGTGTAGACAGCAGTGAGGTCTCCCTTCAGCCTCCTTTTCTTTTTTTAACAGCCTCAGCTCTCTCAACTGCTCATCATAAGGCTTGTTTTTCAGATGCTTTACCAACCTTGTTGTCCTTCTTTAGGCCCACAGAAGCACCTTTATGTTTTTCTTGTATTAAGATGCCCCAAAGTGAACAGAGTACTTGAGATGTCCTTCTTAGACATTCAATTCAGCCAACTAAAAGTGTATTGCTTCAAAAGTCAAATGCTTTTAATTCTGCATATGTAACGAAGAGTAACAGCTGAAATGTTAATAATGGCAACAAAAAAAAAGATTAAAGTAACACTCACAAGGTTTATTGCATCTCAGTGTTTCAGACAATGTAAGCAACATTGAGCACAGAACACCGAGATTGTACCACAAAAGAGATTTAAGATCATAACTGCTCATATGAACTTACCAGGTGGAAGTTGCATCATTATTCTGATTAGAATTGTTTAAAAACCCCAAACATTTGATATTATGACACTGATTGCTCAAACAGGTTCTGCAGTTTTCTTCTTTTTCAATCTTCGCTTATCAAACTTTACCAAGAGAATCCAACCAAGAAGTTTTAGGTTGATGTGGATTTTCTTTGTGCATAATACAAAAGAACGAATACAAGAAAATAAAGTAGCTTTACTAAATAGTGTGCTAACTTGTACAAACAACCAAGTAATGAACAAACCCCACTGCCCCCTTCAAAGTCCAGACAATTTTGTATTATCGCCATCAAGAAACCAAGCTATCATTTCCAATACTTGAAGTAAGAGGTTTTTCTTCCCAAAAGTTAATTTGGGAGCAGCATTTGTTTATTCCTGTTGACTACAACATCGTTTTTGAAAGTGAGCCTTTGGACCTTCTGATAAACTAAGTTAACTGGAAAACTTTAAAGATTGTTTCCTATTGTTACACACGCAAAGGGGTGTTCTCAAAAATGAGAGATGCAGACATAGGTTGGCAGCTGCATCATCTGTAGAATTGAACATGAAATTGGAGAAAATATAAAACGACAGTATTTTGCTAGTAGTACAACTCAGATAAAAACTTCAAGAGCTGTATTTTTCAGGTTTTATACGATATTGGTAGACCTACCAGTAACTTAGTGAATATTTAAAGAATACATAAGTTTCAATGAAACACTGGAACTGAAAGACGCCAGAGACAGCATTTTAAAATCAGAACTCTCACTAGATATTCTCTTTTCAAATACTTTTGTTTACTTGGACCCCTCAGTCTGACATGCTGAAATCCTTCCAGTTAATAAAGCACAAACTTGTTTCTTTATATATTTGTTTCTACTACATATGATTTGTAATAGATGAAAGGGAAAACCCAGAAAGCTAATTTTAAAGGATAAGCTGCTTGCAATACACCAGTCCTTACAAATTGCTTTTCTTACTAAGTCACAGTGGAGAGAAAGCCATGAAGTTTCTGAAGCCTCCTAAATATGCAATTGTTTTTTAATCGTCAGTACAACCATCACAAGCCACACAGGCATGCAAAATGCTCTCTAAAAGCCTTTTTTAACATTCACAGATTTAAAATAAGATTCAAATAGAATTTTAAAAGTTCTGGAACAGAGAGATGCAACTTCACAATGAACTATTTAAGTAGAAATCCCAGTCCTACTCCGTACTGGAAAGCAAGGATCCTTCTCAAACTGCTTTACTGGAGTGCCTGTGCTATCAAGACCCCACTCTCAAATTTCCACTTCTCCAGGTGGATACTGATACAACTTCTTGTCTCCCCTCACGGCTGTCAGTGAATGCATTCCCTTCAATCAAAAGCATGAGCAAGCAAAGTAAACTGAGAAACAGCTACCTTCACATTCAAAAGAAAGAAGGCAAGGGAAGGAGAGAGAAGAGGGAATTGCTTAAATTTAAGTATTTACCTACTGAAACACAGAACAAAAACACACATACAGGCAGCTCGTTGGCAGATATCCCAGCAGTCAGGGACGTGGAGCTTTGCTTCCAGCCAGCGTTTGCCTCAAGCTTCGTAGTTTTCTCCCTCTCTCTCTCACACACACAGACGCATACTGAAGATCACTCTGAACTGCCAACCAAAGTGTATCTCAGGTTTAATGAAAGTGTAATTCATTATAATAAGAGCCAGCGTAACATAAACATACGCAGGAAAAACAGGCTTAGCACAGCACAACAACAGATGTTAGTTTTGATCTGGGACAACAACAAAACTTGCACACCACAGAAGAAAAGTGCATGCAGTCCCTTTAAATAAAAGCAAAGCACAGTGCAGACAAGGTAGAAATTGGACCCATAAAATTTCTAATAGCAGCTACACGAAGCAGACTCCTCTGCTTCCACAAGGTACTTGGCTGCCAGTTCAGGTGGTTTTGGAAGCGTCCCTCAGTTCCTAGTACTGCAGGACATGGGTACTGAAGTGGGGATGAGAAAAAGAACCTATACAACACACTGACACAGCAGGAAGAGGAAATACTAGCACAAGTCCCCAAATAATTCTGAGAGTGAATATCAGTTATTTTTTTCCAAAAGGGGGGGGGGGGACTAACAAAAACATTGCATCACTATGAATGTAAATCCCAACAGCCACCTACATAAGAAGTTATGATCGATCAGCACTTCCTTTTCTGTTTTACCACTCTTCACATATTGTAGTTACTGAAAATGAAAGACCAGAGAATTCCCTTTACTGTAACAACATCCTAAAGTATATATCAGTTTTATCTGCTAATACTAACCTCATTACCAATTACCACCTCCAAACCCAAAAGACTCCAAATTTCAGGGAAGCTAACAATAGTTTGGTCACAGATATTAAAAACCTTGAATGTCTTCAACGTCTTTCTCGTGGATTTCAATGTCTCATGTAAGAACCGAGACGTCTATTTTTGTGATTTAAAACAATTATTAATTCTTCCATGTGTTTAAAAACATGGTAATAGTTAAAAAAAGAAAAATCAAAACAAAATAAAATCAGTAAATCCCCTCAAGGTTTCAAGCCTTAGTAAAACTAAAGCATTCAAGGTATTACCAAATTTAGAAACACACTGCAGAAAAGAAGAGAGCTCAAAATACCAGCCACAGACGTCACAGTCAAAAAGAGACCTTACAAGCATAGTCTTCCCTAATCTTCAAATTTGATATTCTACCTGCCAGACTAACTTTGAAACAGGTTCAAAAGCCAGGGGTAACAGGCCCTGCCTACAGGCTCTGCACACATGTCAGACAACATGTTTTCACAGGGTGAACTTTTGCCACCCTTCCCTCTGGGAGAAATTGCATCAAGCTCGGTCCTAGGAAATCAGCTTCCTCTCTTGCTCCTTTTACTGACTTTCCACTGTCACTCTCCTTTTTGCCTGGTTTAACCTCAACTCCTCCCCCTTCTGAAACTACATCTACCTTGTTAGACTTCTCCTTCAGTACACCACTACTGCCATCCTCCTCCTTCCACACCAACCCCATGAGCCATTTTTTGGATACGGTCCTACCTCTCCTCCTTCGACCTACATCCATTCTTCCTGAATCCTAGAAGCCTTTCACCTCCACATCTAGCTTCTGCACTGCTTCTTGAAATGTTTCAGCAGAACAAAGAGGTAAATGTTAGCTAGTGAATTTGCAGGCATTCCTAAAAACTTCTCATTTTCTGAGCTGCTTGACTCACAACAAAGGCAAAAGGCAAAGGTTAGTTTGTTGTAGTGTTATGTCCCAGCTCACCTGTTTAGCCATATGACACACGTGACCTGAGGTCTTATCATGTACAAATGAACTCAATGAAAGCCAAGAACAAACTTGACTTCTTAATTTTAGTAAAATTAAGGTTAGAGGTAACAAGAAAAGAACTACATTTCAGGAAGAAATACTCCGAGTCTTACTTTGGGAGAAAAACAGCCTGATCCGATTGGGGTTTTTATCTTTATTTGTTTTGGGTTTGTTGTTTGTTGGTTGGGTTTTTTTTCCAAAAGAGCTGCTCCAAAAACAAGCCTACTTTTTATGGAAAGTCTCCATAAATTGAGAGAATAGGAGAGAATCTTCTATATGTACATGAAAGTTCAATGAGCACGTTTATGTTAGCAACCAACAGAAACTACACTGAAAAAGATCTTATCCCTTTTGATCCCTTAAATTTTAACTGTCCCTAGATTTTTCAAGCTACATGCCTAGAATAAACAAACCTGCACCAAAGAAAGTCTCCATAGAAAGCATACAGAACTTCTGCTTGATGCGACAGTGAATTCAGCTCAGCTTTGGACTGGGTTGGTTCAGTAAGCAACAAGTAAAAATGGCTCTAATCAATTCAGAAAGAGGTATACTTCAAAATTAAATCCCTACAAAGAAACTTTAACCTTAATTATTTCAGTCTGCTTTTGTACCATTCAGAAGTGACCAGTTCTACAGCAGAGTTAAAAAACAGCAAATTCTAACAATCAAACAGTTAACCTAAGAGTACTGCAGTAGAAGCCAAACTAAAGACTGACACAAAATTCTCCAAGTATCATACTTAGATTGGTTTTTAAAACATTATTTGGTACATTAATAGCCTAAATAATATGAGTCTTGGTTTTATTATTTTTTAAAAATCCATACAAAAATCCTGACGTTTTCAGAGCTACTGGAAAGAAAATTAAAAGAGGCAACAAGATGCAAGCAAGCATCTGAGTTTAAGCAGTCAGGTGTTTTTAAGCAGCAAGGAGGGTTTCTCCAACATGTGCACATGAATAAAAACACAGACATATACAATCACAAAGACATTTATGTCATTTCATAGCACTCAGGACAAGTACCTTGGTGCCCAGCGACTATGTAGTCACTTGATACTAAAAACAAAGTTAAAAGTTCTTATTGATCTTGTTCTTGAGGAACCTGAAACCTGTGACCTGGCAACTCTGCTCTACTGATAAGGATCATACAGGGATTGTCACATGCATCCATTTCCTTATGCACTTAGAAATACTATAAGCACCTTAAGCTTCCCATCTGCTTTGGGGATAAAGCCCTTAACTTTTCAGAGCTCAACGAGTGCTCAACACAATAAGCATAAATAACTGGTCCAGCCAAGTACTTAATCAGAACAGAAAATCCCAAATTTTTCAACATGCTGTGCCATAATTTTCAAACTGAGGAGTTTCCCTGTACGTTATTTTACTTCATAACAGAAGATTTAAAAGTTAACTGATAAGTAAATTTTCAAGTTTATATTTGAATGTGTTGGCATTACAGTCACACAGCCCTGTTTTCCGGGTAAAAGTTTAGTCATCGTATAAATAAAAATTACTTACAAACCATTACTCCTGAAAAAAGTTTAGTGATATACTTCACACCAAGTGATGAGGAAGGGGTAAACTTGCACAGAATCACCAAGGATTGGAAGGGACCTCGAAAGATCATCCAGTCCAATCCCCCCACAACAGCAGGATCACCTACACCAAGTTGCACAGGAACACATCCAGGTGGGTCTTAAACGTTTATTTCCAGTGAAGGAGACTCCACAACCACCCTGGGCAGACTGTTCCAGTGCTCCNAGTCACCCTGCTGTCCACCAGGATCTTCAGGTCCCTTTCTCCAACACTGCTCTCCAACAGGTCAGTCCCCAGCCTATACTGGTACCTGGGGTTGTTCTTGCTCACATGCAAAACTCTACGCTTACCCTTGTTCTACTTCATTAAATTTTTCTCTGCCCAGCTCTCCAGCCTGTCCAGGTCTTGATGAATGGCAGCACAGTCTGCAGGGGTGTCGGTGACACCACCCAGCTTGGTGTCATCAGCAAACTTGCTGACAGTGCATGCCAATCCCTCATCCAAGTCATCAGTGAAAAGACTGAACAGGACTGGTCCCAGCACTGACCCCTGGGGCACCCTACTAGGTAAATGCCTCCAACTAGACTCTGTCCCATTGACCACTACTCTCTGACTTCTACCCAGTAGCCAGTTCACAATCCACCTTACTACCTGCAATTCTAGACCACACTACCTCAGTTTGTCTGCGAGGATGCTGTGAGAGACTAGCATTAAGTAAATAAGAAGAGGTTCACATCGCCAAAGAGACAAGAAAAGTTTATATATTCTCATGAGACACAGATACATACAATTTGGTATGGCATTACTTTTTTTAACAGCAAACGCCACCTTTTGTCATTTGCATTTACAAACGATGAGAAGGATGCAGGGGAAGGATTCTATCATCACCAGGTAATAGAATTCTTCTACTAATCAAAAGTCCCAGCTAGCATCAATTTACTAAAACAGCCCTACACAAAACCTAAACCACTTATGCAATGCAAACAGCTCCTCATCTCTGTCTGTTTCAGAATGTATTTCCTTGACGCCAGAGCAAATTGAAAGTCATGTGAAAAAAGTGTGTGAAATACTCACCATTTGGTATTTACTTATTCTCAAAACAAGTGTACATATCCCAAGAAAAATTGTGTGTCCTTTAAAAATAATCACAGCTCAATGCAGTCTGTATCCTGAGTAATTTGTTTGAAATGCCACTCCAAGGAATGTTAAGGTTTAGCTGACGATTATCTCCTCAACATTATCCCAATTTGATTATACAGTGTTTACTACATCAAAGCCAGAAAAATCACAGTAATAGATTCAGCGACACACCCACTTGGAACACTGAACACCTATTATTAAAGAACCATAGGAATAATTTTCAAAAGGCTTTGTATTTTCAAATACAGTCTAGCACAAAGATCTTACCATAGAGTAAGGTTGTTAAATATTGTTATTCAACCCACACATTTGAAGCTGTGCCTCAGAAGTTAGGTAAAACTATTTGTGTGATTGGATCTTCCCATTTAACTCTTATTGGACATATTACAGAAATCCAGCAGCCCAGTTTCATGTGGCTGAATGTATGCACCACCATTAACATTCATTCCCTTGTAACTTGGTAACTAATAGAATGAAATAATCATTTGGGTTGGAAAAGGCCTTCTAAGATCATCAAGCCCAACCATTAACCCAAATGTCCCAAGGCTACTGCTAAACCCTGTCCCTAAGCTCCATGTTAGCAGGACTTTTAAACACGTCCAGGGATGGTTAACTCTCTCCCTGGGCAGCTTGTTCCAATCCTGACAGCCCTTTCAATAGAGAATATTTTCCTAATGTCCAAACTAAACTTCCCCTGGTACAACTTGAGGCAATGCCAGACTATAAAGCAACATATTTTTTTCAGACCCAACCCTGAACAAGCCTGGTTTTCAATATTTTCAGTTTTAACATAGCTCTAATGTGCTGCACACAACATAATAAAGTCTAGTATTTCACTGATCAGTGCACTCAGACGAGCAGGTTACAGTTAAAAATCCACATGCCTGGGTGTCTATGTAGCACAAGGTCACAACAACCTGCGTTGTCCCTCACTTATGCAGCAGAACCCCAGTAGTTTAGATTCCTACAACTAGAATTCTTATAATCAACGCAACATGCAGAGTTAGATTGGCCCAGATTATAAGATAGTGATTATAATGTTGACACCCTGTCTGTGTTAGCTCTCACATCTTCTTTAGCACTGGCAGGCCTGAATGCTAGACAGCTATGAAAGGAGAAGCTATCATTGGGCAGAAGTTTAAATGTAGCCCAAGAGGCTACACAACAAACCTGTCTTTACCTAAGTGTGCCAAACAGGTCACACCACACAAGCTTTTCAGCAGGCTTGAGAGTACTATCCCTGCTACCCTCCTGTATCTAGAAAACCACAAAGAAGTGCTGTTTGTGCAACACATTTTTAAAGATCCAGCACAACTTTCAAATATAAACTAAGTGTTGGCCATCAGCAAAACAATCAGCTTCATGCACATCTTAACAGTTACGGTAACATGAGCACAAGGTCTCACTAAGGCAACAGTACACAACCAATGTAACACCAGGTCGGTTTGTGCCTAAGTGCATCAGTTAACCCTGCACTAGCTGTCCACACACCTTTTCTTTATTCCAAGAAAGCTCAAGTTGTTGTTTTCCAGGTACTCTAGCTAACACACTGTTTATAGGTTTACTGTATGAGAACAAGTTCTACCTGAAAGTCTAGAAGGGTCTTTTTATATCATACACACATACTTTTTTTTTCATTTTCACTCATCTTCATTTGCTAATCTGAACAGAACACCAGAGGAAAAATCCTTAGCACAGTACTGCCCTCAGCCTGCTGTAATTCTCCTCAGTTGCTACAAAACACACCACCTATGAAAAGAATTCTCTTCTAGAAAGCACAGACCACAGTACTGGAGCATTATTCTTCAGTGTACTTTTAAAAAAATCTTGTTTAGGGTTAAATAGAACACATTCCTATGTCAAATAAACCACACTACACATAACACAACACTCGTCTCACAACGTCTGCAATGCAACTTACACAGAGCAGCTACCTTTTGCTCAACACTAAGACCCTTACTGGCAGCCTACAACCTGTATAACTATTAGTAACCTATTAACCTAACTCCTAGAAGTCAGTCATTGATGATGCTATTCATTTAGGTATGGCAAACCAATCACATAGTGTAGTGAGTAAAAACTCCTGAATGAATCCAGAAAAGCCTGCAAATTGCTAACTAACAGAAAATGAAGCATGTTAACTGGACAAATATACACAGGTGCCACTTTACAATTTTCCAGATACGGCCTGACTATCTGGGAAGGAAAAGCTCTCATGCCTTTGTACAGATCTGATTAACACAACCTCTGGACCCTTACGCAAGAGCTCTATTTCAGGTCCTCATTATAAAAGACAATACATACATCAAGTCCACTACAGTGGACGTGCTCCTCAAAACACACTAAAAGAATGAAAATCAATGCCAGAAGCAGGAGGGCTGCAAAGTAAACAGCCACATTAAACCTTCGGAGTTGCTTTAAACACCACAATTACTAGATAACAGAGCTGGAACCAAGGCTCTTCTGCCAGTGACAAAGTAAGATCTTGCCGTTCTGGAAGTATTTGTGACACAACAGCACATGCACAGAAGCATCAAACAGACAAACTCAAAGTATGCTCGACCTGCAAAGACTTTTGTTGCTAGATCACTACACTCACAGAAGAAACTTCATTTGGATCTGCATCCTTAGGCAGTTTTAAATACAAGTATTACTGTAAAAACTTGGGATACTGTTTTGAGCTGTGCAAACTTCAGTAAACAAAGGACTACATACGCTCTGACAAGCCAGAATACTTCCTTCACTTTTACAGCATGACATTTAAATTCACGTTGGCATACATTCCACATGACAGCAACATTCAGACCAAGTAACTGAAAATTACAGTACTGTGACATATAAAGATTCAACTTACTTTACATAGTATCTTGCACCTTCAAAAGTGTAAGCTTCCTCCCAACCTGTAGGTAAGTCTGGAAAACAAGGAGCAAAACATCCCAATGTAACATTTGAAATTATGCTAGTCATGCTGGTTTATTCCCTAAAACTAAGGTTGTTAAAATACTGCGTGTCTGATACCACACGTTGAAAGCTTCAGTCCTACCAACAAGTATTTCAGAATTGACTCACAACATCATCTTAATTTAAACTCTGTAAAACAAGGGAAGCTACATGCACGAAAATCTGATCTGGATTTCTCATTCTTCAATAACATGTCTTTCCTTGAGCAGTAACTAGAGCTCACTGTCATCACCATATCTTTCTGCCTTGAACTTCAGAAGCATCAAATTACCTAACAGGGAGAGATCTAAACTAAAATCAATTTACTGAGTTTGAGTTACATGCAAGTCACAAGCATCTTAACAGGCACGATATCTACACCATAGAGCATCAGCATGACATTAGCATAAATCCACCGCTGTTGTGACTAACAAGTGCTCCTGCAGTACTTACAACTTGATTCAATTTTACACAAAAATAACTTTTTAATGCAAATCTAGTGCAGTAATTGGGTAGATCTTTCCCTCTCCATTAGCACTCTTAGGAGCCAGGAGCCTAAAAAACCAAACCAAACTCCACTCCATTAATGGTCAGGTGTTTTTTTTTTAAAGTAACAGCTTCCGGATGTAACACAAGCTCTGAAGATGTCAGGCATCTGCAGCTCCAGGTATGTACCCTTAACAGCTTGCCCTGGTTAATAAAAACAGTAATCAATATGTAGGATTTGCTTGCTGAATTATAAAAGCAAGAAGGCTTTTCTTAACTAAAAGAAATATTTAGCCTGGGTCATGTGATTTGTTTTCCTTTCCCAGTTTACTTATTTGCTCTGTCTGGCTTTTTTCTTTATTCCTGTCTTCTCTAGAACAAAAATCAAGGTGTCTTTCGATAACGTTCCGGGACAAAGTACAGCAAACAGGAAGTCTCTCTAGCAGAAGTATTTATGGCTGCTATCAGAACTCTGCAAAAAAACCCCCACAACCCCAAAACCAACCTTTCCAGTACTCAATGTCTCAAGAAGTGAAAAGCACTTCAAGCCACAATGGAGAACAAAGCCTTCCCCATTGTCTAGTAAGTATCTCACGGTACTATTTAATAAAAAGCCTTACAATAATATACATTTCCAAAAGAAGCATTACTCGCTCAAAAGTACTTTCTTAAGAGGAAAGATATTTAGGATATTTCAACTAGGTTTCAAAATCACAGTCAGGGCAAAACAAGCTATAAAACTCAGAATTCATCTCTTTGATTACTTCTGTGTTTTGAGACATTCATTAGCACATATAATGACAAAATCTGCAGGAAAAAATTTGTTCAGCAGACACTTCAGTATCTGACTAGTACATTACGGTCAGTATATCCCAGGTCATGCCTCACTGTTGTGTTCAAAAACACGTTTAGTTTACCTAATACCTCTGCTTTGCAATATACAATACTCTAGATAGTCAAATGCAAAGTGCATTTCCTTTAGAAGGTACTCAGAAAATTACTAGGAAGGCAGCATCAGTCAGAGACACTGGTGATAGTTAAATTAATTAATAGTCAGCTAGTTCAACAAGCAAAGCACTTCACACACATCTGCCCCCCCAATGCATGCCGCTGTTGATGAAAGCCAGCTTTTCAGTTAATCCAAGTACTACATGAGGCACCTGATAGCAATCAGCATTATTCCCCAGTATTAAATGACTTCTTCAAACAACAGACCTTCCCTGCAAATCAAACTGCGGAGCACTAATGCGAGAAACCTACTGCCAACTAAAAAAGCAACAAACAAGCTGCCCACAGTTTTCTAAAAGGCTGTTTCTGATTTCTTAATGCATTAACCAAACATAAAAAGCAAATAATCTGATACAGTCCAATTCACTTGCAGGTTTTCCTGCGATTATGACAGTGATTACATGCATAGAAAACAACTGCTCTTATTACTACACTCCACCACCTCCCAGTGGCATATTGTAGCCTGTATGCAATTCCAGCAGTCAGAGTTTGGCTCTGGGTCTCCAGAGCGTCTGCTGTAAATCCTCCTCCTCCAGCACCTCCTGCTGCTACTTCTCCAGAGTGGAACAAACAGCAGTAGCAAAGAGGAGCGATTCCATCCTCCTCCCTTTAAGTTAATCCTAATGTTTCAGACCCTTTCCTCCTACCTATTTCACCTCTCCTCGTCACTTAGAAACCACCCACACTCTCAGCCTAGATGGAAGCAAAGGGAGGAAAAGGGTTTCTAGGTGACTAGTGAGATAAGCCTCTACATTTCTAGTGCAACTATCGTGGTTGTATCTGGGCAGTGCTGGAAACAGCAACGAAACGAATGGTTTAACGCTAAACTGCGAGAGGATGCTCTGCAGGTGAACGACCAGTGCAGCCTTATGAGACGAGCAAGGCAGTCCCCGATGGTAACGGTCCATCAGTATAGGGGCGATACAAGGGAACAAACTACAGAAAGAGAAATAACACGAAGGGAAGCCGCGAGTGCAAAGGAAAGCCACCTACAAGAAAGAACACACCGACGGCAAAGCCGGGCGGGAAGGGCTGCGCGGTAATGTCCAGCCCAGCTCAAGCTGGGAACAAACAACTGCGAGAAGTGAGGGGCAGCGGCCGGGAAGGACCGTGAGGACTCGTGTCGGGTGGCTGCGGCGACACCACAGCGGATTCCGGGACTGGGGGGCAACAAGGCGAAGACCAAAGCAGCAGAAGGGGCTGAGCCCGCCCGGGGGCGGCCGCAGGGCGACTTGCTCCGAGAACCCCCGGGGAGCGGGAGGGGAGGGGGCGGTACTGGCCGGGCGGGGGCGGCCGCGCCCGGGCCGGGTCGGGGGCCGCGGTGGGTCTCGTACCTGCGCTGCGGCGGTGCCCAGTGATCACGGCCTCTCCGGTGAGCGGGTGCAGCCAGGTCGTGCTCTTCGCCTCCTCGCTGCGGGGACGGACATAGGGGCTAAGTCAGGCGGACGCAGCCCCCCCACTCCCT
>VXBP01004902.1:629876-760616 GCA_013400115.1 Rhinopomastus cyanomelas
GCTTCTGCAGGGCGCGGGGAGACCGGCGGGAGCGGCAGCGGCGGTAGCAGTGCTTCTCGCGGAGCTGGGACGCACCCCAGGCCCGGGCTGTGGCCTGGCTGTACAGCATCGGTCTGGGGACATGGGGCATCGCCCCGACGGCGCAGGCGGTCGCAGCCAGGTGACGGCCCGAGGAACGCGGATCTGAGGCGGTCCCACCTCGCTGGGGAACGAACCCCGCGGTTCTTGTGTGTGAGTGGACGTCCCGGCTGTTTAAAGCACAAACGTGAGGCAGTACCTCGGATCACGCCGCCCTGCGTTTCAGAGACAAGAGTTCCCTTGCGTTCCTCCAGGGAGTCCAAACTTGTGTCGGGTTTTCTCCAGGGCTGTGTGCGCTCACCTCATGTACACCTCCATTTCAAGCTTTTAAAATTTTTCTTACAAAAGAGCAGTCTTCCGAGGCGACAGTGAAGAAATGCCCGTACTTAATTCTAAGTGTAAACAGTGCTGCCAGCACCGTGTGCCAGTCATCCAGAAGACATCTAGGCCATGGTGTGTCCTCAGTGTTGAGAGCTGTGGTAGTAATTCCAGTAAAACCCATATCTGCGTGCATATGAGCGTACTTCTATTCAGAGGGATAATCTGATTGCACGTGCCTTTATAAATACCTGTGTACAGCTTTGATAAAAGTTATACCCAAGAAATGCAAATTGCTAGAACTATGTTGTGGTAGTGATATTTCTAAGAGAATCTCACCACTTTCTGCATTGGGAGGTAAAGCCAGGAAGTCTGATGTATTCCTGCCTGAGAGACATGCAAGATGGCTCAAACCATGGTAAGCAAATAGAAGATAACAGCAGAACAGGGGATGCTGCACCTGGTGGGAGAGATCAGCACTGTGCAGCAGGCAGGCCTCGGAGCTCTCAACCTGCCTGCAAAACTCTGCTGGAGCATCGAGAACACAGAATCACAGAGTTACTGAGGATGGAAAAGACCTTTGAGATCATCAAGCTCAGCCTATGAACTAGCATCACCACCCAGGCAGTCCATTCCAGTGTCTGATCACAGTTTCCATGAGAAGGGGCTCCCTAACTTCCAACCTAATCCTCCCCTGGCACAGCTTCAGACCCTGCCCTCTTACCCTGTGACTAGTTGCCTGGGAGAAGAGCCTGACTCTCACCTGACTACAACTTCTCTTTAGTAGTTGGTAGAGAGGGAGAAGGTTCCCCCCTGAGTCCAGCGCCTCAATTTCTTTCTTGAAGCGAGAGGCCCAAACTACCTCCAGTACTCAAGGTGAGGCCTAACCAGTGCGCAGTACAGGTGGAGAATTACATCCTCTACTCCTGCTGGATGGTGAGCTGTGATCTCTCTCAATGACTTGCTGGCCATTGCTTTGTCTAAGACTCTGAGAGCAAAGTCGTCCATAATGATGGGAGGGTGGAGAAAAACATGCCTGGCAGCAGTGATGAAAAGGAGGGAATCAAATGGTACAGGGTGACCACCATCCTTCCCAAGCCTGCAGCCACAATGAGGGATTGACACAAGGACTGCTGGAGACACTGAAAATTTGCAAAGGTGGGGAAGCAAAGAGGGACTGATCACCTATCACCACCACCACAGTCCCTGCCAAGAAACTGAGATGACAGTCAGAGAAGCCAAAGGGTTTCTCCAGAGATCTTCTGAACCAAGGAACAAAGCACTTGGGGATGGAGCAGGAGCCAGAGGCTGCAGTCCTGAGTGCTGATCGGACTTCTTAAATCTCTTCTCTCCCTTTTTTCTCTACTCTCGGAGTTGGATATCTAGTAACATCAGTGATTTCTGTGTCTTCTGAGTTTGGAATCTGATCATTTTAGTAAACTTTGACTTTCTTGTGGACCTACGGAGAACATCTCCTTAATTCAACCCGAAGTGAATCCAACAAATCTGATTTACTCCCTTAAGGTCAAGACATGGCATCGTGTCCACAAAAACACTTGGAATTCACAGCTTGCAGTGTTCTGAGTAGCAGCATTCTCCTTTCACCCATTCTGGACAAACTCGACAGAAGAAGTTGCAGTGTGGTTTGGTGTGGTTGAAGCCTTAAAACCCAGATACACCACACAAGATATTCCAGATATCAAGAGCAGTGAATATGCAAGCGGATCTTAAGTTGTCTTTAAGTAACTGGTTATAAGATAAGAATTCCTGCCTGTCCAACAATACCCTTAATTTCCCCTCATCGCTGACAGCATCTGAGATTTATAGACTACCAGGAAAAAAATACCCTAGAAAAAACTCATTACTCTATAAACAGTTTCCTTCTCTCCTAAGAGCAGGAGCCCTTGGATGACAAGTAAATGTGAATAATGACTCTTCCTCTGAAGGACGGTGGAAAGCTCCCTGGCAACAGTGTGGGAAATCACAAGCATTTTGAGTTCCTGAGGAGGCAGTGGTCATAGCCTAATACTTCCTCATGCAGCCTTGCTTTAGCAAGGAGTGAATGCGCTTGATCACCAGAATGTTGGATACCTTCCATCATGCAGAATCAATTTTCTTCTGTAGCAGAGGACGTGCAGCACAGCTAGACTTATGCTGGCCCTGATACATAAGTTAAGCATTTACTTAGGATTCAGGTGTGTAAATTCTGCCTCATCCCAACATGTGTTGTTGCCTTACGCAACAAAATTTTGCCAATGCCTTGCAGATTTCTACTACACCTATGCTGAGAATTGCTCCCATCTTGGTAAAACCAAGAGTGTGGTGCCTAAAATACATCAAAGCCCAGCTGGATTCGGACACAAGGCATTCCTCCAAGTGCCACAGAGGCCTGATAAATCAGCTGCATTCAGGCCACACCTAAGAAGACCTTTCCTAGCAAACAGGTTGCTGGCAAAGTCACCACCACCCAGCAACACTACAAAAAGCCTCCTCAGCCTGAAGGATAAAGGGCATTTAAAACCAAGCCACTCTCTTCCCAGAAAATGATTTTGCTCAAAGCAATAAGCAATTCTGAAGCTGAGACTGTTCTATAAGTATACTGAAGGTGCTCCTCCTCCTCCCCCTTTGAAGACACATTATTTTGCAAATATAATTATTGAGCTATAGGGTGGTGACATGACTTAATGGCTTCATGAATAGGAAGCTCATCCAGGGAATGATGGAAGATCCATGTTCTGCTCCATTGTTTAGGGGCTTTGATCTATTTTATGTTAAACAGTAATCAAATTAAATTTGGTATTAGTTCTGGAACACATGGGAGGTACAATGCAACTGCATTTGCAGAAAGGAATCCTGCAAGGTGCCATGCACTGTGAACTCACAATGATTTTTGGGAGTCCAGAGCTTTACCCTTGTGTGGTGCAGAGCTCATAAGCTCAAGAGTATGAGGGAAACCACACCTGTGTCATTTGTACAGGCTGGTGCCAGCAGTTTTTACTTCTGAAGGCTGCTGGTGGTTCCATAGTTAAAAGTTTTGATTCAAAGTCACTCACAAATTTGATGAAAACAAATCACACTCTGAGCTTCCCTCAAGTTTGGTAAGAGGACATCTTTTCTACGGTCAGGTAAGTGCGTGAATGCTCTAAAAAGTTGCCCTTCAGAATAATTCTTTTAAAAAGCCACAAGGGGAGTAAAATCTCTTTCAAAAGTAGTTTATGTCATGGTAACAACTCCATGCATAATTTAAGGTGGTAAATATTGTATATTTTGCCTAGGAGAGTAACTCAAATGATCAGGGCTGGACCACCTCCCCATGAAGACAGGCTGAGCAAGTTAGGGTTGTTCAGCCAGAAGAACAAGAGGCCCCCAGGTGACCTTGTACCAGCTTTCCAATATGTGAAGGGGGCTACAAGAAAGCTGGGGTAGGGCTTTTTACAGGCAGTGTAATGAGAGGACAAGGGGAAAGAGTTACAGACTTGAAAAGTGGAGATTTAAGTTGGGCATGAAGAACAAATTATTTCCTGTGAGGGTGGTGAGATGCTGGAACAGGTTGCCCAAGGCAGCTGTGGTTGCCCCATCCCTGGAAGTGTTGAAGGCCAGGTTGGTTGGAGCCCTGAGTAACCTGAGCTAGTGAGGGTGTCCCTGCCTATGCAGGGATTGAGATGGTCTTTCAGGTCCCTTCCAACCCTAGCCATTCAATGATTCTATGATATGATTCTTTTTCACTATATAAATATGTGAATGATTCCAAATTGGTCAATCTGATTTATAAGACTTGGAGAAATTCATCAGCATGCTCCCTTTTGGCCAATACATTTTTTTCCCAGAGGAACTGATGACAAACTGTTGAAGTGGTGACCACCACTGATGCAACTGTTCTCTGTTGATCTCTGGCCTGATCTATCTGCTGCAATGCTGGGCAGTGGATATAGGATGTAAGGCATGTTGTTAATCTGTGTGAGGCAAACCCCTCCGACCAGTCTTTTGGCTACTCATCACTGGGAGCTCAGGTAAAGTAAAAACCCAGGTCCACTGAGCTTTTTGCCATTGTTTTCCATTCTGACCCCATCTTTTTTCCTTCCTCTTTCATCTCTCCATGACAGTACCTTTCCTAGCAACTCCTTCAGGGTCAGGGAGTACTAAGGGAGCAGTACATTTATTGATGTTTAAAAAAAATCATTTTAGCTTAATAATATGTTCCTAATCAAACATTTAAGATTCCTGAGACAAAAGAACTCTTTCCACAAAACAATGAATCCCTTTAAATAGGATTAATTAAAGAATAGCATTGGGAGAGCATTCATTGACTCAGAGAAATCCACCCACATGTCTCCCAACAGGTATGAGGTGACAGCAAACATCTGGTGAGCCAAGACAAGATGGACTGCACTTAAGCATACCATCTGACAAATCCCTGAAGCAGGGAGTGGACTGCAGTCCTGATGCTCCACCTAAAACCTCTTCAAAGAACTGTGTTTGTCAGGATTGATTCTGTGAGTATGAATCAAATTGAATAAGGTTAGTTCATGGAGTCTGTGAGTGCACTTTTTATGTTGTTTAACTAGCAAGACAGTATCATGCTTAAACATTCACAAGAATTAAGACATTGCTGATGGTGCAGGTTTATGTTACACATTCTTATGAGGGAGCTGATTTCAAAGGGTGGTTTCCTCTTTACCCCATCCCTAAATAGGAGTTTTTCTTGCCCCTGATATCGCAGACCACAATGAATTAGATCAATGTAATGATCTGGTAGAAAATAAATCACAAATCCTCTGAAATAATTAATTTCCCATTAGAATAATAAGCTGATCCAACTCATCCTCAGGTCACTTGATAGATCCTATATTTGGGTGGGAAGAGAAGAATTACTCATTTTAATCCACATTCCTCAGTGAGGAGGGTGGGATATGGGCTGGAGAATCAACAAATGCATCGATTGATGTTCTCTGGAGTCGAGATATCTATGAGTACGTGAAAGTAACAACTAGAGCAAATAAGAAAGAGGGGAAATGCACTAACACAGCCTCTGCAGACGACCCTCTTGGTGCAATGGAGCCTCTCCTTCGCTCTAAATAAAGGGCCTGATAGCAGTTCAGAGCTTCTGTCCATTAGATCTGAAAGCTGCAAGGGGTCATTGGTACAAGTGGCACAGTAGTAGTCTTCTGGGTTAGTATAAAGCATCAATCTGACTGAACAAGCATTGGGTCATTGGCATCCCATTTTTAGCATGAGATACCCTAGCAGACTGTGAGACAGAGAACTAAAGCCTGCACAGACTCAGGCAGTGGAAGCAAAGCATTATTTTACAGTTTAAGTAAGTTTTACAGTGTGTACTTGACAGAAAAAGCAGTTTTGCTCACTTCAAAAATTATTTTTCAGATGCAATTAATGCGTTTCATGCATGGAAATGCTGTGTGAACATTGTCTTACCTTTGGGACTTGTAATCCTTACTCAGAGCCTGTTTCTTTTAAAGATCTTGTCACAACAATTTCCAAAGCCAGAGTGTGAGATTTGATTTTCTTTCATGGGCAACATCAGAAAAGCAAAAGGACTTGAATAATGTGGCCAGCAGGACTAGGGACATCATTCTACCCCTGTACTGGACACTAGTGAGGCCTCACCTTGAGTACTGGAGGTAGTTCTGGGCTCCTCACTTCAAGAAAGAGATTGAGGGCTGGAGTTGATCCAGAGGAGCAATGAGGCTGGGGAAGGGACTGGAGGGTAAGTCTGATGAGGAGAGGCTGAGAATGCTGGGAGTGTTTAGCCTGGAGACAAGGAGAGTCAGGGGGGAACCTTCTCCCTCTCTATAACTACCTGAAGCATCAAGCTCTTCTCCCAGGCAACTAGCAACAGGACCAGAGGGCAGGGCCTGAAGCTGTGCCAAGGGAGGATTAGGTTGGATTTTAGGAAGCCCTTCCTTATGGATAGTGTGATCAGACACTGGAATGGACTGCCCAGGGCAGTGGTGGGGTCCCCATCCCTGGAGGTGTTTTAAGGATAGACTGGATGTGGCCCTTAGTGCCATGGTCTAGCCAATGTGGTCATGCTAGGTCATGGACTGGGCTTGATGATCTCAAAGGTCTTTTCCAGCCTCAACAATTCTGTGATTCAGTTACTTACTACTCTCCAAACCAGCATCATCTTTTCAGAATAGAATTGAGTGTTCAGTGCAGTTTTGAGCAGAGAATGCTCACTCTGTTTACCTTATTGTCCATGTCATGTATACCGTGATGAACTTCTCACCTGGTCTTCTAGCATGAGATAGCTCAGTGGTGACCTAGCAGTGCTGGGTTAACAGATGAAATTCATGATCTTAAAAGTCTCTTCCAACCTGAATTATTCTGTGATTCTGTGAAATGATGGATGCTGTAACGGGGATCATCAGGTTTCATTTACTCATCATATAACAGTCAATATCTCAAAAGAGATTGAAGCCTCAAGATCAACTGCTGCTTTGCTGGAACCTTGTTTTCCTTTTCACACCACTTATCAGCCTTTTTGTTCAGGAAGCCCTCAGACCTATCACAACAATGGCTGTCTGTGACTTTCACACAACAGTCAAATGACATACTTAATCACATTTATTACCAGGATTAGTTTAAAATAATTATAGGAAGGAAAGAATTTGAGGGAAATACAGTGATCGCAATAGCTCATTTGTCCTTTCGCTAGCAGTTTTTAGCCACAGCTGGCTGAAGCCAGGAAACTTCATCTTTCAAATAACCCTCTAATGTGAATAATCCAGAAGAAAATCACATTACATATAACACAAATAAATTATCTGTCTCTCAGCTAGCTCTCAGTTTCACAGATCTCTTCAGTATCTGGTAGACTTCAACCTCTGCTTTTCTGCACACAGCTTTCTTCATTACTGATGTCCAGCTCCTCAAAATCTGCGTTTTGGAGGGGATGCAGGGGCTGTCTCTGTTCTGGAGGAAGCAGAAGATGGCACATTTCTCTTAAGAACTGTCTTTGTTCAGTAATTGCTTGAACAAATAAGGGGAAACCTCAAGTGGAATATCCAGAAGGGCTTCACCTGTGGTTTGCAAGATGTAAGATACACAGAGCCCTATGGCTGCAAGGGCTTTTGCATTTGTGGTAGTTTCTCATATCTTTTCTCGTATGCATTTCCCCATGTTTTCTTGTTTGTTGGTTGGTTTTTTACCCTTTAATGGGGCTAGTAAGAATTTGCAGTAGCTTTGTATTTAATACTACCAGCTATGTAATTACTTTTGAGCTATCCACATTAAACTTCCAGCAACTGAAAGTCTGCTTTCAAAGTCAAGTGAAATAATAATGGTTTTCACCTTTGAGGTTTTTGAGACACCCTTGTTGCAATCTTGATTTGATGTTTTCTGTGCAACCATTATCCTGTGGATTCTTTGGCCATGAAGTGCTTTAAGTGATACTATTTTTGTGAGACATTGACCATCATAATCAAATCACAGTCCATTTTCTGTAATTACCACAGTTGGTGTAATCCGTACATCAGTCTTAATGGACTAGACACAAGATTATCAGTGTAGCAGTGATAGTATTTAATTGTGTTACAGCAGAATAACAAGAAAAGCAATCTATTTTTAGCCTGTAATTTTCCCAGCATCATAGGCAAACAAGGCCACCTTTTAACTTCATCTAAAGTTTCCTTAAGTATACTGAGATACGAGCTAGTGTCTGTTCTAACACTTGTTATGTTGTCAACAGTGCTCAACTTTTATCATCAAAGCACTTTCTTTGTGGCCTGGACTGTTTCCTAGAAATTCTGTTCCTATTTTGCTGTATTTTCACGTACTTCAGCTTTCCTATGCACATCTTTTTCATTTTATCTTCATGAACTCCTGTTCTTCCCCAGTTTCAGCTCTCCCAATGGGAGGTGAGACAGGCTTGTTCTTTTGCATTTCTTTCATTCACATCTGATTTACATTTTACTCAGAGTAAGAATATTTTGTTCGCTGCATGACATGAGTTTAACTACTTGTGCTGGATAGGAGTATAACTGAAAAAAACACTATAGAAATTTCACCTGCAAAACTGTGTCCTATTTGTATTCACGGTACTTCAATCAATATTGAATATTTCTCTTCAAGACCATTTGTAACATACTTTTGCTTCTTACGAATATAGCTGTGCATTTTCTTCCTATTAGTTTCTTCTATTATTTTGTGAAAATTCACTTTGATTGATTGCGGGTTTGTTTAGGCATCACCTCTGGTTCTTCAGATCACGTCTGCTTCTTCATATATGGTGTGGTTCTGTGTCATCAGCTGGCTTCCCTTTCAAACCTAATCAGATATAGGTCTGTTCTGCAGCCAAGTTAACTCTCACAGACTTTACAACTGTGGTCTTCTAGAAGCCATCGTCTGAGTTTTGGATCTCTTGATCCCTGCAGTATGCTGATCTCAGATCTGATTCAGAAAATTGCACATCTGACAGTACTTTCAGACATTGCAAGTATCTAGAAAGATTTCCTTTTTTGTTTCGGTTATACAACTGCTGTGTCTCAAATATTTCAGTCTTTCCAAGAGTGCAATATTTTCTCAAATCTGTATGGCGCAGGATTTACCATTTGCAATCTGGTGCTTCTGGTCTTGCAGTACTCAGAAAGAGAGGCACCTTAATGCATTTTCCTTTTCATCAGTCCTGTCTCCTTGTGTGCAAAAACACTGTTGCACACACTTTTTCTAAAAAAGTTGTGTTCTGGTTGTGTGTGATTGAATCTTCTCCAACTCCAAGAAAGAAATTGAGGGGCTGGAGCAGGTCCAGAGGAGCAATAAGGCTGGGGAAGAATCATAGAATCACTACGGATTGGAAGGGACCTCGAAAGATCATCTAGTCCAATCTGCCTGCAACAGCAGGATCACCTAAACCAAGTCACACAGGAACTCATCCAGTCGGGTCTTGAATATCTCCAGTGAGGGAGACTCCACAACCCCCCTGGGCAGCCTGTTCCAGTGCTCCATCACCCTCACCATGAAGAAGTTCCTCCTCAGGTTGAAGTGGAACCTCTTGTGTTATAGCTTACAACCATTGCCCCTCGTCCTATCGAAGGTCTGATGAGGAGAGGCTGAGGGAGCTGGGGGTGTTCAGCCTGGAAAAGAGAAGACTCAGTGGGGACCTTCTCCCTCTACAACTACTGAAGGGAGATTGTAGTGAGGTGGGGGGTCAGGCTCATCTCCCAGGCAGTCAGTGACAGGACAAGAGGGCAGGGCCTGAAGCCATGCCAGAGCAGGGTTTGCTTGGATGTTAGGAAGCCCTTCCTCATGGAAAGCTGGAAAGCGTGATCAGACACCCAGGGCAGTGGTGGAGTCCACATCCCTGGAGGTTTTTAAGGACAGACTGGATGCAGCACTTAGCGCCCTGGTCTAACTAATGTGGTGATGTTAGGTCATGGGCTGGGCTTGATGATCTCAGAGGTGTTTTCCTGCTTCAATAATTCTGTGATTCTGTAACTATAGCTTTCATTTCCAGACATCTTCATCTGCTTTGAACCTTTTTCATTTTCTCCACTTACCACTTCTTTAAGCCGTATTTCTCTGAGCCAGCTTCTGTTCTTACCTCTGATGGTGCTCAAATGTAGGGCTGTTGAGTTGCATTTAAAAGTGCTAGTGATAAAAAAGAAATCCTTAGTACAACAATGGTCATACGCATATTCTTCAAGCTAGTAAGGATACAAGAGAGGAGAGAATTAGTGAACTAAAATGCTCCACTAAACTGGAGGCTGGCAGCAAATATTGATGACAGCAGTTGTTGTACAGGAGAACATCCATTCTCTAAGGCAATGTGTCACTCAGTTACAATGAGGAACCCTCTGTCATTTGTCTTGCATAATTTCAGCTGCTGGTCTGTACGCTAACTTCTGTACTTTTATAGTTCTGTTGCACTCTGTATATTCTCATATACTCTTATCATTCGAATGGGTTTCAACATTTTTTTTCATTTGTGGTGCTCACTTTTCCAGGGGAGGCAGGAGCACTGTGTGCAGGGTTCTAGTCACTGAAAATACAGTTATATGGCGTTAAACACTTAGCACTTGACAGATCACTCACAGTCTGTAGCTCTCTGCTTAAACATTGCTGCAAATACATTTATTTTTTTCCCAGTTATTTCCATTTGTCTTGGCTTGGAGCAAAGGTTAACCGAGCTTGATTTGTAGTAGTTTCCTGGGTTTTTTATACTTTGAGCTTTCTGAATTAATTTTTTTTATTGAACAATATTAATCTTATTTTTTTGCTATGCTTTCCTGCATATTTAAAATAACTTGAAGTAGTTATTAACTTAGAGTTTGTATTATTGCAGTACCTATAGGTTGCACACACACACATAGAGTCACCCCCCTTCATTATTTGTCATAAAAAACCCAAAAGCTTCTCTTCAGGTTTTATTTTTGTTTTACTTATAAATTATTCTTGTCTTCTTCACAAAGTTCCTTAAACTTTTACATTTTCTTAATTCACTAGGCAATTCCCTCATCACCAGAAATATGTTATGGCAAAATAAATCTGTATTCTGCTTCTGTAGTATTTTAAATTTTGCTTTTCACTAGCATATCAATTGTATTTCACTCTATTTCCTTTCTGCTTCACAGCTCTACTGCTCCCACTAGCTTTTAATTTCTCATTTGGCCTCCCTTTTCCAACTTAACATTTTTACCTCTCAATGGGCTGATTCCCATTCTGTCTTGAATCCTACTTCATCTTCCTCTCCCAGTATTCCACCTTAACTTGACCACTCCCTCCATTTATACTTGTGCTCCTCTTTAAGAGGACCAGCACAGAACAGAAACAGGTAAAACTGTGACAGAATGTTCTCTCCTCTGCTCTTTTTTCCCCCCTGAAGGCTGCATCTTCACTGGCAGTGCACCTGTTCTTTCGTGTGATTATTCTGCAAGACTCTGCATCTCCAGCTGGTCCCCTGAGGAGTCAGACTGATGCTGGGAGCAACGAGGCTTCTCTCCCTCCAGTCTGTTCTGGCTATCACTTCTTTTTTAATACCTGCCCACTCATTTTCTATGTTAAATATCCATGTGACACCATTCTTCTTTCTCTCCTATACTAAGCCTTCCCTTACAACTGGATTCTGGCTTTCCCTTTTGCTATTTCTGTAGTTGATGATTTCATATTCTACAACAAGATCTGTGCCCTCTGTTGTAAGTACGGATCAGCTGCTTTGTTTCTCCAGACAAGCATTCTGTTTTGCTTTTCTCACACCATTTCAGTGCGCTCATATTCCTTCCATCAACCAAACACCTGAGAACATTAAACTCCACTGTAATGTTTTAATACTTCAGGGGTTTTTTTGACAGAGCAAGAAGGTATATGGCAGACTTACAAATTGATGCAATTAACTTCTCAAAGCTTTGCCACCATGCATTATTATTTGGGAAACATTGTGAGGAAAAGACACTATTTTCCAATTAGGAGGAACATAAAATCTTACTGAGATCAGATTGTTGGGAAAAGCTTGAAGGAAAGACAAGAGAACTCTGAAATAAAGTCAGTCACTCCAAATCTTAGGAAATAACTGAAAAAAAACCTCAGAATTCCCAAGTAAGGGCAGGGGGAAGGGCATTTAAATAGACCCTGTAACAAACACAACTTGCAGATTGCAAAAGCACATTACAAATGAAGCAACCCTGCTCAATGGAAAACAGGAGTAAGCAGCAGCATGCCGGAGTTCCCAAAGACGGCTGGTGTTTCACAGCAAGCTGCAAAGCTCGCTGTCACATGGCCACCGTGCTAGAAAAGTTATGTAAACCCTAGTGGGTGTATGAAACTGCATTCAAAGAAGCTACAAGAGTATCACATGTCTTTGTGGTAGGAGAAGGGACAATGCAGTTGCTACCATCCAATGGTAACATGGAAGTGAAGGGAAGTGTTACCTTTCACTGGTATCAGAAGGAATGCACAGAGGGAAGGACACGCTTGGTTCCTGCTTGGTGATAGACCGGTTGTTTTCTAGCACCAGTTATAAAGATTGCCTGTTGCAACAAAAAACAAGCAGAGAAAGAAAATGGGTTTTTTAACAAGAGTTATTCAGTGCTGTTTATGTGATTGCAAAAAGTAAGAAGTTTTACCAGTTCAGCTCTCCCAGGAAAAAATGTCATCAATTTTGTTGATCACTACTGAAAAGGTTGTGTAAACCAGCAGCACTGATTATGCTTCCAGTAGGATTCAGTCAAACAAAAGAAATATGAGAGAAATGAGAAAGACAGAGTTTCAGTGTAAGAGAAATGTTAGAAACCAGAACACCTTTATAAGAGATAACAGTGAACTGTAGAAGAGGCCATGGGCTGTATCCAGCACAGGTGACAAGAAGGAAGAAAGGTTGCAGGACACAATCATGTAGCAAAGACATGGAAACCACCAGGAGGGGACTGAGATCAGATGCTTCCACGTTCCTGTGGGAGATAACAAAAATGGGACAGACAACACGGTATTGCATAATAGATAATTTTAAATGGATGAGAATTTTAACTGATTCTGGAATGGCTGAAGAATGAATGTAAAAGTGGAAGCAAGATAAAGCTGGTTTTGGAGCAGTTGTCACTAGAAATAAGTCAAAATCCCAACCTTGTTGTGTTGCAGACCTGAAAGACACCTGATTCAATTCTGTAAATGTGCAGTATTACTACAGCTCATAAACATATAAAAGTTGTTTATAGCCAGTTCCTAAGGAAACAAGAGAAAGCAAAGAAAATATTCCAAGAAAAATGTGATGAATTGTCAGCTATTTCTATGGCAATTCCCAGGAGTGAAATACCTAGTTGTAGGAGAGCTTCATTACACTGGTGATAGATATCAGTTTATAAATAAAGGCTTTTCACAAGTTTTCACAGGCTTAGAAAGCAGGAACAAAAAAAGACTGAGATAATTTGACACTTCCTTTGGTGTCACACTTCTTCATTGCTTTTCAGTATGAAGACACTGTAGTTATTTCCAAGATAGGAAGTATTGGATAAGAACTTTTAAAGTGAAAGCCCAAATTACTGCTATAAAGTTAATACAAGTATGGGTTTGGAATGTTTCTTGCTTCATTCAACATATCACATATTTGGCTATCAGAAGCCAAAATACTATTAGAAGCAAGTGCTGTAAGTGGCTTTTGGGGACTGCTTTCTTGCAAAAGAATCAGTGCTAAATACAGCCTCTGTGTTTACAGTTGCCTCCTTTCAGCATTTCTTCAGTGCTCTGTCACTCTTCAGAAAGAGCCAGCCTTCCATAAAAACAGCATTGCCATCATAGTATCTTGCTGGTAAAGCTGACAGAAAACACATAGCTGAGCAAAATGTATTGTGCCATATGTATATCTAACGGACAGCTTTTCCCTGCATAGAAGGAAACATACAACTCTAGTAAATCTGAAGGGGGATAATCATAGAATCACAGAATCATCATCACTGGAAAGAACCACCAGGATCTTCAGGTCCAGCCCTCATCCCAACATCTACCTAACCCCTATACCTTGGCCTCAAGTGCTAGATCTACTTCTTATTTAAACACCTCCAGGCATGGTGACTTTACCACCAACCTGGGCAGCCTGTTCCAGTGCCCAACCACTCTCTCAGGAAATAACTTCTTCCTAAGATCCAATCTAAACCTCGGGCCTGAAACAAATTGAGGCCATTTCCTCTTGTCCTGTCATTAGTAATTTGGAAGAAGAGACCAGCATCAGCCTTGCTGCAACCTTCTTTTAAGCAGTTGTAGAGAGCAGTAAGGTCTCCTCTCGGCCTTCTTTTCTCTCTGAGGCCAGTCCCTCAGCCCCTTCTTACAGGGCCTGTTTTCCAGGTCTCTCACCAGCCTATTAATGGGATAATAAGAATGACTTTTCATTTTTTCAGAATGTATTTGTAACACATTCTGTGTACTTTAAAATCTGTAAAGTGTTTCCAAGGGAGGTAATGCAGAGAATCTAATTTGCTCTCCAAAAAGGTCTGTTTGCTGTGTGCCTCAGCAGCTGTAGAAAACTACATGTTTGTGACATTTAACAAAGTGATTAAGAAGTAAAAACAAATGAAGAAGAAGAAAACCAGAAGCCTGTCACATATTTCAAGCATTGCAAACATACAAACAAGTCCAACCCAGCATTACGTCCCAGTGGAAATGAAATTCTTGGTAATGACACAGACTTTTGAGCAGCTTACTAAGTAGTTGGTATGGTTTCTTCTAAAAATGCTTCTTTAAGCCTCTGAGCACAGTTGAACCCAAAATTATTAAGTGGTTTTTGGACCAGAATACAAATGCTGTATCTTGGCAACTTTCTGTTTGAAATGAGTGCAGTCTTAGGGACCGTGTTTTGTCAAAAAGTCCAGTTACGCAATAACACAATAGGAAAGAGCTTAGAATCAAGAAGAAAAACAGCAACAAATAAAACCCAGGGCCTTTGCTGGCCTTACAACAGCAACAATTTTGGCATCAGCCAGCTGACTGGAGTCAGTTGGAGACGCACAGTGAAAAAGCTGCTGGAAAGTTGCACAAGACTAGAAGGAATGACCTTCTGCCAGGTTTGCTCCCATCTTGGCCATGATCTCCCCATGACAAAGTGTTTCTGGAAGAACAGCATCTTTTTACTCTGTGAACACTTTGCAGATAAGTCCTATGTGATATCCACACTGATATAAACAAATGCAGGACAAAAGTACAAGTCAGGTGCACAGCCCTGACCAACCAGACAGGCTCACACTCTGTCACAGAGCTGTAAAATATAGAACCTAAAGAGAAAAAACAAGTCCTGTTCCCACCCTGCAGAGTTGCTTAATGGATTTCAGCAGCGAGTAAGCCACAAAGCTGTTTTTCTGGAATGGAAATGTTGTTATTTCCTTCTCCAAGCATACAGGGCAGGCAGTATTGCTAAAAGAATCTCATCCATAAGGAAATAAAAATCAATATTGCAATACATGGTACTCATGAACTTCTGATTTGGCTAAAAGCTCTTAATTTTCAGTATAACTCCTCATGGCAGTTGTGCGGCTGGTAGGAAGCTGTGATTTATCAGCAGAGAAAATAAATATCTGAGGCTGGGCTCCAGTGTTGGTACTTAGTTACCAAAATAAATTGCTTGATTTTCAAGCTTGCAAAGAAACAGAAGCTCCCAGGAACACACATGATGGAGAAGGAACAATTACACAGCAGATCAAAGCTAAAATCCAGCAAATGACAGGCAAAACAAGCCTTTGCTGCCAATTGGAACGTACCTTCTTTCTTTTTCCTTCACAATTCCAGGTGTCCAGTCTGACCCATAGACAAATCTACTGCCTCCAGAATCAGAGCTGATGGTGATCAAATTTGACAAGGCCAGTTCAGGCAGTTTTTACCTGATATTTTAGGACAGGTTTCTAGAGCTACGCTGGACCTCTTGCATGTTCACGTATCTTCTGATTCAGGATACTATCAGACTTCCGTGTGACTTCCTATAGCTCAAAGTGGCCAGAAGTGAAATCAGGCTACCTTGAGCAGATGCTATTGACATTAATTGGTACCACTCAGGCAGAAGAAAATGGCCCTAAGACACTATAATAAATCAGCATATTAAAAAATTTATTCACAAGTAAAACTTCAAGCTCTTGTGGACGGCAATCGTTTCATGTTTGAAGGCATGAATGAGAAAAAAAGTGGCCAATATGTCCAGACCAACTTGTTGCAGATAAATTTTTCAGTTTGCTTCAAAGAAATCCTGTTAGAAATGACTCAGTGAACATCTAGAAAACAAACCCCAAATGTTTCATCTTTGTCACACATAACCAGCTACACAAATTGAGCCAAATTCTAACTGTAATGAGGTTGGGGAGGGCCCAGTGTCACTAGAGGCTGTGGATACTGCAAGAATAAAAATAATCGCAGTAATATTTACCACACTAGAACCAAAAGGCAATTTGACCTCAGAATAATAAACCTAGTGCTCTGTGTTTATTCTGACATATCAGAGAAGAAAATACTGTTGCCAGTTTCAGCCAAACTTGATCCAGCTTTGCTTTAAAGCAGTGTTAGAAGCACATGCGTAGCATTATGGAGCAAACTGTGTGCTAGTCAAACAGCGTTACGGAAGGTTGTTCGTGAGAATATTACATAGTAGTTCTGCTTCAGTAGAAGAGCAAAAATACTCTCCTCATTTTATCCCTTTTTTATTATGTATTAAGCTTAGCTGTCCTTTTCCACTGCAATTTTTCATTTCAACACAAGAATGACTGATGTTAGGAAGACAAGAAGTTAAAATGCTCAGACTCAAGTGTCTCTACACTAACTTGCAGTGTACAGGTTAAATGCTATTCTACTCATATTACAGGAAAGTGGATTAAACCAGTAGATCTTGTAATATGGACTGTGTCTGGCATAACCTTACAGCACTTTCAGTTTAAATCAGTGGCGAGGTAGATGCAAGTTTCCTTCACTGAGAGATTTGCTTGTGGAAGAATCACTTAGAATTTCTGCATGTAAATCTAATTCTTTATTAGCATAAGCTTATGATTTTGGGGGGGGTTGGGGGGGTTCTATTTAAATTTGCATATCAGTATGTAGGACTCAGGCATAGTCTCATCTGCCTGCTTTCCTATTCCTTGCACACTGTTGACACAGTAAGGTTCCCAGCTCTTGTAAAAGGATGACTCATATGGGAAAAACTTCCTTTCTGGAAGCTCCACTTCATTAGGTCTGTATGAGCCAGCCTCTTCTGACCATTCCAGCTCAAATATTAGGACACCTTTGTTGAAAGACTTCAGCTCTCTAATTCTCTGCCAATTCCTTCTTATGAAGGAAAACATCCTCATAGTTTCTCCAGGAAGCCTCAGCCACAGCCACAGCTGCTTTTGTCTCTAATTCTAAGAGTCACAACTTCTTTTTTTCTGGGACTTTGCTGCCATCCTCTTTCATTAGCTTCTTGAGAATGCAGATGGCGTTCTTAAAGCACCTCAGTACTCAGGTCCTTGTCCATTTCTCCACAGAATGAGTGGATCCATCTGAGCATCATCTGAAGACCCTGCTCTTTGCACTGGGCCTATCACCTTCGGACTAACCGCCTAACACCTGTTCTCATGTTGTCCAACAATTCAAAAAAACACATGACCAAATCCTACACCAAAGGTCTGTATTTTACAGAATCCCAGAATTATTGAGGCAGGAAAAACCTCTGAGGTCATCAAGCCCAGCCTAGTGCCTAACATCACCATATCAGCCATACTATGGCAATAAGTGCCACATCCAGTCTGTTCTTAAATACCTCCAGGAATGAGGAACCCACCACCTCCCTGGGCAGTCCACTCCACTGTCTGATCACTCTTGCAGTGATGAAGGGCTTCCTAACATCCAGCCTAACCCTCTCCTGGCAGCTTCAGGCCCTGCCATCTCGACCTATCGCTACTTGTCTGGGAGAAGAGACTGACACCCTCCTGACTACAGCTTCCTTCAGGGAGTTGGAGAGAATGAGAAGGTTCCCCCCCCCGTGAGTTTCCTCTTCTCCAGGCTAAACAACCTCAGCCTCTCCTCATCAGACTTCCCCTCTAGCCCCTTCCCCCGCCTTGTTGTTCCTCTGGACCTGCACCAGCCCCTCAATCTCTTTCTTGAAGTGAGGGGCCTGGAACTGCCTTCAGTACTAGAGGGGAGGCTTCACCAGCAGCCAGTGCAGGGGGAGAATTATATCCCTAGTCCTGATGAGCACACATAGCTCAGGTTCATGTTTGATTAGTCATCTCACAAATTTCCACATGAATCCCACAGGCTCTTCTGGAAGGTCCTCAGATCCTGCAAATTTGTCCTTCTTAGAAATCTGTGCTGAATGTGCAAACCAAGTGTTCTACCATACATGGTAAAATGCAGAATGAAACAACCTATTTGAGTCTAAAACTTCATTCTGGAATTACTGCTTGTTTTATTTGAATGATTAACTGAGTTTGAAACTTGATGGAAAACAGGAATCAAGAGTTTATTTTGCTGTTTGTGCAGCCCCAGTATTTGTTGTCCAAATATCTGTGAGAAACCGAATCACATATTTTAAGGTTCATAAAATTTTTTCCCCAATTGCTATTCTGATTTTGTTAGATGCAAATTTTTTCTCCTCAGTATTTGGGGGGAAAAAAAGCTACCTTTTGCATATTCAACATTACCAGAAAATCCAAATGCTTAAGTTAATTCCCATGAATGAGCTGAAAAACATATGGATCTTAACACCAACCTAGACATGCCCAAGTATAAACTTCAGACTGCTGAAAAACAGTTTGAGACCCCAATTTAAAAAAACCTCCCTACCTTAAATAAAGAAACAAACAGCCCAAAGCCCCAGCAACCTTATAGTATAATATTTTGGTATAACAAGACAGAGGAGAGAGAGATGGGTCAGATTTCCCATTTCCTGTGCACATAGCTCATAATGAAATTTGCTTCGTAGCAGTGCTGCTCTAAAGAGGTACCTTGTACCATATCAACAGCAAGTGTACTTGAAAAAATCAGCATCAGTTAAGAAATGATTCGTGAACATGAAGAAGGGCTGCGTTTGTAACAAATATTCAGCTATCTCTGCGTGTTTTCTGTTCTCACCTCCTGCTTACCAAGTAGCTTCTGTTTGAGAGTTCGCAGTACTCCCTGTGGAAGTGGAAGTGCTAGTCTAGTCACCAACCACACCTTTTTATTTTTAAATACATATATTTGCACTAGGTGACTAAGGCTTTTCTTTCCAAGTTAAAAATACCACTCCCCTATGTAGCGACTACTCTGTATTTTTGTTTCCCACTTTGAAGCTTCATGGAGACAGTGGATTCCTGTTTTACTGTGAAGCATAGCAGGTGGAGTAATTTACAGGCATATGATGTAGTGCTGACCTCACTTTGCTGCCTCTCAGTGGAAAAAGAAATGTTTCTTACCCCTGGGTTTAAAAGAGAGATAACCACCATGACAAACATATCTCCCTGTCTAAGATCATAGAGTCATCATGGCTGGAAAGGACCTCCAGGACCAGCAAGTCCAGCCCTCATCCCAACAGCTGCCTAACCCCTACACCATGGCCTCAAGTGCTCTAGCTACTCATTTTTTAAACCCCTTCAGGGTTGGTGACTCCACCACCTCCCTGGGCAGCCTGTTCAGTGCCAACCATTCTCTCAGGAAAGGACTTCTTCCTGAGATCAAATCTAAACCTCGGTGATGCCACTTGAGGCTATTTCCTCTAGTCATATCATTCATTAGTAATTTGAGAGGAGTCAGCCCCAGCCTTGCTACGACCTTCTTTTAGGCAGTTGTAGAGAGCAATAAGGTCTTCTCTCAGCCTCCTTTTCTCCAGACTATATAACCCCAGTTTCCTCAGATGCTCTTAATAGGGTCTGTTTTCCAGACCTCTCCCCAGCCTTGTTGCCCTTTTCTGGACATGCTCCAGCACCTCCATGCCCTTCTTATACTGTGGCACCCAAAACTGGACCCAGTACTCAAGGTTCGGTCTCACGTGTGCTGAGTAAACCAGAGCAGAGATACAGCAGTGGAGAATAAGCTTAAAGCATGAATTAATTTCTTAATTGTCAGCAAATACATAGAACCTCTAGACCTTGTCATAGGCATTTGCTGAACATGTTGCACAACAGAGCTGCAGTAACTCATAGACATGTCATGAGGGAGTCTTGTCTCCCAGAGCACGCCTGCAATGTCACCATTGTGAGAGCTGAAGAGGAGGTGTTGCAAAAAAAAGTTATGTTTTTGTTAACAAAACCAGGGAGAGTGGGCAAGGTAGGAAGCATGGTTGTGACTTGCTGAGAAGATCAGATTCTTGGACTGTATTAAGCCAACCACACAGTAACACTTCTTTTCAACAGCAGTAAGCACCCTCTAGTTACAATCTAATTAGAGACATTTAAGATTAATTTGCATATTTTGGAATGTATTTTAGGGACAGGCTTCTTTGATCTTTAAAAAAGGGCCAATAAATGATTGTCCTGTACTGTATCTAAATCAGGTAAGCTGAAGTGAGTTTCAGTGTGCTAGAATTTACATAGGGACGATTAACATTTCAAACGGAACACAGCAAGCATTAAATGCAGGCATGTTAGGAGTTTATGACTAGCGTAAGAGTTAGTTGGCCCTAGAAGGTGAGTCCTAGGTGACTTCACAATCTTTCAGTGTCGTCAATATTCCATTGAATTCACATACCCCAAAACTCACTTACAAAATGCACTATGTGCTGAATATAAGCACTCAAAAGAGGGAGAAAGGAGAGAGATTTTACTCCCTTATGATGGCTATTACACTGAAATACAATGATGGGTTTTTATTCAGCTCTTTACTTCCCTGGGGTAATGTAACCAGGTAATTCCTCCAATCTGTAGTCAGAACCTTTGAGCCATTAATAATTTAGCAATGAGAAAAAATATTCTGATCTCTCTTCACCTTTGCAGAAACTGTGAATCCAGCCTGTGGGTCCAGCTACTTCCTGTTTTATCTGGGAGCGAGTTATGATCAATGCTCTGTTTTAATGCACATGCTTGTGTGACTGAGATTATTAAAGATCATTTATAACAGGGCAGCCTGAGACTGTTTGTGGCTGTGAAGCACCAGTCAAAATAAAAGGGGTGCATGGCATGCAGCTCTCTCCACTACAGCTGCATTTAAGAGTGAGAAAATTCCTCTACTCTTTATCTTGAAGAGTTTCCACGCTCAGCTGTGCCTCTGTCTTGGACAGTGCACTGGTATTTCTTTTCTCTGTTTCTATATAACCCTCTTCCTTCCTACGCTACCATCAGTGTGAGCTCCTCACTCTTACCATCCAAGGTTATTGTCCTATCAGTCATTTCTTTAACAGCAGTTCTGTCTGCTTTTGATGCCATTAGCTGTCATTGCATTTGCAGTTTGCAGAACAAGTCTTTCTTACATGAGCCAGTTGCTGCACTCCTGTGTGCTGAAGATACAAGTGCTTTGGGGTAAATATATGCTCTTTCTTGTATGGAAAACCCACTCCTAGCTGTCATTCATCGCTGCTCGCATTTTGTACTTGCATTCAGAGATCTTGGCTACATAGCGCAGAATAATACCAACGTCTTTTCTCATGCATGTTTACTTTTTCCAAAGAAGATATAAGATGTTCCTTGTATATTGAGAAAGTCTCTGTGTGTAAGCACATAAAGGAGATGTGTAGGCAGCCTATAAAAAACAGAAAGAAAGGAAACACTAGAGCAGAAAATGTAAGTATGGTAAAATCTACTCACAGGTTTGGGGATTTTTCTTTATACTAGTGTATTCTCTATTCAACATGTAAAGCCCAATGTCACTTACAATTTCTTTATAGATTATCATGGTGTCCCTTTGACATTCCACTGCACCAAGGGCCTACTCTGTCGGTTTTAGTTTTGTGCATGGGCAGCAAGTCCTTTGAGCCTCCCTTGCTTTTTGTATTCTTACTACTTTTAATAATTGCAGAGAAATTATATGTGCCATAAGAAGAGAAAAGCTGGCTGTCTAGACCATGAAGAGGTGAAAACCAGGTCACAGTTAACTTTTATTTTTCTTGAGAATCCACAGATTTAGATTGTGCCGTATGGCTTTGAGAAAGTGTTTGCTTGTATCTAATCTCAAGTTGTATCTGCAAACGCAGTATTAATTAATGCTAGATGACTACTGCAGATATTAACTGCTTTGGGAGCTTCAGTGTCAGGTAAGGACCCAGTATTGTTTGAGCTACCAAGCTCGTGAGGGGTTTAGAGAACAAGTCATATGAGGAGACGCTGAGGGAGCTGGGCATGTTTAATTTGGAGAAGAGGAGGCTGAGGGGGGACCTCATTGCCCTCTACAACTACCTGAAAGGAGGTTGTAAAGAGGTGGGTGTTGGCCTCTTCTCATTAATAACTAATGACAAAATCAGGGGAAGTGGTCTGAAGTTGAGGCACAGGAGGTTTGCATTGGATAATAGGAAAACATTTTTTACAGAAAGAGTGGTGAAGCACTGGAACAGCCTTCCCAGGCAGGTGGTTGAGTTACCATCCCTGGAGGTATTTAGGAAAGGTGTAGACCTGGTACTTCAGGGCATGCTATAGTGGCAGGCGTGTAGGGGGTTAGTTTGTGTTTATCGATCAATCAGGTATTTAGATATTCAGGTATTTATGGTTTTTTGTTGTTGTAGGGTGTGGTTGGACTCGGTGATCTAGGAGATCCTTTCCTACCATGATTATTCTGTGATTCTTGAACATTATTATTAAATACAAATATTGTCTGTAGCATCGAATGTGTATTCATACCTTCATTCATTCCATTTGCACACTGAAAACATACTGGGCCTAAGTCTGAGCTCTCTATCCAGATTTTAACCTAGGTTTTACTCACACTAGCCCTAGGTAAGAAACAAAGCAAGCAGAACCACTAATGGTGAGCTTCTAAATGAGTTAAGAGATGCTTCTTGGCTATGCTGGCCTTTTCATTACAAAGGTGGCCAGAAAAACAATATAAATAGCACCCTCCTCGCCCTGTCTTATTGTCTAATGAAAAGTTAGAAGGGTCTGAAACAACTTCTGGGGGTCTTCTGTGTTTATTTTTCTGCTGTGCTTTTCACATCAGAAATTCAGATTCTCATTACACTACCCCAGACCAGTGAAAAAAATTACAGGATGATAACCAAACACCTAGTATAGAAGGCAAAGGGTTTCAATTGACAGTATATTGAACACACAATAGCATCGTGTATTACAGACTTTATGCTGTTTAAATTACATAAAGGAGCTAAAAAACTACCTGGCTCTGGCCAGCTTGTAGGTAATTTGTTTCAGCAGACACAGCATTTGACCCTCTGCATCCTGCAGTGCTCCCTCACTGTCCCCAAAGGAGGGAGGGCTGGGGCTTGCCACTGGAGCCTATACAGCTCTCCCCAGCTGCTGCACTTTCTCTCCGGGAGCACTGCCAGTTGGTGTAGGTTACAACAGCCCTTGGGCCTCTGATCAGCTGCTTTGCCTTCACTGAGCTGACTGAAAATGTGTCAATGCATGGTTCCGTTCTGAGAATAGGTACATGTGACAAGCGTGGGGGTGAGCCTGGGTGATTTGTAATAGTTTGGAAAAGGCTGTCACTCGCCTGGCGTGTTTGCATTGTGAGCAGGATAAATATTTCACTCTGAGAGGTCTGTCTGGTTAGCAAAACTACGCATCTAGGAGGAAGAAAATTGTCCTTCTCTCCTCATACAAGAAGGGCCTTTAGGTTGCAGAGACAGAGCAAACAGTGAAAGGAATGCAGGGAGGGAGCCCCAGCAGGCAGGTGCAAGCAGGCTGGCTGTGAGGGATGCTTTGGTCTATCTTGTGCATTGCTTGGAAATCCAGGTGGGCAGAGTATGGAGGCAAGTGAAAGACTGGATCAGCTCGAATAGGCTTGAAATGTGGCTGCTGATTTTGAATATTTGTTTCTCTAGTTGTTATTCCAGCTGTTACATAAAAACTATTCATTATACCAATGCGCTTGTCAGTACGTATATGACTGTGTCACATTATGCACGTTCTCATGTCAGCTGCAGTCGTGGAACCCAAGCCATGTGATCCAATTGCACTTGTACAGGCAGCAAGGTAAAGCGTGAGCATGAGCTGGTGCTTGCACCTTCCATGGCAGGATAGTAAAAAGAACTCACATCGCTCTGTCTTGCCGCTGAGAACAGAGAAGGTTCCCTTCCTGTGGAAGCAGTAGATTATCAAGTGTGAACAGTAAGGGCCGATACACAACTATCAGGATAAGACTGGAAGAATGACAGGATTATACCTAGGGAGAAGTGCTTGGGTGTCGGTTGCCTAAGAAAAGGCAAAAGCAGAGCAGAGTGGAGCTGCCTGTTACCATGACAATAGGCAAGGGTGTAGCTGTATGGGAACAAAAAGATTAGCAGTCATCCAAGAAAGATTCTCATCAAAACCCTACCTTTCCTACTGGAAATTTTCCTGAACAGAAATCTAACCTTTTATTTGAAAGACTGTCCACTCACTGGAATCTCGCGTTCTTATCCCACCAGCAACTAATACTTCCTGTAGCAATTACAAATTTTGTACTTTATAACATTTTTCACATCCATCTGAAGCCGTGAGTGTGACATGAATGCAAAAAACTTTTCTGGAGCAGTGAGTCTCTTTGTAGTTTAAAATTTTGCTCCATCACTCCCGTGAATCCTAAGTAAATTTGTATTTTCACCTTGGATACTACAATGCGGCTGGTCCATTAATCCATTATTGCCTTTCACATATGCAATCATTTGCATAAGTATGAAATGGCTGTAAAACACTATCACACTGGTGAGGTGATATTTTGCATCCCCCTTGCATTGTTCTAATAGTGACCCCTGGTTCAGGGCCCTGGTTAATAAAATGTAAAAGCTTTTTCCACTGGAGTTGTTTTCTGTGATCTTCCTGCTCTCACTGCTCTCACAGAGTGAAGAGAAAGATGTACTCAAGACCAGTAGGTTTGAAGGTCTCAAACTATCTACTATATTCTGAATGAGAAATGTGAGCATGAAGTTAAGCACGCAGTAGGCTAACCTGGGTGCTGAGTTCACCTTGATAAAGGTATCGGCTAATTAAAAAGAAATTGAATGTGAACAAACTGCTTTTAAAGAGTAACATTGACTCAATATTAATGCTCTATATAACAGATTAATTATTTATTCTTTGGTAGTATGTACTTGTATTCATGTGTATCTTGCACACAGGTCTATATCCAAGTTATGAAACAATTAAAGGGAACAAAAAAGCTCTGATCTGGATGCACAGACACACGCAAAAGAGCAGGTTAATTTGAGTGACTTCATACAAATACTGAGGTTTGTTTGGAATAGTCATGCCAAGCCATTAGTCATCTTCCCAAATATTCATTTAGATTTTGTTAGGCTCTTAGAGGATATATAATCAAATATTTGTGAAGCCTGCATGCAGCACTGCTGGTGGAATTGTGTTTTGAATTCTTTAACATGAAGGCAGACTTATACGGGTTGCTGCTGAGCACTCTCTGCCAGGCTTTGAGAAGCCTTCTAATTTGAAAGACAGCTATTATTTCCCAAAAGCCTGACACAGCAAGTGTTCATGTCCTGATTTTCATTACTTTCATTTTTGGTGACTGAAAGCTTCAGTCAGTGTGCTGCAAAGGTTTCATTCCAATCAGACTACTTTTTTTCACACTTTGCTCAGCTACTGTTTGCATTAGAAACAAAGCAAAGGCAGAGGGATTGCACTTTCCAGTCAGGTTCCTTTTGTATACAGAGTATTTCCAAGTCTCACTACTTTTTTTTCATATGTGATGCCATTCATAAGATATTTGTGTATTACTCTTAGGAAGTTTCCTGCTAGTTTTAGAATTGTTTTGGCTTCACTAAATTTTTTCCTTTTTTTTTAAAAATCATGCTCATTATAGGCAGCCTTTTATTGATGTTTAGACAAGGTTTTATTGTAATAAAGTTGTAAATAGGCATTTTATTTGCCCTGGATACAACAGAAGAATTACACCTCTACATGTGATTGTATAGGTTCTGTACTTTAAAAATCTATACAACTGTATGAATTGTCATAAGAAAGAAGTAATCATTCAGTTCCTCAAACGTAATGATCTTTAAGTACCAGTAGGAGGGGAAACTACATGTAAGGGGCAATTTCTGCACTATAAAAATTGGCCAAGAGATAATAATAATTTACCACTTATGATCCACATAGAGCTCTGCAACTGATTGTTAGTACACCAAAGTGAGGAGAGGCCTTTGTGCAGGAATGATAGTTGTTGCACAACACTCAAATATGCACGTAAATATTTTTAAACAGTTTTGCATGTCTTGGGAATTCAAATTGCATTGTCACGGGAATGAACATTCTAGCAAATCAATTCCAACAAGTCAAACACAAAAGAGGATCTATTTGGTTTTGGTTTAAGAAATTAATGTGGTTTAAAATATTGACTCTACTTAGACTAAGTTTAAATGTCAGTATTAAGGTGAATACAAGAAAGCCATCATAATTTTGCTACTGTTTAGAGACTCTTCTTTCTGATTCTGGCTAAGCCATATTTCAGAATAGAGAAAGATGGAAGGAGAATTTAAAAACCACAAACCCCAGCTTTTAAGGTGCTGCCTTAACTCCGATTTACTTAAATTGACTATGTCAATTCTGTGGCTTCACAAATGGCTCTCAGCTCTCAGGTCCAGGTGCATATGCAGTCATTTCCAAATTCCTCTCCAGTACATGACCTGGGTATGCACATATCTCTTGGGTCCCTTCCAACCCCTAACATCCTATGATCCTATATAAGACCTGGATAGATGGGCTAGTAGACAGCTGCAGTGCTCTGGGAAAGTTCAGGTTAACTGTCAGACCTTGAGTGTCAAATGTGCTATGAAGCCAAACTACCCCATAGTCTAGATAATGTTATTAGGATGTAGGGACTTAACTTCTCTAACACTCTTTAAAATTCCTTTACTAGTGGCTCAAAGAAGGAAACCACAGATCTCAAGGGTTTTTTTCGTTTTGTTTCTTGTGGCATTTAGCTGTGTTGTCTCTTCTAGGGATCTTGCAAACTCAGTTTATCTTACTACAAAAAGGCAATAAGGAAACATACTTGCAAAATTAATATTTAATTTTAAGATATCTATATGACTTTTGTCCAAAACACTCAAATATGCAAAACTGCTGCTGTGTGAACTGCACAAATGTGTCCCATTGCTTAGGGAAGTACTCATGCATGTTGCATTGTAACCCTGTCATAATGAGCCATTCTTGTACTTCAAGATAGAAAATGTAAGAAGTAATCAGCTGGGATCCTGATTAGCTTTGCTCATGTTACAATGAGAACTTTGTGATAAAAGTTCTAGACAACAGCGTCTGCAGCATCATCAAAAGCCAAGATTAAAATACATGTTCAGTTGTGTTCTGTCTGATTTTCATAAAACGCTGTGCGCCTGGAAGCAACCTTTGCATTCAGGATGTAAATGGCAGAGAAAGATAAAAGTAAACTATCTACTTGTAAAGAGTAGTCAGATTCGAAAAAGTTGGAATGGTCTTTCTCAAAACGAGCCCCTCAGTAAGCTCTGATCATTAACAACTCCAGCAGAAGGGATGCTACATTGACTAGCATATATGGAATGAGCCATTTAATCTATTGCTGATCCACTGCCAGTGCTGGCGTGGAATACAGCGGATGGTTTTCACAGAAACTTTCAACATAACGTTCCAACAGAAAGTGAAGCATAATATTGTTTCAAATTGAAATAGTAGGAAAAACTTCAGTGAGTCCAGCTCAGTAAATACCACCTTCCACTGAGCAATATAATGTACAGATGTCTTTCGCATTTAAATTTTAATAATTTTTCTGTTAGAATCAAAATATTAATGAATAAAGTAATGAAACTTTCACACCAAGATGAAGTGGAATTAACTAAGAAGAGTAACAACAGAATGAGCCAGTCTGAGGTGTTTGAGCTTGTGTACTATACAAAACCTACATATTTAGACCTTGTTACTTATCTCATCTTGTACATAGAAGAAAGAATAGACATTTGAAAAAACTGCTCCACAACTGCAGCACCAAGTGTTAGAGTCAAATCAACAGAGCACAGTTTGGGTAATTATCACATGTGAGACTCTACATTTGGTGAAGACACAGAAGTGCCAAATGATGCCCTGGAAGTTGTGACCTCTGATGTAGCTGTTCTCATCACTTCTGTAGAGCATCCCTTGGAGGTAAACCCATGGTGGGGCTGTGCAATGCCAACTCAAATCCTCTGAAATATTCAGGTTTTAACTTAGAAGGTTATATGCTAAGATGCACAGTAAAAGATCCTGACCCATAAAGGTCTCATTTTACCTAATGATTTCCTAGGATTAAGCAAGAAATATTTAGTGCTATGCAAAGTTTTGAGTACAGCTTTCAAGAGATATGTATGTGTGCATGGGGAATCCACGCCATGATGCTTTCAAGAGCAAGACAGAATGCTTAAAATAACCTGTGTATTGCATGGCCACAGAAAACAGAATGACAAATAACAGTATCTTAATCCTGTTGGTAATCTTGTTAATTTATTTGGGATAAGTATTTCTAATGTGTTTAAAAGTCAAATACATTAATGTGTTGATATGCGTTACCTCACAGTTCATGCCACAGAGATGTAAGGTGAACATGCTTGATTACAGAGAGATAAATTGCAACCATAAACCAGTCCACAGCCCCCACACCGTTGCTTGCTGTAGAGCTGTGTCAGCTCATTTAAGCTGGCTCAGGGATGAGGTTTTCATGACTTCCTCTGGGAGATTATTCTACAGAACTGCAAATCTCAGAAATGGGAAGTGTAAATATTCCCTCAGTTAATCTAATTAAGAAACTCACCATTCTTGCCCATTCACAACCTAGTAACTTCTCTTTTTTGTTACTTTACATATTCCTGTAAAACTAGATGCTTGAGTGGCCTCTAATCTGCCTGGGTATAGGCAGAAATCCTTCTTCCTCTTGCTTCTCTGTTTGATCCACTGCTTGACTTTTGCTTGGGAGCAAGCAAGGTCACACAGGGCATCAGGAGGCCGGAGAAATGCACTGTGTTCGTTCACTCACTGAGGGGCCAGATCAGATTGCACCACCCACAGGACTCCAAGGGGGTTTGGCATCGCTTCTTCCACCATGCTGGGTGCTTCCGTTGTATGCAGGACTTTGTCACTGCAGTACTCCTGTGAGGAAGCAGAATAACCCCATTTAAGGCATTGGCAGTAGAAAACAAAGCATTCGCATAAGTTGTTAAGCAAGTGGTAATGTGTCTCCACCACACAGCACCAAGCTGAGACATTCAAGATACTTCCAACAGATTAGGTAGGGTGCCAGAAGCAACATCTGCTGGTGTGCTATGCACAGGATAGTTTGCTCTGTAAAGAAGCTAACTTGGGTATCTACACGGCACTAAGAAGTGTAAGCATGGCATCTGTGACAGATGTTAAATGAGCTCAGCTCTGTGAGACAGCTAAGAAAGAAAAGACTAAGGGGTTCTGTGGAGTCCTGGTGAGAAGGCTGCTGACTGGTGTGAAAATCACAAAAGATAATAATGGTACAGGAATTCCTCAGTGAAAACCTGGGATAATGTCATCTTAGCTCTGTAAACTTAGGAGAAAAATCTGTGAATGTTGAAGCTAAGGTTTGGATAACGTCTTGACTCTGTTGCTTGGTTACTTATTAGGCTGCTAATTTTCTGCTTTTTTATGTTCAATAGGCTACAGTACGCTGCCTTCATAATAATTGAAATCAGATCAGTGCCTTGATCCAGTAGAACTATTGAAATTTTACTCTGGTTTCACTGGAAGTAGGGTTTACTTATTATCTGTAAGAGGGAATTAGTTTTTAGAGATGCATAAGGATGGTTATGATCAGTGTCACGCCAATGTTGAGGAAACAGTGTGATGCTAATAGGAGAGGAATATGTGAAGGGATTTGACCGTCTCTATCCATCATTTAGTCGGAACAATCATTTTCCCTAAACACTGGGGTTTTTGGTTAAAAAAAGTATTCTTCTGCAGTTCCCAACTTCCTGCTTATGACTAAAATCCAACTCAGAATATCAGTAGATCTGATTGTTTGAAATAGGAATCATTGGTCCTATTAAGCAAAACACATACTGAGGTCAGATGTCTTTATTAGTCAGTAGAGTTACGTCAATGTTAAGCAACTATAAACGAAAGAAGAACCAAACTGTAAGAGCTCTCTGTAGGTTTTGACCTTTAAAGCACATTTGTTAATACTTAAAACGTACTCTGTTTGTCCTCAGATCTCCACTCATGCCTGTTGCCTCCTGATCCTCTGTCTACTTGGCCTCCAAGATGTTAAAATCTTAATGGCTACTCAACGATCTTCTCTATCCACAAATGTTTTGATTTTTTCCCCCTGTTTTTCCTCTCTATTTATTAACTTTCTTAAATTTCCTGGAAGTCAAAAGCTTGTCAAACATTCTATTTTCTTTTTGACTACTGTCAAGCCTCCTTCCCACCCTCTTTAAAACCCTACTGTTCACTGCCTGTCTCCTGCTGGCACTGGTACACGTACACAGTGACTTAGGGGAGGCAGTTCTGCTTCTTCAAGCTCAGTGAATGGATCAGCTCAGCATGGAAGAGCAGGAGAATAGCATAGCAGTGACAAGGATATGCTTTTAAAATTGTAAAGTCAGAAATGAAAGAATGAGCCTTTAATGATCAAGCAGGAGAGGCTCAAATCGGGTGGCAATTTTCTCCTGGATCTGCGTTATTGCTTGAAGACTATGTGGCAAGCAATGTGCCACATTTTCTAACAACCACATCTCATGTTCAGCATTTCACCCTTCATGCCTGCAAGGTGTGTTTGTGGTGTGGTTTTTTTTGTAAATTGGGCTTGTGACCTTTGCGATTCATGGAATATATAAATAGAAAGGTCTTCTGCTTTTCTTTTTGGGTTGTTCTTTTTTGGGCTAACACTGATTTTTGAAAACATATTACTATAATAAAAATTTTTCTCTGGGAGTTACAAGTAGTGTTGACGTCGACACTTTGTGAAGGGATGGTGAGAGATCTGGAAAACAAGCCCTGTAAGAAAAGGCTGAGGGAACTGGGATTGTTTAGTCTAGAGATGAGAAGTCTTAGAGGAGGCCTTTTTGCTCTCTACAGCTACGTAAAAAGGAGGTTGTGCTGGTGCTTGTCTCTTCTCTCAAATCACTAAGGATAGGATGAGGGGAAATGTTGCATCAGTTGCATCAGGGGAGGTTTAGATTGGACTTTAGGAAGAAGTTCTTCCCTGAGAGAGTGGTTGGGCACTGGGACAGGCTGCCTAGGGAGGTGGTGGAGTCACCATCCCAGGAGGTGTTTAAAAAATGGATAGATCTAGTGCTTGAGTCCATGGTGTAGGTGTTAGGTAGGTGTTGGGATGATGGCTGGACTTAATGATCCTGGAGGTCTTTTCCAGACATGATGATTCTATGATTGTCCTGAGACATACAGATTCCAAAACCTTCTTAAAAGCTGTGTACTTCAAAATCAGAGTGCATTAAAGCCTTCAATTATTTTTTTTTCCACAGAGGATGTGTAAATATACACCTCTAACTTTGTTTTTCCTATCTTTACTGGAACATCTATTTTTAAGCTAAAGACATTTTGTTGGTTAAATTTAAAAGGAGAATATCTGTTTATTAACTAATGGAAAAGCTGCAGGGCTTGATGGCAGAATGAACAGCATCATATTTCAGTTTGAACAGCTGCTATCGCTGTGACCAGACCTGGCAATCCTTTCTCAGTGTACACACGGAACGGGCCCAAACAAGGGGTGGTTCAGCAGCTCTCCAGAAAGACTTTAAGGACTTACACTGACGCCACACCCATGTGGCTGTGTATGAGTCAGCAGAGCAGAAAATTTTTCAGCAAGTTTAGTGAATTCAGAAGCAAATAGAACTTGTTGTTTCCTAGTAATTCAGCTCCCCGTTGTGTCACTGACCTAAGGCAAGTTACTCAGTTTTCCAATATTTTATCTTCTTTGTAAAATGAATTTAAAAAGACCTAATCATCGCAGAGTATTCTCTGGACCTCAGTGGAACTGCAGATATATAAATGAAGGCAGAATTTAGCACACAGCTCTGCTGTAGTATTTTGGGGTTCTCAGATGACTTTTGACCAAAATGAAATGTAAATTATGCAGGAACCAGCTGACATTTTATTAAGTGAGGCCTCTTGCTATTCCAGGAATAGTTTCTTAATGAGCAGAATTAGCAGAAGTATTCTGTTGGCAGAAGCCAATAGCTTCTCCAGGCAGAGCTGGTCTCTTCTGGTCCTGATAAGGCTGTAAACTCTTTCTGTGTTCCATGAATCATGTACCTCCCAGTTCCTCATATTATGGATGTAATTTTTCCTTTACTTGGCACTGAAGAACCAGTGCAGCTAACAGGCAAAGATGATGGCAGTTATGTTTTTGTACACACCTGAGCAGAATCCCTTAGCAGTTTAAGCCCCTTTTCAACTGCACAAGCACATGGTGAGCAGCAGGAATGCACTTACATCTCCAAGGACCTAATCTGGCTTCCAAAACTTCCACTAGTGGCACGGATATGCAAAAAGCAAAAACCCAGCTTTGCTCCCTGGTTGTATGTGTGCAGAAAATAATAGACTAGCACTTCTACACTGATTTTTATCCCTGTTCTGGAGGTTACCATCCCACCACAGAAAACAATAACAAAATTACAGAAATGGTCCTTGCCAAGATATGGACCTGTGTGGCACAGCAGGGGTCTGTATAAGGCACAAGTGATGAGCAGAGCTGTCTTGCACACCCTGTGATCACTGGTGGAGCTGTGTTTTAGGAGGTCACGGCTGTGGGGAAGTGGTAAAACAGGCTGTGTGAAGTGCATGAACTAACTAGCATTGGCAGAAGACACAGACGTCTGTTTTCAATTTGCATGAAGCTGCTACATTTTAAAGGACAAATTAGCATACCTCTAATTTTAACTAGGGGGTAGTAATTAGTATTTTCAGAGAATGTGACAGCCACTGCAGGCTTTGCCAGCACAAAAACCAGTTTCCAGTTCTGCACTGGTCACCTGGAGTCTGAAGCCCCCTTGGCCAGTAGGAGCAGGCAAGACAAAAGGACCACAATGCATATTGTTCTGTAGGAAAAAATCTCAATCACAGCCCCACTTTTTCGCCTTCTCTTGGAAAACAACTTGATTTTCTTTCAGAGAGTGCAGCATTTCCCCTGGGCAACAACAGATGGATTTGAAAAACGTCTCCACTATTACAACAATATTTCAGTCCCTCAGTTGTTTCTTCCCCTTTAGAAAACGAGTAGATGATTTTATCCAAAGCAGTTTCTCCTTCATAGTCTTTTACAGCTCTAGAATCTCTATCCAGTTTGCTGAATTCCTTTGGTTTATCTTCCGGTTTTGTCAGCTTCACGGGTCCTGTATCTCACTGCAGAGTCACTTTACAGCCATCTCACAGCCACCGTCTTGGTCACATACGAAGAGCTGAAGAAGTGTATGACTGTTCCTGTGGCCTTCAGGACCCGTAGCAGTAGGTTTGGAAAAGACCTCTTCCTTGTCATGTTGAACTGTGAAGTCACAACAACTTAGTAGTGCATTACCCGCCCCCACAAACACTTAGAATACCTTTGTTAGACTTAGAGGACCAATGCTCCTCTAGCTTGTCACTCCAGTAAGATATCTTTTAATGAACTGGAATTGAAACATTAACTCAGTTCCCACAGGGAATAATTTAGTTGTCTAAGCATTGGGTTTAAAATACCTGGACACATTCGGTCTTGCAAGATCCACTGAGCTGTACACGGTTCTGATACAGACACAGAGATTCATACAGTTTACTTAGTATTTTCACATGACATTGTGAAAAGCAAGTAGTGCAATTTGAGGTAACTTTTGGTAAATATCTCTCCTTTTCAGCTATACACAAAAGGAAATTGGAAGATCACAACTGTCATTTTTTCAGTTCTTCTTTACGTTGTCTATCACACCGTGCCGCAAACTGAACTTCAGTCAGTCAAGTTACACCTTCATTTTTCCACCAGCTACAGTTCCTCTGCCAGCTCTTGATACTGGTTGAGCTTGTCTCCATCAGCCATTGCTTTTAAGTGGTTAGGCAGGCTGTGTGTGTAATTTGTAAAGTAATTTGTGTTTCTTTGGAATGAAAATGAAACATAATGTAATAATATGAGCCAGACACTTCTAGATGAAGGCTTGTGCATTAAGTATGCTCCTATGACAACCTGTATCATGTACTTCAAAAACCAACTTTTCTGAAGTCTGTAGTAATTGACTTCATCTTGATCTATCATCCTGATGCTTTCTTGGTTTTAAGTTCTGCATTCCAAATCTTCATTCAGCTAAATGAGGCAGGCCTTTCTCCCACACTTGGCTCTGTCAACACTACAAGATAAACAAGAGTGGTACTTCCAAAAGAACACTAGATTCTATCTGCCTACCATCAGACAGATACTGACCTCCCTCTCTTCCCATGCAACAATATCTCCATTCATCACACTGGCAGTTTAGTTATAAAGAAATAAAAGTATCTTACGAGTCCTGAGGAGAAGAAATGTGTGATTTAAATGTCGATTTAATGACCAGATTGCTGACTGTTTTCATTAAAAGATAAGAAATGGGAAGGAAAAACAAGAAGGGGAAGGAACAAGGAATGGGAAGGAGGGTAAAGCCAAAGCCGTGTGCGAGCTTTGAAGAGACATGGCCTCCTTCTCCACTTACTGGATATCCTGGATATCTGCTGAAAGACAGAGCACCTGCTGCCTTTTCCCACCTTCTGGCAATACAATTGCTTTAGAGCTCTGTGAGTTAGCTAAGGGTCTTTTAATTAGGTATTTTGTTAACCTTGCATCTCTTTTCTTGTGTAGTCCATACTAGTTCCCAAGCCTTGTCATGCCCTTTACACTATTTCTCCTCTGGAGGTGAATCATGCATTGCAGGGGCTGATGGGGAGATGAAAGAACTACACATAAGGATCTGATATTGTGGCAATTTTCATGGGCATCTCTACACACTGAACTTAGACAAAATATCTGCTTTATATTTTTAAACCACCCTCCTCAGCAAACAAAAAAACACATTCAGTTTTGCTATCACCAGGGTTGGAAGGGACCTCCAGAGGTCACTGAGTCCAACCCCCCTGCTCAAGCAGGACCACAAAACCTAGGGCAAGTCACACAGGAATGCATCCAAACTGGTCTGGAAAGTCTTCAGAGAAGGAGACTTCACAACCTCCCTGGGCAGCTCATTCCAGTGCTCTGTCACCCTTACAGTAAAGAAGTTTTTCCTCATGTTGAGGTGGAACTTCCTGGGCTCCAACTTACATCCATTACTCCTTGTCCTATCACAGGGTGCAGGTGAAAAGAGATTGATTCTTTCTTCTTGACACCCAACCCTTATGTATTTATACACAGTGATTAAGTCCCCTCATAACCTTGTCCTCGCATGCTGGTTATACATCAGCCTCACATATAATGAAGTATACCTCTGAAACCAAAGCTCCAAAGGCTCTATGACTATGTTCAAGCTGTTTGCCAAGATCCCAAAATATGATAATTAAGGAACTTTCACATATGTGCAAAAATCTTAATGAACTGGGAGGGGTGCAGTGCGCAATAATGAAACAAAACTGAGTTTTTGAAGTTTGGATTTTGAACCCTTCAATTTTGTTTTTTAATTACTAGTTTTAGGGGAGACTCTGAAGGAGTTCAGTGATGTTCTTGGTGCTGTCAGAGGCATCACGGGGAACCATGGAGAGAAACAATAACTCCTTAGAGAATTTTCAAAGAGGTCACCAGTCTTGCAAGTATTCTTTATGTTTTTTCACTGATTCAGGGCCTAGAAAAAGAAAAGAAATGGTGGATACCACAGGAGGATCATAGACATAGTTCCTTAAATAAAGAAATACTAGTTTTTAAACAAGTATGGAGCAAAATATTATTTTAGAAATAATATTTAGAAATAATTTCTAAAATATTATGTTAGAAATCCTAAGACCTGAAATTCCTTTCCAAGTAACCCATATTCTTTTAGAAATCATTAAGGGACTGACCTGTTGGAATGCAGCATAGGCGAAAGGGACCTGGGGGTTCCCATGGACAGCAGGATGACCATGAGCTAGCAGCATGCCCTTGTGGCCAAGAAGACCAATAATGGCATCCCGGGGTTGATTAGAAGCAGGGTGGTTAGTAGAAGAAGAGAGTTTCTCCTTCCCCTCTGCTCTACCCTGGTGAGACCACGTCTTAAATATTGTGTCCACTTCTGGGTCCCTCAGATCCAAAAGGACACAGAGCTGCTTGAGAGAATCTAGGGCAGAGCCACAAAGATGAAGAATGGAAAGGCTGAGGGAGTTGAGTCTCACTTTAGCTCGGAAAGAAGAATACTGAGGGGGTGACCTCATTAATGATGATAAATATGGAAAGGGTGTGTGTCAGAAGGCTCTCCTTAGTGGCATTCAATGATAGGACAACAGGCAATGGGTGTAAGCTGGAACACAGGAGATTTTTGGGAAGGAACTTCTTCACAGTGAGGGTGATGGAGCCCTGGAATGGATTGCCCAGGGGGTTTGTGGAGTCTTCTTCTCTGGAGACATTTAAAACCTGCCATAGGAACGTACCTCACATGGTATGTTCCTGTGAGACTTGGTCTAGCTGGTCCTGCTCTGGCTGAGGGACTGGACTAGAAGATCTTTCGAGGTGTCTTCCAATCCCTAATGTTCTGTGAGATGGATGTTCACATAAAGCTCTTGCATTTCTAGTCCAGAAATATAATTACCTTCCCCATAAATATGAGAAAGAATTTCTTCAGGATGAGGGTGACACAACAAAGACTCCCCAGGGAGATTGTGGAGTCTCCTTCTCTGGAGATGTTTAAAACCTGCCTGGACATGTTCCTGTGTGACTTGATCTAGGTGATCCTGCTGTGGTGGAGATTGGACTGTATGATCTTTCGAGGTCTGCTAATGTTCTGTGATTCTGTGAAGGCCTGAAATTCCTTTTCCAGAACCCCATACTATTTTAGAAATCCGTAAGACCAGAAAGATTTAACTCAAAGCCATCACATAGATTAGAGCAAAGGTAAATCACAAAGATGAGAGCAAGGTAAATATTTTCTTTTATGTCCTATAAGACAAAAATTAAAAGTGATGTTTGCCTCTGAAAATACATTTTAAAAATTATACCTGAAATTCTAACATTTTTTTCCTTTTATTGTATAAAGATTTCCAGGCTCCTTCAGATGACTGTGGAGAATCAGGGAACAAGAGAGGGAAGAGTAAAACAAAAGTGCAAAGAGGCAACAGCTGTATTGCTTGGAAAAGAAAGAATGCTAGTATTGAAGGAAAGTTCAAAAGAAAGGCAGAAAACGAGCCAAATACTCTGGCATCCTTTGCCTGCTGCCGCTCATATTTTCCCTGGTGAGAGGCTTGAGTCCTGGAGGAGCATGCAATTACTCCTTCCATTTGCACTCTTCTAGTTCCTGGAAGTCTCAGTCAGGGACTGGGCCCTATTGTGTATGTGCTGTACAAACACATTGAGGAGCCCGTTGTAAAACTCTTCTGAAGCAATAGATGAGCAGAATATGAGAAACAACTTAAGAGCAGGCAGGGGGTGGTACATGGTCAGTCAGAGGGAGGTGATCATGAATTGCAGCTGAAACAGCAGCCAGTGCAGCCTCACACTAATCATTGCTGAAGGGCTTTTTGGGCATTTAATCTGTGCATCCATCTTTAGCTTAGATAGCTGCCAGCAGTAAGTGAACATCTTTAACATGTTTGCCTTCACCCTCCCTCCCTGTGGCAGGAAAACATTAGCGTCATTTCACACAGTGTTCACATACTTAGCTCGGTTTGGGTCCTCCAGTCTTGGAGGACTACAGGGGGTAGATTGTCTCCCTCATCCCTTTGTCCTGGCCCTGCAGAGTGCTGGGCTTCCTGGGACCTCCCAGCCTATCTGCCAGAGGGGAAACCTCTCTATGACCACACATGCTGAAGTTTTTCAACTCCAGATCTCTCCATCCCATCAATACATTTTTCCCAGGGTTGGGGAGGAAGGACCCTACTAAGATGTAGCCTGTGTTGCTCTGGCCATGGCAGTGCCAGAACAGCAGTAATGCCAGCAGCAGTGCTGATAGGTCAACTAGACTAACCCTATCTATTTGCACACTATCACAGTCTATCTGCTGTCAGGCCCTTGCCTCGTTCTATCTCAAACTGTGTTTGTGAAAATGAACTGTATAGGGACATCCACAGTGACATCTCCAGGTACTGTGCTTTTTTGTTGTATTTGTATGGGAGGTTGTTTTTAAAAAAATAGCAAAAACTCAGGGAAGCCAGATGAACCATTCATTTGTCTGATTGGCAAGGCGGATAAAACATGAAACCAGCAACTCAGAATCACAGAATTTTTGAGGCTGAGAAAGCCCTCTGAAATCATCCAGCCCAGCCCATGACCTAGCATCACCACATTAGCTAGACCAAGGCACTAAATGCCACATCCCAGCTCCCTCAGCCTCTCCTCATCAGACTTTCCCTCCACTCCCTTCTCCATACTCATTGCTCTCCTCTGGACCCAGTATTCCACACTGAATAGGAAAACAAACACAAAAGAATTGAAAAACTTCATGCTAAAAATAAGGGAAAGGATTCTTGCTCCTGCGAGTCTGCAGACAGACAATACTCTCGAGGGCGCACATAGGGGAATTTTTGCCTTTTCCTCAAACTCCCAGCTCTCTACCAAAAATCTGTTAGAACACCTGTTTCACACTCATACAGGGATGCTGCAAACCTTCTGCTGACATCAGTTCCTCCTCTGTTCCTTTTTCATTATGCGTCACTAACATTTACCACAAACAAGTGCAGAGTTGCTGCTGCTGCAGGTGAGCTGATGATTTGTTGCACAGCTCTCACAGCTCCTGGTGTGGCTCAGCCACCCTTGCCCAGTGCTGTGATGTAAAGTATCAGCAAGTGACAAAATAAAGAAAACCATGCCCCTTAACCAGGCCTCCTTGTTGTTTCCATATTGTCTTCCTTGCCAATGCATTCCACTGCACAGAGCATGGCAACATGTTCACACGTAAACCTACATGCGGCTGCCACCAGGTTTGACGCTGACATGCGGTGCCTCCGAGTCTTTTCATTAGGGGTAGTGCAAACAGAATGTGTACCTGCTCTCCAGGAAATCCAGACATCTCACCCAGTTGTTCACCTTCAGTACTTGCACCCAGCAAGTTGGTGAACAGCACCCGAAAGCCGCTATTACAGCGTCTGGTCAGGTGAGTTTCTGACTATTAGCACTCGTCGTGTGGAGCACTGCATTGCATTTTATATCCTGGAAGAGTACCAAAACTTTCTGCTTTATGTTGGCCAGAGACCTGGAGATCAGGACACAAGTGTTCTCTGTTCTACACTGGCTCAATTTCTAGTAGTTATGTTTGTATAAGGAAATGCAGTGAAAATAATAAGTATGTCATTGGAGAAGTGTGGAACTATATTTTCCACTTTCTGCACTCTGTTCAGCAAATGGAGAGCTTTGTTTGGACTTGCATAAAACAGGAGGAGTAAATAACTCCTCAGCTTGTTGCTCCATTTCATGCTTGCCAGAGAAGAAATATCCCTAACGCACAATATTTTTATGTGCCAGCCCTCACAGTGGCCCTAAGTGTCCTGGCAAAGATGCCACCAGGTCTATGAGATGTCTGCAAATTTGTGGAACCTTCACAATTCTCCACATAGTCGGCTTTATTTGAATTTACTACCATCATGGAGGTGGAGTAACCTAGGTTTGCCTGTTCCACCTCACTGCACTTTGCACTCCAAATACTAGTCAAGGGTAGTAGTTAGAATAACTCCACCCTAGCAATCACCAAAGCACATGCATCTGTGTTTATTGAGCAAGACTCGATGTCAGGATATCAGTCAGACTACTACAAGCAAGTAAACAAGCAAAGCAAACATAAGCTCAGCCTTAGGTTTGCCAGATAATTGGGTACCTTTCTAATTGCCCAGTGTCTGGAACACCAGAGGGACTCTCCAGCCTTTAATACTGGGGAAGGTTAGGATATCTGTTAACTACCCAGAGACTGCCATCTGAAAGGCTTTCTTTGTGCCTTAGTGGAATGTCTTTGGAATTTGACTTTCAGGTGGAAGTGTGGCTATTCCTGACAGTTCTCAGGAGAAGGTTTGCCAACCCTCAGGGGTTGTGAAGAGCGATTTCCTCTCTGACTATTTCAGCAGGCTCTGGTTGTGCAAATTGTTATTAATGAGTCAGAGAGCGTGAAAATGGAATAACTTTAGCTTCTTTGTTTTCAGCTTGCTGAACACATGACTGCGTCCTGTCTCCATCTGGAGGGAGGGCTTTTATCTCGTTTATTCATGATGCCCTCATGGTAAGTAGAGCCGGTGCTCATTACACTCAGTGCAGGGTGAGACTGCAGCTAGGCTGCAATATTTTTTACAAAGAAAACATATGTTATATGCAGAATCCTTATGACACATTGAAGCCTAGTGTGAACTTTAGGGGTCAAGGCCCTCTATTATAAGAAGCTGTTTACAGTTTCAGGTGTTTTAAAGAATTGTGTTTTACTTCTCCAGTCTTTTTGTTTTTACTTCTGTCACATTGCCATCCATGGCCAGATGTAATTGTGTAACTACTGACTCATTCCTGTCAGGTTGCTCTTTCATGTCTCTTGTTCATCTGTAGCTATTCTGCGGGTAAAATGCTATCCATTAGTTCAGAAGAAAAAATACCCAAGATTTGCAAAGGAATGACTATAAAATTCTTGACTTAGAAGTGAAAATTAATTTAAACCTAAATGCATATTTCTTCTTTCCATTCACTTTTTCTAGAATCAACCAGGTTACAGTGTTTACACAGTTTATTAAGGTTGGAAGGGTCCTTGAAAGGCCATTGGGTCCAACCCTCTTGCCGAAGCAGGATACAAATTACTGAAAAGCATAAACACCTAAAAAGCCTAAATCAACTCCACAAAACTGCATCCAGACGGACCTGAAACATCTCCGGGCAAGGAGACTCCACAGCTTCCCTTGGCAACCCCTTCCAATCTTTAATAACCCTGACTGTAAAGAAGTTTTTCCTCAGACTGAGGTGAAACTTCCTGTGTCCAAGCTTGCATCTATTACCTCTTCTCCTGGCTGACACCAATGAAAAGAGAGGATTCCTTTGTTCTTGGCACCCAGTCCTCATGTATTTATAGATAGGGATTAAATCTCCTCATAGCCTTCTTTTGTCCAAACTAACAAGTCCAAATTTCCTCAATCTCTCTTCATAAGGCAGTTGTTTCAGATTTGCAATCATCCTTGTAGCTCTACATTGAACTCTTTAAATTAATTCTCTGTCTCTCATAGTTGCCTGCATAAAGTTTCTTATAATTTTTTGTGCCTGCTGTTACAAACCTACAAAGTTGAGGGCTGTCTGTATTACAAATACCTTCTGGCACTACAAAAAGCAAAATAAAAATGGTTGGATGAGCATATTTAGTAGAATTTACAAGTTAATTAACTACCTGCTGTAGTTAACAACCAGAAGTAATGCATCTGATCAATTCACTAATTTTCACAGAATCACAGAATTGTTGAGTTTGGAAAAGACCTCTAAGATCGTCAAGCTCAGCCTATGACCTAACATCACCACATCAGCACTAAGGTGCACAGCCGGTGTGCTCATCACCTCCGGGGTGGAGACTCTACCACTGCCCTGGGCAAGTTCCAGTCATTTGATACAATAGCATGGCTAGAGATCATTCAGTGCAGGGTCTTGTCTAATCAAGTTGTATATAGTAGTCAAATTATGGGGATATTGAAGATTTTCATGCAATTTAACATTAACGTTAGGTGTAGGCAGAATTCCAACAATTCATTATTAAAAAAAATACAGTAAATATTGCTGCTTGTGAGTCATATCTACATTTTTTCCTCTGCCCTCAAATTTAAGATGGCATAATCACAGAATCACAGAAATATTGAGGCTGGAAAAGATCTCTGACATCATCAAGCCCACTCTATGACCTAACATCACCACATCAGCTAGAAGAGGGCACTAAGTGCCACAGCCACTGTACTCGAACACCTCCAGGGGTGGGGACTCCACCACTACCCTGAGCAGTCCTTTCCAGTGTCTGATCACCCTTTCAATGAGGAAGGGCTTCCTAATATCTAACCTAATCCTCTCCTGGTGCAGCTTCAGGCCCTGCCCTCTCTTCATGATGCTAGTTGCCTGAGAGAAGAGCCCGACCTCCACCTGACTACAGCCTCCCTTCAGTCTCCTCTTCTCTAGCCTAAACAACCTCTGATCCCTCACCCTCTCCTTGTTTTGCCCAACCAGTTTTGGCAACCTCATCTGCTTATTGATAGAACTCTACTGCTAGTCAATGGAGGTTAAACTGGTTTGTGAAGTGCTGTAGTGTTATACTCCGAAATCACTGCTGGAACCAGGTTATACAGGCACTGTCCTGCTCAGCTTGATAGTGGCAATAACTGGTTTTCTAAGACATGGAGAAAATTGAGTTGATTTAGTTTTAATAGAATTCACTCTTGTTTTTTTCTGTATTTTGCCATAGATTGTCAGCAAAACAAAATGTTCAGGCCTGTCATAACAAGACTTTTTTGTTACCTAAAACTCAGCACACACTTAGTCATCTCTTTCATTCAGATGTTTTATCAAGATTGAATATTTATAAGCTAATGAATAGCTCAGCAAAAGGAAAGGGGAAAAATGATGGACCCAATGTTAGTTGAATCTGATTACATACCCATCCTTTAAAACAGCTGTTCCCTAAGACAGATCACTGCTTAGCACCTACCAGACACTTGGAATGAAGCATCACTGATATTCCTAAAAATGTTTGCTTGCATTTCACAGCCTGCAACGTCCCTTCCACATAGAGTCATGCAGGAAATTTTACCATTTGTAGACATTCGAGGATTTGGTTTTTTTGATGACTGACATTCTCCTCATCATTTGAGGAATGTTTTGATGAAGATGCTGAGACAGAATCACAGAATTATAGAATCATAGACTGGCTAGGGTTGGAAGGGACCTGAAAGATCATCTAGTTCCAACTCCCCTGCATAGGCAGGACACCTTCACTAGATCAGGGTACTCAGGGCCCCAACCAATCTGACCTTTAACACTTCCAGGGATGGGGCAGCCACAACTGCCTTGGGCAATCTGTTCCAGCATCTCAACACCCTCACAGAAAAGAATTTTCTCCAAATGTCCAACCTCAGTTGTCCCTCTTCAAGTCTTTAACCCTTTCCCCTTGTCCTCTTGCTATGCACTTGTGTCGAAAGCCCTACCCCATCTTTCTTGTAGCCCCCTTCAGATATTTGAAGGCTGCTAGAATGTCACCTGGGAGCCCCTTCTTCTCCAGGCTGAATAACTCCAACTTGCTCAGCCTGTCCTCATAGGAAAGTTGCTCTCCTCTGGACATGTTCCAAGAGCTCTATGTCCTCCTCATTTTGGAGACTCTAGAACTAGACATAGTACTCCAGGTGGGGTCTCACCAGTGCAGAGAGGAGGAGAATCACCTTCCTCGACCAACTGTCACTGTTTCTTTTGATGCAGCCCAGGACATGGTTGGCTTTCTGGACTGCAAGCACGCACTGATGGCTCCTGTGAATCTTCTGATCCACCCCCACCCCCAAATCCTTCTCAGGGCTGTCCTCGGTCCTTTCTCCTGCCAATCTGTATCCATGCATGGGATTGCCTTGACCCAGGTGTGGAACCTTGCCCTTGCCCTTGTTGAACTTCATGCAGTTTGCACAGCCCACTTCTGGAGCCTGGCAAGGTCCCTCTGGATGGCCTCCCTTCCCTGCAGGGTGTTGACTTCAAAAAAGAACCTGGTCTTCTGCAAACTTACTGAGGGTGCATATTAGAGGATGCTGTGGAGTGCTAATGATCTCTCTTCCAGTTTCCAGACACTGTTTTCAGTGTGTCTTGTAAGCACCTGCTCCAACATTCTGACACAAGGTGATATTAAAATGCTAGGTCCTGATTTCAAAATCAGCAATGCTGAACAACCCAAGTCTATTGTCGAATATAGGGCCTTCCAGTGACATGCTGAGGTTAAATTTGAGCTGCAAATAGCTAAAATGATTTTTTCCCTTTATTTTCTGGTTTTTTGTCTTTAAGAGTCTGTGGGTATACAGAAAACAGTAATTCTTTGCTCGCACTTACTCTTGTCTCTCGTTTGGAAATACACACAGTCACTCCAAATTCAAATTTTATTGTTATTCTTCTTTGGTTTTTTGTTTTGATTAAACTAAAAGGCAATTAGCAGCTTCTCAAAATCATTCCTTTGTTTGAAGATGTGTTATGCTGCAGCTTTAAAAGTCACATCTTTTCATCTAATGTCTGGATGACAGTTACTGAAACTGGAGAATCTCTCTGGAATATTTTCACAGTCTGTTCTGGTTCGCTGCTAATTTTCCCAAAACAATGTGTTCTGTCTCTTTTTTTAGAAAGGATAAAAAATATCAACCCCAAATTTTAGCTTGAGATGACAAGAATAACATCCTGGGTTTCCCAGTCCGTGACAAACAGGACTGTCATCTGATTTTGTAATGGTAGGTTTGCTTTGACTGTAGTTTTCAAGATCTCTAGGTGTTTCACAGAAAGCCTGTGATCCTTGGTGAGCAAAGAAGAAAGGCAGCGCTCAGGCTTTGAGGCAGCTTTTATGGTTTTACATAGCCTTGCAGTTTGTTTTTCTAATAAGTAAATTTTGCTCTTCTCCTGGTTTTGCTTCTGTAAAGAAGCACAGTTGGAAAATCCATTTATTTTATAGTACAGGTTTTCTGTTTATGAGTCTTCTGTATAAACTCTGTAGGAGTATCCTAAATGGTCTCTGGCTTTCTGAGTTAAATGTGTTGTGGGAAGTCCAAAATAATTAGTTACATGCCAGCAACCTCCTGCCTCTACTCCAGTCTGTGTTCTGTCTTTGTGCAGAATTATCTCTTTCCATTTAGAAATGATTAGCAAGTTGGTATCCACAGAACCCACAGATGGTGTCTGATGATACCCTTGCTGAACAGTTTGCTTTGCATATGTGATTTCACTCTAATGAAAGTTCCTACTCTTTCTATTATCTTTTCTTAGAATGTCTTCCTGCTTTTCTTTCCTTGCTATCATTTCATTTCCTTCTAATTACAGAAGTGTATTTTATTCTGTATGGGAGAGATACTTGTCATGTCTTTACAGCAAGTGTTGTGTTGAGCAAGGAAACCACAGGGTAAGGGAAGTGTAAGGCAGAGGGTTCCGCACAGCACAGGAAAGTCTTACTTTTTAAAGCAAAGGTGTTAGGTCAGCCACTGTGTTGGGTAAAGTCAGTGTGGGCTTCTGACCAGGGAACTGTGGCTGTGAAATGCAGGCTGGGTGGCCGTAGTGCAGACTCTCAGGGTACACTAAGTAATAGGGAGTAACAAGCATGTCACAGTCACAGCACTGCTTTGAAACACTCATTTGGGGAAGACTGGCTGGAGAACTGCTCAGTGAAAAAGAACCTGGGGGTGTTGATTGACAGTTGGCTGAACACGAGCCAGCAGTGTGACCAAGTGGCCATGAAGGCCAGTGGCATCCTGGCCTGCATCAGAAATAGTGTGGCCAGCAGGACTAGAGAGGTAGTCATCCCCCTTAGTATCAGAAGGACACTGAGATGCTGGGGCAGATCCGAAGCAGAGCAATGCAGCTGGTGAAGGATCCAGAGGACGGGTCTTATGAGCACTGGCTGAGAAAACTGGGCTTGTTTAGTCTGGAGAAAAGAAGGAAGTTGAGAGGAGACCTTACTGCACTCTACAACTACTTAAGAGTAGGTTGTATAGAGGTGAGGATCAGTCTCTTCTCCCAAGTCACTAGCAATAGAAGGTGAGGAAATGGCCTTAAGTTGTGCCAGTGGAGTTTTAGATCAGATATCAGAAAAAATTTCTTCACTGACAGAGTGGTCAGGGATTGGAACAGGCTGCTGAGGGAGATGGTGGGGTAGCTGTCCCTGGAGGGGTTCAAAAAATGGGTAGGTCAGGCACTTGGATACAGGGTTTAGCGAGCATGGTGACATTGGGTTGACAGTTGGATTAGTGATCTTGTAAGTCACTTCTAACCTTAATGATTCTGTGATTTAACACTGTAGTTTTGTAGTCTTCTGTCAACTGTAGCACAGGAGGAATAGACCATAGCACTAACTTGTTTTTTCTAGATATTATCAGATCGTCTGCTACTTCCCAGAGAAACTAACCAGTTTCCTTCTCACACAAGCTTGTGAGGGAAAGAAGAATTTCTGCCTAATATGAAATAATTGAAATGAATGTAGTTATCTTTGTCTTCACTTAAAATACTGATTTCCGGGAGGTTATTCACTGCACACCCCCCCCCAATAAACTGACTCTTGGTGATTAATATTGATTGCACTGCGAGATTAAATATAAGTGTTTAAGAATAAAAAATTGTATTAAATTAATGCAAGCTAATCGAGTTACTTCTAGACAGAAGTAATTTCTTGAGGGAAGTACTGTGACAGTAGTATCTTTGTTTCTAGTGTTTATATGAGAATACATATAAAATTGTGACACCAAGTAAAAGTAAACGATAGAAAATGGGTGTAAAGTTAAGACTGATGTTATTTGTTTGAATTCAAGTGCAACATGAATTCCAACAGGCTTACTTTAAAGTACTCCAAAAGAAGAATCAGGCCTTTTGTCTTCACATCAAAGCAAACTTTGAACCTAATGTTTCACTTTGTGAAGGTGGTTTTGATATACAAAGTGAGATTACAAATAGCAAAGGTGAATAGGTCTGCATTGATGTCACTATAATTGCTGCCTGTGAATAGATGCCAGTTCTCTAGCTGTGGCATTTTGAACAGTGGTCATATAAACCTTCCTTCAGGTAGCTCTTAGAAGTATATAAATCACAGCCACTCATTGCAGGGTTATTAGGGCAGTGCAGGGCAGGCTGAGTGTGAAATGCATTTGAGTGTCCACCTTGAGACAGAAATTCTGCTGTTTGCATCAGAGTTTTATGACAGTTCCATGAATCCAAAAATTATGTGGAATAAGTCTGATGAAGAACCAAACAGTCTCTCCTTGTGCTGAAGCATTTTAACGAGTGGTGGGGAATACTCCCTCGTTTTAACTGTCAGCAAAAGTGGGCTCCTGAAGTATAATTTTTATTACTAGGAAAGCATTGAGGCTCAAAAGCAAAAGTATGCAGAAGACGATGGAATAAAACATGAGATAGACTGACAAATCATTTTATTGTGCAATGAGTTTGCAAAGACAACCCTTTGTGGCCACATCAGAAGAAGAAGTACAAAAATCACTGACAATTGTTAAAAGCAAAACAAAACCTTACAGAATTGAGGCATTTGTGCCCAGAGTTAGGTGAAATAAAAGGCTCAGGCAATCTAGGCTAAGCAACGCTGAAGAGTCGTGGGTTGCCTGTCAGTCCGTCACTAAGTATTAGTTTCATTACAGCTGCTTCAAGAGATGCATCTGTCCAGACACTAAAACAAATGAGAGAAGAGTGTAAATTTTCTCTGCTGCAATAAGGATGTTCTTTCTTTTCTTTTTTCCCCCTTTTTTCTTTTTTTTTCCCCTTTAGAATTGTTAACTCTCACAAGATTCAAAGGAGGCAGGCAGCATTATACAAGCTGTATAGAAAAATCGGAATTCAAGTGCCATCACTTACAGGCTCAACTGTGGAATGGTTTGAACTTGTGACACTCTGCTTGTGTCTACTAGTCCCATCAAAGTGCTTTTCTGGGAGGCATGCCTGGAAACTTGTCTTTCCCAGAACTCAGGAATCTTATCTGTCTTGGTGGCAGGTGCCACTAAGGCTCCTTTACAAAGACATGTAGAGGTCAGAGGGTGGATGGGACAGCTTGAGGTCCAGAGCCCTTTCACACTGTATGTGAATGCTTTAGGTTTTGGAAATTGCTGAGCAGTGCTCTGTGTGCCAAGGTTTTCATGAGTAATTACGGGAGTCCAGAGCTGGCCCGGTGAATACTCTGTATCTCATCTCCTGTGGCCGGGTACCAGGTTAGGTTTTGACAGCCCTTCTGGGACATTACCTGCGGCAGTGCGGGTGTGTCCATACGGCTAGATTGTCAGAGTTAGTGAGCATAAAATACAGAGTCACAGAACATTAGGGATTGGAAAGGATGTCTACAGATCATACAGTCCAATCCCCCCACCACAACAGGATCACATAGGTCAGGTCAACCAGGGTGTCCAGGCGGGTTTTAAACATCTCCAGAGAAGGAGAATCCCAACCTCCCTGGGCAGCCCGTTCCAATGCTCTGTCACCCTCACTGTGAAGAAGTTCCTTCTGATATTTATGAGGAACTTCCTATGTTCCAGGTTACACCTGTTGCCCCTTGTCCTATCATGGGACGACACTGAGAAAAGCCTGGCTCCATCCTCCTGACACACAACCTTTCTGTATTTATCAACATTAATGAGGTCACCCCTCAATCCTCTTTCTTCCAAGCTATAGAAATCCAGCTCCTTCAGCCTTTCCTCATCAGGGAGATGTTACATTCCACTGATCATCTTTGCAGCTCTGCACTGGACTCTCTCAAGCAGTTCCATGTCCTTCTGGAACTGAGGGGCCCAGAACTGGGCACAGTATTCTAGATGTGGTCTCACTAGGGCAGAGTAGAATGGGAGGAGAACCTCTCTTCATCTACAAACCACCCCCCTTCTAATCCACCTCAGGATGGCATTTGCCTTCTTGGCCACAAGGGCACACTGGTCATCCTACTGTCCATCAGGACCCCCAGGTCCCTTTCTCCTGTGTTGCTCTCCAGCAGGTCAGTCCCCAACCTATCCTGGTCCCTGGTGTTGTTCTTGCCCAGATGCATGATTCTACCCTTGCCCTTGTAACATCAGCATCACCCAAAGAATTGAAGTGGAAATGTGTGCTCCTGTACAAATCTTTTTTGAAATTTCAGTTGCACTGAAGAAGTTTTCTGGTTTTCTGTCCATGTTAAACACGAAGCAGTGACTATTACATAAATGAAGAAGCTAAAAGTTTGATTAAAAGAAAGGAAGGCATGATGTTTCACTTGGAATAAAGGCTCATAGTATTTATTCTTCACTGGTTTCTTTTTGCTCATGTTCATTATGGACCTATAATTAACCTTACAGGTTGGATTGTTTTAGTACCTCTTTGAACAGTAAATCTGCTCATATTTTTGCTATGAAACTGAGATGGATATCTCCTGCGTAAAAGCACAAACCTGATGGTCTTAGTGTGGTGTGGTAACACATTGCAGTTTTAACTAGGTTTATTATCCACTTTGGAAAGCAAATATACAGGTATATCCTGTATGCTCTGTATTTTTCTCTTCATTAATTAAACAATTAATTATTTCCTTTTGCCAGTCATGGGCTTTTTTTTTTAAATAAATGTTAAAACATTGATTTTGAAATGGCTGTGCTCATGAGTAGCTTCCAGACTGGTGACTAAACTCAGGCAGCAGAAAACTGCTTTATAAATTTGCTTTTACAACAGGCAGGTGCTAGTTAAAATTTTGGGGGGTGAAAAGGTGTGGCAATTGCTGGAAACTCTTCAAGCAGGAAGTCTTGCCCCCCCGTCTGAGTAGTGTGAAATGTCAAACGCAGAAGAGATTTCATTGTGTAAAATGGACTATTTACAGCCTGCAGATATTTTTTAAAACTGCCCTTTCTTGAATCCCACCTAGGAAATGGTTGTTTCATTAAAATGGAATTTGTCTGAAATGGATGGTACCTGGGAACGTGACTGGGCAATGAAGTTCTTGTCTAAAACCTTTTTTTAGGGATGGTCAAGACTACTGTAAACTTAGTTAAAATTATGCTTGGTGAGTGTTTTAAGATGAAAAACTAAAAGCCCCAAGATTTAGCTAGTCTCTGAAAGAGGATTCCTCAAGAGTTTGGACATCCTAAAAGCATCACAAAGACGATGAATGGAGTGGAACATTTCCTTTATGAGGGAAGGCTGAAGGAGCTGGGTCTCTTTAGCTCGGAAAAAAAGAGGACTGAGGAGTGACCTCATTAATGTTGATAAATACAGAAAGGGTGGGTGGAGCCAGGTTCTGCTCAGTGTCATTCAATGATAGGACAAGGGGCAATGGGTGTAATCTGGAACATAGGAGGTTCCTCATAAATATCAGAAAGAACTTCTTCATGATAAGGGTTACAGAGCATTGGAATGGGCTTCCCAGGGAGGTTGTGGATTCTCCTTCTCTGGAGATGTCTGAACATGTCCTGTGTGATTTGATCTGTGTGATGAAATTGGCAGGGGGATTGAACTAGATGATCTTTCGAGGTGCCTTCCAATCGCTAATGTTCTGTGATTCTGTGATAACAGTCCATCTCTAAACCAGGGCCATAACCAAAGCTGTAGTCTGGTGAAATAGCCTGAAGGTTGCTGTCATCTGATAAACAGGCCATGACAGCCAAATCATTTACTCTACCAACTCTAACCTACATCCAGTTATGACCATTTGTTTTCCAATGGACCTGTATTTCTTTTGCTTGTGTTTCCAGCTTCTTTTACTAATAACAGAAAAGAATATGAGTGACCAATATTTTAAGATATTGGAGCAGCTGTAAATGTCTGAGCAGTTCTCATGAAGTATTTGAGAGTTTAGAGAGATGCCATGTGGTCAGTGTGATTCGTGATGTTTGGCAGCGCAGCAGGATTCTGTCTGACATTCTCTACACATGTATGTGTTTTCTGGTCAAACCTCTGTTTGACTTCAAAGTGCCCGAGTCAGAGCTGCACAAATTCCAGCTGCTGCTCCCTCCAAGGTAAAGGGACAGAGAAGTAAATGTTGTGAGCAAGGCTAAGCATGGACGAATACAGACAGTCCGTGTCTGTCTGGGCAAAACCAAGGCTGGGTGTGGATGAATACAGATAGTCCACTTCTGGCTGGGCAAGACCTGTGCGTAGGCTTTTTTCTAGATGCAGCATACATTTTTCTTCAGCTTTGATTCATATTCTCTGCTGCACCAGATGTAACAGGTGTCTCTGATGACACTGTTCTCAGTTTGCTTAGTCTTCTGTCATACAATAGGATTAATTTACTGAAAGAACTGAGTCTCGCTTCTGTCTGTCTTCATGTTCTATGAGACGACTGCAGATGAGCAGCTGTGAGGCAAAGCTTTCCTTCAAGATCCACAGTAGAATCTGGAAAGTGGATCAAATCTGCCCCCTTTACTTCAGGCAATATTTCAGATAGAAAAAAAAAAGTGGTTCTTTGAAGAAGGAATCTACTTCCCAGCACCTCCAAGCGGCATGACTGATGGCTAGTGTTCCCTTATTGCTTGGCCCTATGTTGTATCTTGTTAGAAGTGCTGGTCTTTAGACATTGTGATTATTTTTTGCTTATTAGTTTTCTAAATCTTATTGTGAAACACATCATGTTCTCTGTGCAGCATGTTGGCAACTAGTATTCCTAACACAGTTTAGGGAGAGGCAGGTGCTTGGAAGTTGCAGACCTGTACTTCTAGATAACCAAGGCCATTATTTGATAGGGACCCTTGATCTTCCTGGTCCTCAGTTCTCAACTCCATAAAGAAAAGGTAAAACGAGCATGTTAATTCATGCTCATTACTATATGCAAACAATACCTTTTTGAATGCTACTAAGACAATGCCTGTGGAAAAATCACGACTGGTTTTGGAAAGTTAAATTATAACCCACACTGTAAGCATCTATTATGGAACAAATGACTGTGCTAGTAGTAGTCATAACTGTTTAGGTATGAAGGCCTGTAGCCAAAATGTTGATGCTACTCTTATTGTTGTATGACCTTTCCTGTGTTTCCAAGGAAGCTTTGCTGTGCCAAGAAGAATCTCCTGACCTAAGCATTTAAAAAGATTGGCAGACTATTCTGAGTGGGAGGCAGCATGAGAGCAAAGGATAAATATTTGCAATACAATGGAGATAAAGAGGAGGCTGGAAATGTTATCAAGGCTTTATTTTACTTTTGAATTTGGGTAAGGGCCAAAAGGACTAAATCAGCACACTGGAAAATGCAAAAATGAACTATCTTAAAAGGAAAAGATGTTACTGGCATCTTCTGTAGGCATTTTATTCTGAATATGACTCTTGGAATTTTTTCTTCTACCTGAAGTAACACTAACGGAAAAAAGTGTTGTATTTTTATTTCTGGCCCGTATATATCTGCCTTTATAATTTACAGAAGCATCATAGTGGAATATTAACTTCCAGTATTTATGAATCTATTGAACTTTGCAAGGATCTGCTGACAGTTGAAGGATTATAATTTTAAAGGCACTTCAGTTCACATCATAAATATCCTGAAAGGTCACATACTACCTTGCAGTAACATCTGAAGGAGAATGAGCTTAAAGTTAGGGTTGCTTCTGTCAATTGAGAAAAAGTTTCACAAACACTGTCATTCTAGAAATCAAAAAGTACCAACTCATCACTCAGTGGGGGTATTGGACTAGAGGATCTTTTTTGCTGTGATTCTGTGATTTTTATGTAAGGTTTTGTGAAGTGCTGTGCTCCCATGGGTGTTATGTTACCGTGTGGAATACCTCGTCGTGTCTTAAAGGACCAGGGTTTCTCAGAAAACAGAAGTGCAGTCACAATGTTCAGGCTACCTCCAGACAAGTACCTTGCAATATAAAACTTAACTAGATTGTTACCATCTGTGTTTCTGATGTCTCCGTACTCTAGCAGTACTATAAATAAAGGTGATCAGTGTTTTCTGTCAGTTATGTCAGCTTTACGTTGTATGAGTCAGGGAATGCAAAATGTGGAAGTAATGTTTACCTGAAATGTGCTATGTGAATAATAAGCCAGTATAACAGTTCAGTCTGACTAGGTTAGACATGAGTTGTTTCCATCAGATCAAGATCACCACACCAGTGATCATCATGTCATTATATCACTAAGAAAACTTTTACTAGGCCATGGATGAAATATTCACGAGTGGAACTGGAGATGGTCTGCACAAACACACTGACTAGATTAAGCAATATTGTGGGCAAACCTCAAGTACTGTCTTCAGATTTGGGTGCCTCAATACAAGAAAGACATTGAGGTGCTGGAGTGCATCCGAAGAAGAACAACAAGGTTGGTGAAGGGTCTGAGGGAGCTGGGGCTGTTTAGTCTAAAGAAAAGGAGGCTGAAGGGACACCTGAAAAGGAGGTTGTAGAGAGGTGGGCGTTTTGTCTCTTCTCACAAATAACAAGTTACAGGACAAGAGGAAATGGCCTGAAGTTGCACCAGGGGAAGTGTAGGTTTAACATTAGGAAAATCTTCTTTATTAAAGGATCAACAGGCCTTGGAACAGGTTGCACAGCATGGTGGTTGAATTGACATCCCTGGAAGTGTTGAGAAGTTGTGTAGCTGTGGAGCTTAGGGCTATGGTTTAGTGATGGACTTGGTACAGTCACATTGGTGGTTGGACTTGATCTTGAAGGTCTTTTCCAAACTAAACAATTCTATGATTCTGTGATTCATTTGTTGTATCTCTTCAGTATTTTCTTGATAATCCAATGACATTGTTTCCATTTACCTGTTTGCAACAGAGGTAATAAAAGAATAATTAACTTCCTGTATTAAAAAGAATGGATAAATCATACTGAGAAGATGGGAATTCTTCAATGCATGAAGAAAGGTGCCTGAAGAATTTCTTGCAAACTGGGTTGTACACGTTTTATCTTCCATAATAAAAAGTACTAGCATAGATTTATAAGAATAAGAAAGATGTGAAGGGAACTGCGTAACACAAATGGATTTGTTTTGGATGGAGTATCATGCTCACATTCATTGTCAGTGACTAAGTCCCAAAGTCTGTATGAGTCACATGCAGATACATTTTTGTTTACTGCTGTTGGAATGAAACCCAGAAACAGTTTATTTTTAATTTAAGGAGTCCCTCACACACTGTATTGCTATTTCATATAGTTGAAAGGATCAGTTTGCTGCTTCAGAACAAAGAATTGCATCAGTAGTTACTGCAGTGTGTCTGCTGCTGTGTGGTGTGTGCTGACAGAGTAGGCGTCCACATGAGAGCCTTTATTACACTGTCTGGCTGTGCACAAACTTGCCTATGCAAATATGGGGAGCTGAAGTATCCCTCTTCATGAAAAAAAGCTGACTAAATTATAAGGAATTATATGTAATTATGAGGAGCTTGTTGCGTGGTAACACTCAGAGAGCTGTCTTTAATGGCTAAATGTCCAAGTAGAGAACAGTGATGAATGGGGTACATCATGGTTCAGTACTGGGACCAACACTCTTAACGTCTTTGTTGGTAACATGGAGAGTGGGATTGAGTGAATCCTCAACAAGTTTGCAGATGACACCAGGCTGTGTAATTTGGTCAACACACTGGATGGAAGGGATGCTGTCTGGAAGGACTTGGACAGGCTTGAGAAGTGAGCCCAGGTCAACCTTGTGATGTTCAGCAACACTGAGTGCTAGGTCCCATACCTGGGTCAGGGCAATCCCAAGCACAAAATGAAGACTGAGAAGAATATGAGAGCAGCCCTGTGGAGATAGACTTGGGCATACTGGTGGATGAAGATCTGCACATGAGTTGACAGTATGCGAATGCAGTCTAGAAGGCCAACTGTATTCTGGGCTGCATAAAAATAACCTATGGCCAGAAGGTCAAGAGAGGTGATTCTGCTGCTCCTCTTCACTCTTGTCAGATCTAACCTGGCGTACCAAGTTTAGCTCTAAAGCTCCCACCACAAGAAGGACATGGAGAGGGTCCAGAGGAGGGCTATGAAGATGATCAGGAGTTTGCAACATCTCTCTTACAAGGACAGGCTGAGGGTTGTAGTTATTCAGCTTGCAGAAGAGAAGGCTCTGGGGAGAACTTACTGTGACTGTCAGCATCTGAAGTAGGCATACAAGAAAGCTGAGGGGGGACTATTTACAGGGGCTTGTAGTCATAGGATGAAGGGTAGTGGGTCCAAACTGATAGAGGGTAGAGTTAGAGTAGATGTAAGGAGAAAGGTCTTCACTGTGAGGGTGCTGAGGCACTGGAACAGTTATTCCAGGGATATTATGTGATTATGATTCTGCATTGCTCTATGTGGTTCTGTGGGATGGGGCTTAAAGCAACCTAGCATAATGTGAAGTGTTCCTGCCCATGGCAGGGGCATTGGACCTAGGTGGAGTTTGAGGTCTCTTCCAAGACAAAACATTCCAAGATGCTATGATAACTTTTAAGGAGATACCTTCTTATTTTATTTTAGTGTATTCTTGATCGCAGGACCACAGAATCATTTAATTATTTTAGTTGGAAGAGACATTTAAGATCATCAAGTCCAACAATTAGATCAAGTCCAACGATGATGCTGAAGACAAGTTAGTATTTATCAGCAGAGAGCATGCACATCAGTTGGGAGTTAAAAGTTTTCTGGTTTGAGGTTAATTAAGATGCTGTAAACTTACCAGGAATAAAGAAAGAAGGCCATGGTTCTCTTTTTCTCTCTTTCATATTTGAAAATAAACCCAAGTAACCAGTGACTTCTCAGAGGTGATAGTATAAACTACTTGGGCTAAGAGAACAGTGAAGAGAAATATGGGGCTGTCCAAGTGAAACTCCAGAGGAATTTAGGTAAATAAACTGAAGAAGTTAATATGGAGCTATAACATTAGATTAGTATGCTTAAACACTTTCTTTCCTTAGGAAACAGTGTGTGATACAAACTCCCAGTCCTTACTGAAAATGTGTGCCTACTGTCCCCTCAACTATTTCAGAATTGAGATTATACTCACTGAATTCAGTTGGATGGCTTGTTAGATAAAGGATGACAAATCTGGTCCTAAAGTGGTAGACTTGCTTGATGAATGCGCATCCTAATTCTCAATGACATTTAAGTGAGTGAAACATATGTACAGAGAGATTAAAATGCCAAAATGTGTTGCTTTGCTAAGCTACCACAGTTGGAAGCTCTCGGTAAATTTCCATGCGTTTGTTGATAAATTCTCCATTTTGAATAAGACGTTAATTATTTTTATTGTACATTTAGAGTGACAAGCCCTTAAGGCTAAGCAATTCTTGCTTTTTTTGAAATACTTTTGAAAGAAAGTGATTTCTTCACTTTAGTCTCTATATGTGCAAGAGATCTGAAGTCAGTGATAGTTACTTGCTATACGAAGGTACATTTTTAGAAGTTCAGAGGCAAATATCAGTTCAAAAGCCTAAAATGCTTATTGCTAGGAGCAAAAATGAGTTTGGTTAATTGTTAAACACAGACAATTTCCTGGATGACTCAACATGTTGCAGCAGATAGCTAACACAGATGAGAATCTCAGAAATAATTGAGGAAATAAGTGAGGAATTCACTCTAACATAAAGATGATTATCTTTAGATTTCATTATATAGGCTTGTTAGGGGTTTTTAAAATCATTTTACAGTGTGTTTCAAAGCTTGAGAGTGAGATGGCAGTGGGTATTTGGAATGAAGGCATTATTATTTACTTATTTAACTTTGCCATAGTCAAGACAAAGATCTATGCACTATAATTAAAATGTAATAGTTTGAAACAATAGCAAACAATTCTAATTAGTGTTAGATTGCTTGGTGATGCTGCTTTAGGTATCAACAGCTCCTTAACATTCCTAACAAGTGATTTTGTGGTGCAGTTCACATAGCACAGCAAGTCCTGAACTAACAACTCTGTAGCTGTTCATCTGTCAGGAGCCTTGTGCAAGTCAGGAGGCTCTGTAATGGCTGTACAAAAACTCACAGCGTTGGGAAACGGACGCTCTACTTTTAGCAGTTAAAAAACTGCATTCTCATATGCATCTGTTAACCTCTCACCTTCTAAATTGGTGTCCTCTGACACTCAACTGCCAATTTCAGTCAGGCCTAGGATGTTAAAGAGAATCACAACAGCTCTCAGCAAGAGTCTACACTCTCTGACCACAGCTACAAGGAGATGCTTAGAGAAGATATTAAGACATGGTAAATGTACACTTGTACCTCCAGAATATTCCCTCAGAATCCACCATGTGACTCAAAAGTTTCTTATTTAATAAAGCAAACATAATTGAAATTTGTGCCTGGATGTTGGGGGAATCCTATAGTGGTTTTAGGAAGCAGTGTGTTGCCCCTTTCAAATCACAAGCAGTGGAGCTCTTGGTGCTCTGAAGCAAACGCCCCTGCCCCTGTGAATGGCTACCTTTCCTTCTGTTACTGCCTTCCGAAGGTGACTCCTGTCTTTATTTTACGGACCAGTATGCATGGTTTGTGACTGGTTTCTGGCAACAGGTTCCCCTTCCTTCACTCTAGCAGTATGTCTAGTAGCAAGCAGTTATATTTTCCATCCTAGAGATATGCCTACAGTACATTGCCTCTGTTCCTTTATGGAAAATCTTGAAATTACAAGGAAAAAGGCTATAAAAACTGGGAAGGTTAGAACAATTTGCTGACCAGCTGTACTATAAAGTTTGAAAATCCCTATTGTCTCAGACTAAGTGAAAGTTGAGTCAGATAGAAAGCTGAGAATTTTTCTGATAAAGTTTATAAAAATTAATTGTGGCAGTTCAGTTACAGAAAAAAAATCAAAGCCTTTGAGATATCACACTGGCAAAGGTTGGGGTTTTTTGTGGTGTAGCATGGCTACTCCAGGTAGCACACTACACCTAGATCAGTAGAGATTGTAGATCTACCTGTTTCTGCCTGTTCATCTCTATTTCTAACCTCTGTCTGCGTGATATCAAGGAAAACATTCAGAAACCAAGGAAATTAAGATATACGATTATTATTTATTAACAAGTATATTAGAAGAACTCATTTACGGTGAAAAAAAGAAATGTCTGGTCCAAAAATCATGGATTCTGCAGCATAATTAGTCTGATGGTGCATATGGTCCTTATCTCCTCCTTAACCCTCTGTGCCTTATCAGAAAAAAAAAATCTGATCATTTTCTGACTTACTGGAGTTGTTAGCCTTCTCACCTGTTTCCTTTTAACTTTTCCTTTTGCTCCTTATATTCCAAACTGCCTTGTTCTCTCGAGTTACCCTCAAGTCCCACTCAGACTAATAGAGCAATTTTAACTCAGCGCAGCAGTTCTTGAACTGTTCTTAGATTGAGATCTGTGGCTTTTCCATGTGAACTTGGTCGCTCAGAGCTGCTATATTAAGCTATATGACTGTCTAGAAAGGTATCACCTTATCTTCTAAGCTTCGATCTTATCAATTAGTAAATAATTAGGGTAATTATGTGAGTTACTTCAAAAGCATATGTACAAGAGAAAACTTCTAAAATGTAAGTAATCAGCTTCCAGTTTGTGCAAATACTCGATTAAAGCCCTGTTATTTTAAACAGGTGTTATAATTTATGAGCTCCACGTATATTTTTCTTTGAAATCTTTACTAATACCAATAGAATTAGCATTTAATTCACCAATATGACTGCAAAGCACTGGATGTTTAGCTCCTTGTATGCAGTCAGTGGAGAGATGAAAGGTAATTTTACCAAATATGACTTAAGTCATTACTAAAAATAAATAAAAATATATCCAAGTTTTAATCACAGAACATCATGGATTGGAAGGGACTTTGAAAAATCATCTAGTCCAATCTCCCTGCCACAGCAGGATCACCTAGATAAATATCAGAAGAACTTCTTCACAGTGAAGGTGACAGAGCACTGGAACAGGCTGCCCAGGGGGGTTGTGAAGATGCTTAGAACCCGTCTGGATATGTTCCTAGGTGATCCTGCTCTGTCAGGGGAATTTGACTAGATGATCTTTTCAGGTCCCTTCCAATCCCTAATGTTCTGTGATTCTGTGATCAAGTTGCACAGGAACGTGTCCAGGTAGGTTTTAAAAGTCTCCAGAGAAGGAGACACCACAACCCCCCTGGGCAACCCATTCCAGTGCTCTGTCACCCTCACTGTGAAAATGTCTCTTCTTATATTTATGGGGAACATCTTATGTTCCAGCTTACACCACTTGCCCATTGTCCTATCAGTGAATCTTAGAATCATAGAATCTTTAGGGGACCTTCAAGGGTCCCTGCAAGGGACCTTCACAGATCATCTAGTCCAATCCCCCTGCCACAGAAGGATCACCTACACCAAGTCACACAGGAACCCATCCAGGCAAGTTTTAAATGTCTCCAGAGAAGGAGACTCCACAACTACCCTGGGCAGCCTGATCTGTCACCCTCACTGTGAAGAAGTTCCTTCTGATATTTATGTAGAACCTCCTATGTTCCAGCACCCATTGCCACTTGTTCTATCACTAGATGACATTGAGAAGAGCCTGGATCCACTGAGCAGAGCCTGGGTCCATCCTCCTGACACCTGCCCTTTCCATATTTATGAAAATTAACGAGGTCAGCCTCTAGTCTCCTTTTTTCCCAAGCTATAGAGACCCAGCTCTCTTGGCCTTTCCTCATAAGGGAAAAGACGAAAGGGAGAAGTTACACTCCATCATCTTTATGGCTCTGCACTGGACTCTCTCAAGCAGTTCTGTGTCCTTTTGGAACTGAGAGGCCCAAAAATGGGACACAATATTCCAGATGTGGTCTCACCAGGGCAGAGTAGAGTGGGAGGAGAACCTCTCTTCATCTACTAACCACTTCCCTTCTAATCTGCCCCACCAGGATGGCATTGGCCTTCTTGGCCACAATGGCACATTGCTGGCTCATGATCATCCTTCTCTTGACCAGGACCCCCTACGTTGCTCTCCAGCAGATCAGTCCCTAACTTGTACTGGTCACTGGCATTGTTCTTGCCCAGATGGAAGACTCTACATTGCCCTCGTTGTAGTTCATGACATTTCTTCCTGACCAATTCTTCAGCTTGTCCAGGTCCTGCTGAATGGCAGCACAGCCTGCTGGGGTGTTGGCCACTCCTCCCAGCTTTGTGTCATCAGCAGACTTGCTGATAGTGCACTCTTAGTCTCTCATCCAAGTAATTAATGAATGTGTTGAATAGTACTGGTCCCAGTACTGACACTTGGGGGACTACACTAGATACAGGCCGCCAACTAGACTCTGTCCCATTTACCACTACTCTCTGGCTTCTATCCTGAAGCCAGTTGACCATCCACCTCACTACCCTATTGTGCAGATCACACTGCCTCAGTTTGGCTGTGAGGATGCTGTGTGAGACTGTGTCAAATGCTTTACTGAAGTCAAGATAGACTCCTATAATGCAGAGAATAATTGTACGTAATGAGGATAATGGTGGGTTAGGAATTTCCTTTAAAAATGTGTTAGCTTCAAGGTACTCTTTATAAAGAGTAAAGAGTTAATTCTTGCTTGCTTCTTGCTTTTGCTAGTTGAGTCAGCATCTAATTGTCATGAGATACAGTGATAACCAGGCTACCTAACTGCTTATGTTCATACTTGCCTCTGCCTTGGGGAAGGGTGACCTATCTTAACTGATAGTCTCATACGGCAACTAGAACCAAGAAAACAGCACTACTGGGGATGTTATCTGCAGAGAAGTAATGTCCTGGAGAGGACACTGTAAAGATTAATCATGTCAAATGCTTGCCTGCTTGGATACACTTCCTGCAAGAAGCCTGACCCTGGCAACTGACACAAGGTCAGGAGTCATGGCATTAAATGAATAGGCATTAAATACTTAAGAATTTTTTTCTGTTTTGTTCCTTATCAGAGACAAAGCTGCTCTGGATTAACCTACTTTGAAATAAAACATGTAAGATAGTACTAATTTTTGTTTTTAGCCCATACAGTAGCTTAATTTCATAAGATCCTGCCAGTTTGTAATGCAAGCTCAGTTTGCAAAACAGTAACACATGACAAAATCTGCATATATGTATTATTTGAAATGATCCTAAGTGGCAAAGGAGTTTTGATTTCAACTAAGGACTTTCACAGAGTTCAGGGTTGGTTGTCAGAACCAACAGATTTGGTCCAAGCTGCTCTAATAATGACTATTTGCAGAAGAAATGCAGACACTCAAAAAGAGCTTTCAAGCCAAAGTGTAGCGGTATGTTTCTAGAAAGCAGCGAGTTTCTTTTCTATTGTTGGCTTCTCTCTGTGATCATAAAGGGTTCAACAGCAGTAGCACTTTCCATTTTCATCAGTGTTTCACAGTTTGTCAGTTTCAAACCTAAATAATACTGTACCCCACTGCAAGTGTTCCTATAATCCTTTCCGCCCCCAGTGATCTGATCTGCAGAACCACAGTGGAAAAATTCCCACTGTTCAACACTAAATATAAATCCTGCATGAAACAGATACCTTCCCTTTATCTTTCTCTTTGCTTTGTTATTGCATCTAATGATCTGTCTATGATTTCCCTTATTTTATTTCTTTTAATAACCAGGGAAGACCAGGCAAATTAACTGTAATATACTCATCTCTTTGAAGTCTTCTACTTGATAATTATAAATAAAATTATGTTAAAGAATATTAAAAAACAAGCCAAAGGGAGCAAATGTACAGTGTATGAGTAATATTATACTTTCCTTGCACCTTATCACCCCCCCGTTGAATGTCATACAAGAACTCTGAGACATTAATAGTTGTTAAATTTGATTACTGTAGTTTTATGCTGTAATTTCTGCTTATTGCTGGAAGTATCTTAAACACTGACTATTTTTGGTTTAAAAAAAAGTTATTTAAAGAAAAAAGGAGCTACACTCAGGATGCACCTTCTTTTCCAGTGCTGATCTCTTTAATACTTGATTGATATAGTCTCTAGGTCTGATTTTCAAAAGAAATGAAAAACCAAGGCAGGATTCTGAATGTCCTACTTTCTTTGAAATCCCTGTTATTTCCTTAGTTTTGTTGAAATTCTCAGCATGCCCTACAGAGTCTTTCAAAGTGTTGGCTTCTTTATCAATGTCAGAATTTACCATGTATCTGAGAAACATCTCCTGCCTCTTCTTATTCTATATGACAGTGGGTTATGCAACATCATGTCAGACTTTATCCTTCAGAAAGCTTCTCAGCATGTATTACAGCTGGGCTTGAAATGCTTTTGTTTCTTGCACAGAATTATGGCCAAGTAATGAGCTGGACTCCTTTTATTCTACGAGCGATGAGTAAACTTAGAATCAAATTCAGAGCTGATGCATAAAGTCTTTCTGGAATGGAAATCAAGTCCGACAGAAATCCTGTGGATGTAGAGGGCTCTTCATCACCGCCCCTAATCTCTTCTCTTGTTCAGAGAACAAGGCTGTTGCAGCAAGTCATTTGTAGTTCCTTGAACTTGTACAGCTTACTATAATTTAGATATGAATTCTGTAGCTATGTAATTTATAAAAGAACATTTTACTAAAGAAGATCTTCAAGAGATTCTACTGTGATAATCTAACAAGCTAAGTTAGTAACAGAGTCCAGTGCCTGGTCCTGCATCAAGCGATGTAGCCAACTTGCACCAACATGCTCAAGCTTTATTTGGCTCAAAACAGAATGACCACCTCTAAAATCCTGGTCTGAACCATCTCTGGCGGATGGTCTGTCCGTTGAGATGTGCACAGTATGAGGAGATAGTGTTGGAAATTAGCATATACAGCTCAATAATTAGGTAGTAGAGTAATTTCAGTCAGAAGAACTGTATTGTCTCTGCTGTCACTTTCGAGGTGCGGGGCAAATTATACAGGGATGTTTAGAAAGTCTTAAAAGTCAGTATTTAGCAAAAGTAATCTCAGTGGAAGACACATAAAACAAAGGGTCAAAGGGAAATTCACATTGGAAGGGACCACAGGAGGTCAGGTTTCAAAGTACTTCCTTAAAGCAGGGTCAGCTTTTGCATCAGACCAGGCTGCTCAGAGCTGGTTTTTGAGTCCAGCTGCATTTTGACTCTGCCCAAGGATGGAGAGTGCTCAGCCTCTCTGGACAGGCTGCTCCACTGACTGGCTTCCTCATGGGTAAAAGATTTTCCTTGTGGCCAGTCTGATCCTCTCATATTTCACTTTAAAGCCTAACGTCTGTCTTACTCTCACCATTATGAGGAGCTTAGCTCTGCAATCATGTGCTGAGGAGGCTGTTCTTAAGATCCTGAAGCCATCTCTTCTCCAGGCTCCTAGTCCCTCCTTAGAGGGGCAGATGCTCCAGCCCCTCACCCAATGTGTCAGTCCTCCACTGAACCTGTACCAGTTTGTCCATAACTTGCTTGTATGGGGGATCTGAAAATCTGCATAACATTCTGGGTACGGTCTAACGCGTGCTGAGCTGAAGGAGTGATCCCTTTATTCCCACAAGCTACTGTCCATGTCCCCTTGGCACAGCCCAGGAGGCCACTGGCCATCTCTGCTGCCAGGGCACTGCTGGCTAACGTCCAGCTTGCTGCCCGCCAAGCTTTCAGCAGCACTGCTCCCCAGGCAGGCTGCCCTTGGCCCCTGTGGCTGCTGGGCCTTGTCGTCCCGCGGGCAGGACTCTGCCTTTGGCCCTCCTCAACGTCACTGTGCTCTGGGTGGCTCATTGCCTTTCTCTGGCCTAAAGAGGAGAGTGTGTGCTCTTCATCCAGTGAGCTTGCTTGATCCTGTTGAAATGCTTTCCTTTTCCTCCTTTAAATTCCTCTAACAACCATTTTTCTTGTGTCTTCTCCTGTAGGCCTCTGTCATTCATGACGTAAATCCAGCAGGTGACAACGGCACTCCTCCAGATGCTTTCCAGCTTTCACTAGGCTTCACTGCCCATGAGACTGGGTCTCCTGCCGTCTCTGAGGGCATGAAGTGTTTTCTGCTGTTTCAAAATTGGCTTTTTGAGCTATTTATTATCATATGAGGGGGAATGAATTGGCATGATTTAATAGTTACATAGATAACAGGCTAAAAAAAACATATTAAAATCTGTGGTATTTCAAAGGAAATTTTAGAAATAGCAAACTGTTTCTTCCATCACACCTGAATGTGCTTTTGCCATAATACAAGCCTTTCCCTGCTATGGGCAATGTCTGCTCCCACAAGTTCAGAAATAAGCTCCATCTTTCAAGCTGGAAAACTAGTAGATTGGATTGACAGTTTGTGAAAGCACGACATACAGAAGAAGGCAAGATCTTGATATATTTGCTGACACTTCATCATTGTTCTTGTATTTGTTAGACTGACAAATATCTGGGATGCAGATGCATAAGGAAACCTTTTTAAAGAGAACACTGAATCAGTGTTCAGGACTGATCTTACACGTGATGACAATTTCATGGAATCGTAGAGCAGTTTCCCAGCTCTCTATGGCATTTCTCCTGTCTGAAGCACGGTTCTGTATGTCATTTCCTATAGCTTGTTCTCCTTTACCTCGAGTCGCCCCTTCCCTAGTTTTCTTATGTAATTAAGCACTCTATAATATGCTTCTTATACCATTCTGTTCTGTTTTCTTACGCTGTCACTAGTGTTCTCTCTCCCGCACATATGCATCTGTAACACAGAAAATTGTAGAAGTGGGAGCAAGAGCTTGGAGGTCAACATCAAGCCATTCGATCTGCTTCCCTAAGGAGAGTCATTGTTAGCTGCACAAATAGAGATGCATGTGAATAAAGACACAAATGCTTCATTACCAGTGCCACAGAATAATTGGTACTCTGATTTACATCCTTCCAACACTATCTATCTATCAAGATGTAATGAGATATTTAACATCTTGTTACTCTATGTACGCACATGGCTTACACTTAACAACCTGCTATCTGTCAGCGTAAACCAGCACTGTACACTACAATTAGATTCTTTCCCTGATAATTGTCCTAACATATGTCTGGGCAGCCCTGGTGAAGTCAAGTAATATACACTGGATATAAATCATGACGGAATAAGGCCATGAACTCTTTTAGTTTAGTATTTCGTACTATTTCACCTTTCCATTTTTTGGAAATGAAAAATCTTCTCAGTCTCCTAAGCAGATGGCACAATACTTACAAATGCATTTTTAACGTTATTATTCAAGAGGAATGAAACGATCCATCCAGCAGTGTAGAATACAAATCAATAAATGTTTTCAGTAGCTCCTGGTTTTATTTCCACTGAAGACAGTAGGTCCTTTGCCACTGATTTCCAAGAGTGCAAAATCATGTTGAAGTACCTAGAATTCATGGTCCTCTCTTTCCTTTGGTGCACAAACACTACAGAGATCACGAAATTCCATTTTCTGTGAGTAAGTTGTACTGAGAAACATGGAGTTCCTCCATAATCTGACATTTCTTTCATCAAAGAAACTCCTTCCTGTTGTTCAAATGACTGCTCTTGTGAACAACCTTTCTCAGTAAAATTAAAGCAGTACCTTTTTCCTTCTTCCAAGTGATTTTAGCATCTGCCTTTTCGTGGGCAAATACAGTAAGAGATTTTCGGCCTTCTGCACCTCTTCTGTACAAAGAAGTGCAGCAAACAGAGTATTTGTATACACAGTAGAGACGATGCACCATAACAGGTTATGCATTCCACATTCCCTGGCACCTTCTGCATGAGCAGAAGGTATTCTTTTCTGACCCTGGATGAGCACAATGCTTTTCAAAAATGCTCCATTCCTTCCTTCAAGTTCAAGAAACATGAAATTTTTCAGAGAGGAAGAGAGTGATAAATTAAAAAGAATGAAGAACATGCACTGTTTTGAAAAACAGTAGGTGAAAACATCACCAACTACACTGAAACCAATGAGACTGTTCTGTTACAAAGATGTGCTGTAATATAGTGACAAGATGATTTTAACTCTTACTTTAAAAGTTTATTTTCATTGAAAAAGAATCTCTCAGGCCGAGATCATCTGATTTGGATGTTAGGAGCACTTCCTCATGGAAAAGGTGGTTAGACATTGAAATGGACTGCCCAGGCAGGTGATGGAGTCTCCATCCCTGGAGGTGTTTAAGGACAGACTGGATGTGGCACTTTGTGCTATGTTTTGGTGTTCTTTAATTATACTAACTGTGGGTTAATTATACTAGCTGGGCTGAAGGGAATGTAGTGCATCCAGTTCTTTCAGATCTCTCATCATATCCTTGTTTGTAAGCTGCCTAAACATCAGCTGAAAATAAACAGTTTATTAATAAATATGATCTTCACTGAAATATTACTTTTAGGGACTGCAGAGATTAAATACTTTTAAAAATTAGACTTGTTCACAGTTTTCAGCTACTTTTGCTTTGCAGGCAGTAGTAGCTAATACGACCTTGGGTGCACTCTCAGCATTGAGCAGCATAGATACATGATTAGGCAAATGCCCTAGAAATTAGTGCAAATCCCTTTGGCATTCCAGATTTACATCTTAATTTCCCCTACCCTCAGAAAATGTTAAATATATTTCCATGTATTTTTGTCCAGTTAGCATAGTATGCTAGGACATTGCCTCAGTTTGAGACAATGTGGGGAAGAAAACTAGTACCCTCCCTTATTTTTCTCTTTACTGCATGGGGAAAAAAAATGAAGCAAATGAAAGAAAGATAAAATGTCTTTAATTAACAGAATTGGGCTAAAACCAAAACTAACTGTATGCCTGGCAATGCCTTCCTCCTTTTACAATCCTTTTTCCTCCCACACCCCCACACTCACCAAGGAGAGGGGTGGGCAAAGGAAAATCTGGAGAGGAAGGAAGGAAAGAAGTCTGTTCGCAGCCACTGGTGGTGGAGTGGACTGCTACTGCTGGTAGTGGGTAAAACTGCTGCTGCCGCTCTTGCTGCCACTGCTGCCGTTGTTGCTTCTGCCACTGTCGCTGCCACCACTACTCCACAATTCCTGCTGACAGCCGCATGTGCTTCCCGAGCTGCCTTCTTTTATCCCCAAAGCACCACCCCCTTCTCTGTCTCCCACACAAGGAAAAAACAGAGAGAGGAAAAGGGAAGAAAATTTCCATGCACGAGTAACCAGGAGGGGAAGAGTGAAGAGTCTGCACTGATAAACTATGGCTCACCTTTCCCTCTCACCCCCAGACCCACTTTTGAGTTCTGCTGCTGCTCTCCTCTCTCGTCTCCTTCCTCCCCCACTTTTGCCTGCCAAGCCAAAGAGAAAAGGTAAATAGAATCACAGAATCACAGAACATTAGGGATTGGGAGGGACCTCGAAAGATCATCTAGTCCAATCCCCCTGCCACAGCAGGATCACNTGCTGTTGGCCCTCTTGGCCACAAGAGCATATTGCTGGCTCATGGTCATCCTGCTGTCCACCAGGACCCCAAATAGGCGCTAATGTTCCTAAACACAACTATATACATATACATACAGTAAGAAATATGCATATATATATATATATGCACACAAATACAACATTACTGAACACACCTAAACAAATCCCAAGTCCCCTTGGAGTGTACATTGTACTTCTCCATCTCTCTGCATAACCCATCGGGTACAACCTGGCCCCTGTGCAAACACAGTTCCATGGGTAGGTTTGCCCTTGTTTGAGGCAGGGCTAACCCAAACTGCTTTTCCTAACATCCCTTTCAAGTGTGCTACTGGGACTCTATCCCCATCTACAGTGCTAAGGAGTTCTGAGTGGGCAGCACCAGCAAAATTGACAGAGCCTCTACTATTGACAAGCCCTGTGGCTTGGGCTAGATTCTGATCTAGGAGCTTTCTGATTTGAAAGCTCCTCTGCCTAGTACCTTTAAGATGGCTTTTAATAGTCCATTGAACCTCTTGACCTTCCCAGCAGTTGATGCATGGCAGGGAATGTGATACACCCAGTCGATACCATGTTCCTTAGCCCAGGTGGTAACCAGGCTGTTCCTGAAATGCGTCCTGTTGTCAGACTCAATTCTTTCTAGGGTACCGTGCCACCACACACCCTAAGATGGTGTTTCTGGCAGTGGCATGAGGTACAGGGTGTGTTTCCAGCCATCCACTGGTTGCTTCCAACATGGTGAGGATATAGTGCTTGCGTTGGTAGGTCTGTGGCAGAGTAATAAAGTCTATTGCCACGCCTCTCCGTATCTAAATTTAGTCCATCTCCCACCGTACTACAGAGATTTTACCCTCTTGGCCTGTTTTATGGCAATGCATATCTCACAACTGTGGATGACCTGGGAAATGGTGTCCATAGTTAAGTCCACCTCTCAGTTTTGTGCCCACTGGTAGGTGGCATCTCTGCCCTGCACTATGGGCCCATTGAACCAGAAACAACTCTCCCTTGTGCCGCCAGTCGAGGTCTGTCTGAAACATCTCAACCTGTGCAGCTCAGTCTGCTTGTTTGTTGTTCTGGTGTTCCTCATTAGCTTGGTTTTTGGGCATGTGTGTGTTTACGTGGACCCTCACATCCATCTTTTCTATTTGAGTGGCAATGTCCTGTCATATTTCAGAAGCCCAAATAGGCTTTTCCTGAAGCTGCCAATTTGCCTTCTTCCACGTGTCTAGCCATCCCCATGAGTCCATGTAGAGATGGAGCCGTGGCCACTTCTCTCACTTAACAATGTCCAAAGACAACTGAACAGCTCCAAGCTCTGTGATCTGACTTGACCCACTTTCTCCTTTGGTAGCCTCTGCTACTTGCTGTGTGGGGCTCCATACAGCCGCTTTCCACCTCTCACCTGTCCCTACCAGGTGACAGGAACCATTGGTGAAAAGACTGTACTGTCTTTCATCTTCTGGTAGTTGCTTGTTTGGTGCAGCCTCCTGTGCATGTATCACTTGCTCTTCTCTATCATCAGCCAGACCAAAGTTCTCACCTGCGGGCTAGTTGTTAATTACCTCCAGGATCCTAGAGTGATTAGGGTTCCTGACACAGGCATGCTTCTTGATCAGAGCAGCCCACTTACTCCAAGTGACATTGGTGGCCTGGTGCATGGAGGGAGCCTTCTGCCTGAACATCCACCCCTACATGGGTAATTGGGTGCCAGGTGAAGCTGTAGGTCCGTGTCGATAACTTCAGAGGCAGCTTGGACTCCTTCATAGGCTACTAAGATTTCCTTTTCTATTGGAGTGTAGTTGGCTTCCGATCCCCTGTAGCCTTGGCTCCAGAATACAAGTGGCCAGCCTCAAGTCTCTCCAGACACTTTCTGCCAGAGGGTCCAAGAGGGACCTTTGTCTCTGGCCACTGTATACAGCACATTCTTCACTTCTGGCCCTATTCTAAGTGGGCCAAGGGCCCCAGTGGAGTTCATTTCTTTTCCGGGTCACTCGGTACAGGAGACTGGCAATCTGACTGAACTCTGCATTCTCCAGAAACCTATCGCGCCTAAGTGTGTTTGAGTCTTCTTGTTGATGGCGGGGGGGAACGACACACTGCTGTGGTCTTGTGGATTACTTCTGTTGGGATCAGACAGCACCCGTCCTGCCACTTCACCCCCAGGAATTGTATTTCCTGGGCAGGTCCCTGGACTTTGGTTTGTTTAATGTCAACACCAGCTTCCAGGAGAACCTGAATGATTGTCTCCCCTTTCTCAAAGGCTTCGCAAGCTGTATACCCCCATACAATAATATCATCATTGTACTGTAAGTGATCTGGAGCCTTGCCCTTATCTCATGTGTCTTGAATGAGTCCGTGGCAGATGGTGGGGCTGTGCTTCTACCCCTGAGGCAACCGGTTCCATGTGTATTGCACAAGTGAAAGCTAACTCCAGCTGCATTCTGCCACAGAGGGAGCGGATAAAAAAGCATTCACAGTGTCAGTGGTGGTGTACCACCTTGTGCTCCAGCTCGTACTGCAGTTCCAGCATGTCTGGGACAGCAGTGCTCAACAGTGGGGTAACTTCATTCAAACCACAGTAGTCCACAGTTAATCTCCACTCTGCACTGGACTTAGGCACGGGCCAAATGGGACTGTTGAAGGGTGAGTGGGTCTTGCTGACCACCCCTTGGCTCTCCAGCTTTCAAATAATTTGCTGAACAGGGTTCATGGAGTCTTGATTTGTTCTGTAGTGCTGGTGGTGCGCTATCAAAGTGGCTACTGGCAACTTCTGTTCCTCTACTTTTAGAAGTCCTACAACAGAAGGATCTTTTGACAGTCCTGGCAAAGTACTCAGTTGTTCAGTCCTCTCCACCTGCACAGCAGCAATTCCAAAGGCCCATTGGTAGTCCTTTGGGTCTTTAAAGAACCTGTTCTTTAAATAATCGATGCCCAGGATGCAAGAGGCTTCTGGGCCAGTCACAATGGGGTGTTTCTACCAGTCCTCCCTGGTCAAGCTCACTTCAGCCTCCACTATCATGAGCTCCTGAGAGGCCCCGGTCACCCCAGAAATAGAAATACGTTCAGGTTCAGGGCCCACATGTCCTGATGGCACTTAGAGTGTGTTTCTCATGAATAAGCAGCAGATTAAGAATTACTGACAGAAGCTATTTGGAGAGGAGTTTTGAACAAATCTGTGAAGAAACCCCATGGTCTTTCAATGACAGTTCACAAACAGAGCAATGACATTTGGCAAACAGATAATTCAATGTGAATTACTCACTCAAGACTGGTAATAGTACCTAGCAATTATGTAGGGCTTCATACACTCAGTGGATTCTACAAACTCTGACGTGAATTAAGTTTAGCTCCCTCTTCGTGTACTCTTTGCCTTTAACTTCTCTCTAGTAAAAACTTAGTTTAGCACGCAGGTTTTCACACAGACTGGCTGAGTGACTAGCAAAACCTACACCCTTACGTGTAAAATCAAATACACAAAAAGAAAGAAAGTTAAAATCTGAGGTAAAAAGGAAAAGCTGGCTTGTCAGTTTATAGTACACCATCAATCAGGAACGATGCGCAGGTGATGTCACAGACCTAGGGACAGGCTTGTGATTCCTCAGTTATGGTTCCTATCACTGGGAGAAGTAGAAGGAAGGATTTGTTTGTTGGTTTGGTACCAGCTAAAACCCCAGCAGCTGATTCAGGGGAACTGGCTGGTGCAGAGCCTGTACACCCTAAAATGCTCATCTCCATTCCTGCCTAAGAAGCAGAAGAGCCATCATTGCTGGAAAAATTAGAGGTTATCAGCACATGAAGTATGTGTCAAAACACTTCAGAGGGACAGGAGAGAAAAGGCCTTTGCATAGCTTTTTTTCCCTTCTGTTTTCTCTGCCTGTTTCCACTGTTGACACAGAAATTTTTTAAGAGAGTATGTGAAAAAACTGGGATTGTATAGACAAGACCTGAGCAAAAACTAGCTGTAGAAAACAGGAAGACTAATAGGCTTGAATCAGACTCATAACCAAAGATAGTATTTTCTATCATTTCTCCTAAAACTTCCATGAATTTAATTTTGTAAATATTGGCAAAGCATCTACCTTCTCTGTTGAGGTAGATTATGAAAGATGAAGTTGAATGGTCCATAAGAAATACATGTTGCAATAATACAGGGCATAATTAAAATTTTGGAGGATGCCTTGAATAGATTGGAAATTAGAAATTGTCCTTAATACACTAGAGAGATTGCATTTCAATTTATAGAGGAGACACATTTTCTAAAGAGACAAAGAAAAATAAATTAACCTTGGTGCTTTTAGTTGATGGGGTTAGAAGGCAAACTCATTAGCACATTCATAAGCCATTTGCTTATCTATCCACCAGCCTTCTGTTGCTGGCAAACCTCTCCAGTATCCACTAGTTCATTTCTCCACTATTGTCAGTGGTGCCAGATGTATAGAGTTCAGAGTTGTACCAGTATTCAGCCCCGGTGACTAATCACTGTGTCCAGTAGTCACTCACTCACGTGTAAGAAAATCAAATGGTTCAGTGTCTTTGATGTCATTGCGTTTCACTGGTTGTGTAATTTATAGGGCTGGTAATTGAAAGTGGTACAGGTTCCCCGAGTGAAATTGTCTGCCCGTTTCATAATGTGCTTTGATAAATGAAGTAGGTTGGTAAGCGTAATTACCGTTCTGGTTTTTGATATTTTTTTCCTGTCTCTTCTTTTTAGGATTATATTTAGAAATGGTGGCAGTACAACTTTAAAACAGCTTTTCCTTAACTACCATATGCTGAGTTGCTTCTAAAACTCAACTCTTTTAGGTACAAACTCTTAGGGAACACATAAGTGTCTGACAGACAAGCACTTATGATGCATACATTATAAATCATAGAATCATAGAATCATAGAATCATTAAGCTTTGGAAGGGACCTCAAATGATCATCTAGTCCAATCCCCCTGCCACAGCAGCATCACTTACACCAAGTCACACAGGAACATATTCAGGCGGGTTTTAAACATCTCCAGAGAAGGAGACCCCACAACCTCCCAGGGCAGGCCATTCCAGTGCTCTGTCACCCTCATTGTGAAGAAGTTCCTTCTCACATTCATATGGAGCCTCCTATGTTCCAGCTTGCCCCTTTGTGCTATCACCAGATGACACTGAGAAGAGCCTGGCTCCATCCTCCTGACACCCACCCTTCACATGTTTATAGACATTAATGAGGTCACCCCTCAGTCTCCTCTTCTCCAAGCTAAAGAGACCCAGCTCCCTCAGCCTTTCCTCATAAGGGAAGTGTTCCACTTCCTTCATCATCCTCGTTGCTCTTTCCTGGACTGTCATGCCATAAATGGCATGTCCCTTTATGATCACAGAAAGGGAGCCCTCACGCTAAACATTCATAAGTAATTAATAATCAATACATCAGTAAGTTTCTGAAATGTTGGGTTCCAGATAGAAATAAGTAAATTCGTTATGGTATTCAAGATGAGCGCAATGTCCAGCTAAATCTACACTACTAAACTCATCAGCCTCAGTAAACAATTGCTGACTCTGCGGCCCTGAGACATAACTAGAATATTTTGTGTTTTCAAGGTGATAATGAAGTGAGAAAATATGAAAAAAAGGAGTGAAATCTGTACTGCAAGCCTACCAGAGCAGAGCCTCTGGACCATGATGCCAAAAGCATGCATTGTTTGCCCTGTAGCCTGTCCTGAGGATATGTGCTTGGTTTTGTGGGCACAGGGCCTGCTGGCATCATATCAGAAGTCTGTCCCAGGCTCCAGGAGCCCATTTTGGCACCATCTACTTCATGTTTTCTGCCTGGAGTGAACCCTGAAGCAAACTATTGTGCCAACTGTCCCTTGGTTTCCTCCTGGAGGAAACAAGTTTACTCATTCAGAAAAGAACCTGGAAAGATGCTGGCATACCCATACTATGAATATCTGGCAACAAAAGCTGAGGAGTTTGCTTACTTAACAGCACAGAAGCCTCTTAGGGTATCACATGTCCTTGCCATAGTAAGAGCTGTAAGTCAAACAGATAATTAACGCCAACACTTCAAGTTCTGTGGCTACAGAAACTTGCAGAACTTCCTATTCTCAGTGATCTATGAAAATAGCCTTTGAGACATCCTTCTGTCTAAGATGGAGAGATATGGATTTGATGGTGGACTGTTTGGTGGACAATGAATTACGTTAATTGAACTATTCAGAGGGTCAATGGCTTGATGTCCAGATTGGTGACAAGCAGTGTCCCCCAGAGGTCCACACTGGGACTAGTATTGTTTAATATCTTCACTACTGACATAGAGTTGTTTAAAAAGTGAGTATTTAGATCACTTGAGGCCATGGTCTAGGGGTTGGGGAGATGATGGGATGAGGGTTGGACTTTATGATCCTGGAGGTCCACCTCATCTGGAGTGGTGTGTCCAGCTCTGGAGCCCTCAGCTCAAGAGGAGAGAGAGTCCAAAACAGGGACCCAAAAATGATCAGTGAACTAGAACCCCTTTGGCAAAAGGACAGTCTGAGAAATTTGGGGTTGTTCAGCCTGGAGGAGAAAAGACCAGGGAGACCTTATTACATCTTTCCAGTACTCAAAGGGAAAAAATTATGATGATATTAAACATGGGGACAGTCTTTTTAGCAATATCTAAAAGATAAAAGAAGACCGATAGTTTTAAACTAAAAGAGGGGAGGAAGGTAGTTTTTACATTGAGGGTGGTGAAATGTTGGCACAGGTTGCCCGGGGGGTGATAGATGCCCCATCCCTGGACAGGGCCCAGGGCAGCCTGATGTAGTTAAAGATGTCCCTGACCAGTGCAGGATGGGGTTGGCCTAAATGACCAAGGTCATTTAGATTTTGAAGGTCCCAAATCACTCTATGATTGTGTAGCACAAAAGAAGTTTGTTGTCACCTGCCCTAGAAGATCCTGGGTTTAAGAGACATTGGGTTTACATTTCTACCTGTAGCATGATTTTCTGGTGCATATTAAATAAGTTCAGGAGAAAATGGAGAGAAGCAGTGAAGAGTACTGGATTTCCACAAAATGGATATTGACATCCATATGCTTCCTAGAAGTATGCCTTCCAAGCACTAAGCAGGCTTCATACCCATTTCTAGATAGCTCTTTCAGCCTGCTGCTTTCACAAATATTAAGAGTAATTAAGAAGACAAAACTAAAAACATTAACTCCTACACACCTTTTTCTAAAAACTATTGCTTAATATTTCCTTAATTTTGTAATAGCATTTAGTGCACTCTCTTCTTTAGATGCATCTGTAACCATAGCAACAACATAATCTTCTAACACATTCTTTAAAACCACATGCTGGAAACAGCATATTGTTCCAACTTGTATTGTTTACTCTGATGCTTTGGATAAAAAAAGAAAAATGACTGAAGCTATTCTGCTGTTGCTGCAATAATGATCCTCTGCAGTTCAGTAGCCCCTTCCAACCAGTGTGTTTTTTCATTTCTCACTAAGTCATCCTCAAAACTTGCGTTAAAATTACTCTGTGTTCCTCCTGAAGTGAGGAAACTGAGGCACAAATATATTAGATTGGCAGGAGAAAGCATGGAGGACAGCTCTGAGGAGGAGGACTTGGGGGTGGTGGTGGACTAGAAGTTCCACAGGAGCCATCAGTGTGCACTTGCAGCCCAGAAAGCCATCTGTGTCCTAGGCTGCGTCAAAAGAAGCAGTGACAGTTGGCTGAGGGAGGGGATTCTTCCCCTCTGCTCTGCACTTTTGAGACCCTACCTGGAGTACTGTGTCCAGTTCTGGAGTATTCAACATAAGGAGGACATAATGCTCCTGGAACATGTCCAGAGGAGAGCAACTCAAATGATGAGAGGGCTGGAGCTCCTCCCCTATGAAGACAAGATGAGATAGTTGGGGTTGTTCAGCCTGGAGAACAGAAGGCTATTCTAGAAGGTGATCTTCTAGAAGCTTTCCAATAGCTGACGGGGCTGGAAGAAAGCTGGGGTAGGGCTTTTTACATTTGTGCGTAGCAAGACGACAAAGGGAAAGGGTTACAGACTTGAAGAGGGACAGCTGAGGTTGGACATTTGGAGAATATTCTGTCCTGTAAGGGTGGTGAGATGCTGGAACAGGTTGCCCAAGGAAGTTGTGGCTGCCCCATTTCTGGAAGTGTTGAAGGCTGGGTTGGCTGGGGCCCTGAGTAACCTGATCTAGTGGAGGTCAGGGGAGTTGGAACTAGATGATCTTTAAGGTCCCTTCCAACTCTAGCCAGTCTATGATTCTATGATTTTCAGCTGACTTGTCTACTGTCAAACAGAAGGCAGAGGCAAAAGAGGCAGCAGCACACACTGCCTATGCTTTCAGGCACAACACGTGCTGTCCCTCTATCAAGCAATGAGGCACTGTTTAGAAACTAGTTGGAAAATAAATGAAAAAAAAGATAGAAAGGAAAGGGGGAAAAAAGGCAGAGATTTTCCTTTAAAAATCATCTAAGGCTTGGTGCAGTGCACTTCGGATAAAAATCCATTCCAACATATAGGTCATTGGCCATAAAACACACTCAGGAAGTTGAAAAATTTCTTTTGCTTACACTGCTATTTGTTTACATTAATTCTGTTGAATTTCAAATTTATGCTGATTTGAGTGCAGAACTTGACCTCTTGTTTTCATGCAAACATCCACTGCATGGAAAAAAGATAGAAGCAGTAAAAAAAATATGAAAGAAACCAAACAATTTTTCAACTGCATTATTTTCATAGTTACCTGTGAGGCCTCTATGAAAGGTAGAGTTGCACTGCTTTTTGTGTACACTGATATAGTTTTATCCCTAACACAGAATCACAGAACATTACAGATTGGAAGGGACCTCAAAAGATCGTCTAGTCCAATCCCCCCACCACAGCAGGATCACCTAGGTCAGGTCACGCAGGAACATGTTCAGGTGGATTTTAAATATCTCCAGAGAAGGACACTCCACAACCCCCTGGGCAGCCCATTCCAATGCTCTGTCACCCACACCGTGAAGAACTTCCTTCTCATATTTATGGGAAACCTCCAGTGTTCCAGCTTACAGCCACTGCCTGTTGTCCTATCATTGGATGCCACTGAGCAGAGCCTGGCTCTGTCCTCCCAACACCCATAACCATCTTCCCGATACCCACATTTATAAACATTAATGTTTATAAACATGAATGAGGTCACCTCTCAGCTTCCTTTTTCTCAAGATAAAAAGAGACCCAGCTCCCTCAGCCTTTCCTCGTAAGGGAGGTGTTCATCACCCTTCATCATCTTTGCGGTTCTACACTGAACCCTCTCAAGTAGTTCTGTGTCCTTCTGGAACTGAGTGGCCCAGAACTGGACACAATATTCCAGATGTGGTCTCACCAGGGCAGAGTACAGGGGGAGGAGAACCAATCTCGATCTACTAACCATCCCCTGTCTAATCCAGCCCAGGATGCCACTGACCTTCTTGGCCACAAGGGCACATTGCTGGCTCATAGTCATCGTGCTGTCCACCAGGACCCCCAGGTCCCCTTCTCCTACAGTGCTCTCCAACAGATCTGTCCCCAGCCTATACTGGTACCTGGGGTTGTTCTTGCTTTGATTATTGCTATTGGATTTTATTGCTATTCCCATGAGAATACAAGAGTAAACGTTTTTAATGACAATATGTTTTCCCCAATTATTCAAAAAATGTATTCCAAGTCAAGTCAGGGGAAACGAGGCATGAAGTACTGGAGGCAGAGTTCATAGAGCACAGTACAGAGGCTCGAGAGCAGCTGCAAAAAGCCATGGTATTAAAATTTCGCTTGGAAAAAAGTGCACCAGTACAATAGACTGCAATGGTTCTGAAGGCAGTGTTAAAAGCCTTTTGTGTAAAACATTCACACTCCCATTGTGTAAATAATTTCATTAAAAATATCTATTCAATTGAAATGACACAGATCTTTGTATGATTGACATTTGGGCTGGAGAATGTGGAAATACAATGAAAATATTCGTTGTGAAGAACTCAAATTGTCCTCAGTTCTTCTTTATTTTGGAAACCGAGAGTGTAGCATACGATGTTCAAAGTTGTCCAGCACAGCTAAGTACATATCTCCGGTACCTGAAAGGGGCCTGTAAGGTATCTTGGGAAGGACTATTCAATAGGACATGTAATCATAGAATAAGGGACGATGGTTTGAAGCTGGAAAAGGGTAGATTTAGGTCACATATCAGGAAAAACTTATTTAATCTGAGTGTAGGGGATCTCTGGAACAGACTGCCTGGAGAGGTGCTGGAGGCCCCATCCCTGGAGCCATTTAAGGTTAGGCTGGATAGGGCTTTGGGCAATCTATTCTAGTGAGTGATGACCCTACTTGTTGCAGGAGGGTTGGACTGGATGACCTTTGCCGGTCTCTTCCAACTGTATGATTCTATGATATTTACTTTGGGCTGGACATCAAGATACCTGTACTGGGTTTGCATGGCAAGGTAGTAGGGAGGGCTATTGGGACAGCTTCTGTAAGAAGCTGAAAGAAGCTTCCCCCATGTTTGATACAGCTAATACTAACTGGCTCCAAGAGGACCCACCACTGGCCAAGGCTGAAACCATCAGTGGTGGTGGTAGTGCCTCTGTGATAAAGTATTTAAGACGGGAGAAAAAGCTGGTACAACTGCCACTGTTGCCAGGAAAAGGAAGAATAATATGAGTCACAGCACTGCAGACCCCAAGGTCAATGAAAAAGGGTTGGGGAGGACATGCTACAGCCACCAGAGCAGAGATCTCCCTTGCAGCCAGTGGTGAGGCAGGCTGTCCCCATGCAGCCCATACACCTGCAGCCCATGGAGGACCCCATAGTGGAGCAGGTGCCTGAAAGAGACTGTGACTCTGTGGAGACCCCACACTGCAGCAAGCTCTTCCTGGTAGTACTTGTGGAGGGAGGAACCTGCACTGGAGTAGGTTTGCTGGCAGGACTTGTGACTCCCCAGGCAGGAGTAGTTTGTTCCTGAAGGATTGCACTCAGTGGAAGGGACCCTATGGTAGAGCAGTAAGTTGAAGACCTGCAGCCCATGAGGAGGACTGCCAGTGGCAAAATTCGTGGAGGGCTGTCTTCCCCAACACTGGACCTGGGGAAGCAGTGGCAATGTGTGATGAACTGCCCAGAACTCCCATTTTCCATCCCCCTGTGCTGCTCAGGGAGGAATAGGAATTTTGGAAATACAGTTAAGCCCAGGAAGAAAGGAGGGGTGGGGTTAAGGTGTCTAAGACTTAGTTTTATTTCACATTACCATACTCAGAATTGACTTGCAATATATCAAATTAATTTTCCTTGAGCCAAGTCTCTTTGACCTATGTCAGTAATTGGTGAATGATGTCTCCCAGTCCTTGTCTTGATCCACAAGCCTCTTGTATTTTCTTTCCCTGTCCAGTTGAGAAGGGAAATGATAGAATGGCTTTGGTGGGCACCTAGTGTCCAGCTGGGATCAACCCACCACAACATCCTGGTAAATCTCCTCATAATTCTTTAATAGAATTGATTTTAATGAGACATGAGGAGATGTTTATATTTTCATGTTGCCAGATTTAGAAAGTAGCACAGTGATGTTATTTTAATGCTAATATACCTTCTGGCAAGGCTGAGCATGGACAGTCAAATGCCATTTCTGGTGACTCATGCACATAAATGTGGTCATTCTTTTGCCTTGCTTTGCCTTTAATGCTCTGGCCTTTAAACTTATTTGTGGTTTCTCTGCTCTTCTGAGTCACTCTGCCTCTCTGCCTCTCATATTGGGCAACCTGCTTCCTATTACCTTGTTTTCTCAACCTGTTTTTTTCTGCTTCTGTGCATGCATTGTGCTTGTCAGAGTTCTTTGGGACAATATCAGAAGGAACTTCTTCACAGTGAGGGTGACAGAGCACTGGAACAGGCTCCCTAGGGTAGCTATGGGGTCTCCTTCACTGGAGACATTTAAAACCTGTTCCTGTGTGACTTGGTCTAGATGATCCTGCTGTGGGAGGGGGATTGGACTAGATGATCTTTTGAGGTCCCTTCCAATCCCTAATGATTCTATGATTCAATGACTCTATGAAGTGGGGAAATCAGTTTGATTTTCTAAAAAGAAGCACAACTTTAACTCTGTGGATGCCATGATGTTCACAGATGGAGAAAAAAAGAATGAGAATACAAATGTTCATAATATGTGAATGAAGGGTCATCACAGAATCATAGAATACCAGGTTGTAAGTTATCTCAAGGATCATCTGCTCCAGCCTGTATTGTCAAAAGCACAGTCTAGATTAGAGGACCAGCATCCTGTCCAGCTGAATTTTAAAACTGTTCTATGTTTGTGGCTCCACCATCTCCTTGGGGAGATTATTCCAACAGTTGATTGTACTTGTGTGAATTTTTTTTCTCTTGTGTGTAATTGGAATCTTCCCAGAAGCAATTTGTACCCATTACCCCTTGAGGTCTTTTCTGTGTGACTCCATGTAAAAAAGGAAGTCTCCATATTCTTTATAGCCACCCCTTAAATACTGGAACATGGTGATAAGGCATTCTTCTTTTCTCAGAGCTGAACAAACCCTGTTCTCTCAGCCTTTCTTCAAATGACTTCTTCCCAGCCCTGGATCATTTCTGTGGTCTTTCTCTGGAACCAAGGATACACTACTTAAGTGAGTGTCAAGGAAGGGAAAGAAACTATGAAATTTCCCTCCCATTTTTAAAAAATCTAAAAGAAATTAAGGAAGGGGATTATAATGAAATCTTAATTGAATGCTGGCATTGTAGTCAACAAGCATTAATGTATTCCAGTGCTTTCCACAGAGATGCTCTGTAGTAGGATGAGTCATTTTGTCTTTGGGTTTTATCTCTGATAACAGAAAAATGTGAAGAATCAGAAAGAGCCCTAACTGCATCCAGCTTTTTCCCAGCATTTCCCCATGGCTACTTGCCCAGCCAACCTCTGGTCCGTTGCCCCTAGAGTCTTGTCCAACTTGTTTCTCCTTTGTTCCCATGCTCTCCACACTACACTGTTCCCAGCCACACAGCTGTCTTACAGCTTCCTGGAGAGTTTCCTTCTTTATACCCTGCCCCGCATCCTTTGTCCCTGTTAAATAGTCCCTGGGATCCAGTGCTACATCAGCTTGAGATAACTCATTGCAGCTCCCATTGTTCAATGGGATCACGTTGTTCAGGCTGTACCTAACGTTTCATCAAGGCGTATATCTAGCGTGGCAAATTTGAATTCTTTCAGTGAAAGATTGTCAGATTAAAAAAATCCTGTGTTATAACAGACCGTGTCTGGCAATCTTAATAAAAAGCATAATAACATTAATATAATAATAATAATAATAGTGTAGGGTGTCCAGTGCAGAGCAACGAAGCTGATGAAGGAAGTAGGACACCTCCCTTACAAGGAGAGGCTGAGGGAGCTGGGTCTCTTTAGCTTGGAGAAAAGGAGACTGAGGGGTGACCTCATTAATGTCTATAAATATGTGAAGGGTGGGTGTCAGGAGGATGGAGCCAGGCTCTGCTCAATGTCATCTGGTGATAGTACAAGGGGCGATGGGTGCAAGCTGGAACACAGGAGGTTCCATATGAATGTGAGAAGAAACTTCTTCACAGTAGGGGTGACAGAGCACTGGAACAGGCTTCCCAGGGTGGTTGTGGAGACTCCTTCACTGGAGATGTTTAAAACCCACCTGGATGTGTTCCTGTGTGACTTGGTCTAGGTGATCCTGCTGGGTCAGGGGCATTGGACTAGATGATCTTTCGGGGTCCCTTCCAATCCCTGATGATTATAATGATTCTAATAATGATTCTAATGATACTATCACTAGTCACTTGTAGTATATGTATTTTCCTTGAGTTTTATGGAAGACTTCATTGTAATATCCTTCTGAAGTGACATTATAATTTCTCTCTGTGAGTAAATTGACACTACAATTTCTCATTTGAGAATAGCACCATAACGTGAACATTTTTAAAGGCTGCTTTTATCCAGATCACACAATGGGATGGACTCTACACAATAGGAAAGATGATGTAATTTTTCTTTCAAGGACAGACAAATGATAGTCAAACAAGCAAATTTGGTCTATCAAAATGAGAAACTGGTTACAACTCTGTGCCATAGCTGTGTTTAAAGATCTTCATTACATTCTGAAATCTTCTTTTGTTTCAACCAACATCTCCTAACTTTCTTCCTCCCTTTGCCAAGTCAAACAGATGCTATTAGAGGAAACCAGTTTGCAATTACGCAAATTACACAGATCATTAGGAGTTGGAAAGGAACCTCCAATGGGAAGGGACCTCCAGAGGTCATCAAGTCCAACTCCTCTTCTCAAGCAGGACCATATAACCTAGGGCCCCCTAGGGCAGGTCACACAGGAATGCATCCAGACGGGTCTTGAAAGTCTGCAGAGAAGGAGACTCTACAACCTCCCTGGGCAGCCCATTCTGATGCTCTGTAACCCTTACAGTAACGAAGTCCTTCCTCATGTTGAGGTGGAACTTCCTGTGCTCCAACTAACACCCATTGCTCCTTATCCTATCACAGGGTGCAAGTGAAAAGAGATTGTCTCTTTCTTCTTGTCACCCAGCCCCCATGGATTTCTAGACAATGATTAAATCCCCTTGTAGTCTTCTCTGCAAACTAAAAAATGAAGAGAGAATGTAAAATTCAAAAGGCTTACTGCAGTTAGGGCTGAAATGAAATATAGGTGAAGTTTGTATTTATGTTCTCGAAGCACTGCCCAGAAACATGTTAGTCTACAATCCAGGGTATTAATATACAGGTAGTGTTCAACATTCCTTACAACCTAGAAGAGAATCTCCCTGATGTGTGCAGGAATTTGCAGACTAGATGAGAGGGCAGGGCCTGAAACTGCACCAGGGGAGGGTTAGATTGGAAGTTAGGAAGCCCTTCCTCATGGAAAAGGTAATCGGACACTGGAACGGACTGCCCAGGGCAGAATCATCATCCCTGGAGGTGTTTAAGAACAGACTGTATGTGGCACTTAGTGCCATCGTGATGTTAGCTCAGTGTGGTGATGTTAGCTCATAGGCTGGGCTGGATGATCTCAGAGGTTTTTTCCAGCCTCAGCATTTCTCTGATTCTGTGTGATTCTGTGTTTACACTGAGAAGGACCCTATTGCTTAGACTATTAGAAGAGAAACAAAGATATCAGTACTAGCAGTCTAATTTAGGTAATTGTGATGGGTTAGGTCTTAGGACCCAGAACAACTAGGGAGAATCTAACAATCTGTTCTGGAGGATTCTGCCTTTAACCCTCAAACCAGCACAGTAATTTAAAATCTTCAGTTTACCCACAAAGTATATAAATGTTGGTAAAACCATCTACATAACAGACTGTATAAAGCTTTACTAATGTGCAGTCCAAACCTTAGAGCCGTAATGATTTGCCTTTCTTTTCTTCAGATATTTATAGTCATAAAACCTTTTACATAGCTTCCCTTATCAAATTAATAACGTACAGTACTTCTGAGAATGACATGTATGTTTTCCCTAAGTGAGTCTGACTGCAGATAATGTGCAGAAAGGTTTTGCACTCTTCTTAAAGGATATTTTGCTGAAATTACTCCACATAAATCAAAGGTACCAAAATAACATCAATGAATCACCTGTTTGCTTAACTCTTGCATGTTGGGCATAACTGATTCACTCTCTAGTGTACCCTAGAGAGTTGTGAAATCCAGAAGAGGAAGTGTTCTCTGTTCAAACAACGTAGTATTATTAATGAGAATAAAACTGCATTGGGAATTAAAAAAAAGCCTGCTAAATAACATGGGGCTACTGCAAGCAGATCTATTAATGCTCAATATTAAATAATTAGTGTGTCATTATATAAATCACTGGTTTATTTATTAAAGAGCTGTAAGTGTTCTTAAACTTTCATGGGTATGGTTTGATACAGTAGAGAATTACTTTATTGGAAAAAGCTACTCCAGTCCTTTTTTCCCCCATATCTCAGCACTCATTTTTGAATGAATGAAAAGTGATTGATCCAATAAAGCTGAACTTACCATGTGTTTCCACATGTGCATGTATCATTGCCACGACACTGCAGCATCCGAGGGTGTATAAGATGTGGGTGTGGTTAGCAGATTGAGAGAGGTTCTCCTCCCCTTCTACTCTCCCCTGGTGAGACTGCTTCTGGAATATTGCATCCAGTTCTGGCTCCCTCAGTTCAAGAAAGATACAGAGCTGCTTGAGAGAGTCCAGTGCAGTGCCACAAAGACGATGGAGTGGAACATCTCCCTTATGAAGAAAGGCTGAGAAAAAAAGGAGACTGAGTGGTGACGACATTAATATTGATAAATATGGAAAAGACAGATGTCGGAAGGATGGAGACAGGCTCTGCTCAGTGGCATCCAATGATAGGACAAGGGGCTACAAGGTTGTAAACATAGGAGGTTCCCCATAAATATGGGAAGGAATTTGTTCACAGTGGGGGTGACAGAACATTGGAACAGGCTGCCCAGCAGAGTTGTGGAGTCTCCTTCTGTGGAGACATTGAAAGCCCACCTAGATATGTACCTGTGCAACCTGATCTAGGTGATTCTGCTGTGGTAGGAGGACTGGACTGAATGATCTTTCGAGGTCCCTTTCAGTCCCTAACATTTTGTGATTCTGTGATTCTGTGTTGCTCCTGTCATCTTTTAACATCTGCACTTGATATAACGCAAACATAACTCATTAGCTTTGCTTCCCTACCAGTGGGCCTGGATTTTCATTTGGAAAGTCCATCTTCAAAAGGCTTTCATTGGGAATCACGTGTTCTCTAGTACACAACCCCATGCCTTGTGAAAATGTTCTAAAAAAGGGCACGCAGTGAAGTACAGATGTAACCGAGTACAGTCTGAGAGAGACAAAGCTCTTCAGGACTGTTTTTGACTGTCCTCTGGTGCTGAAGAGGAATCCTGCTCTTGTGTGTACTCTCTGTTGCTTGGTAAATATTTGATTTTTTAGAAATAACTGTGTGTCAGTTCCCACTGAACAAGAAGTGTCACAACAACTGCATGAACTATGGTCAGAGTCCAAAAATGCATTTGGCAGGCACCTCTGTATTGTGGTGTTTTGCCCACTATTGGGTTTGCTGATTAAACAGCTATTTTTTTATTAGTGGTGGAATATTCTATTTATAAGCTATGGAATATTTCTGACCTACTGAACTGCACAATGACAATAGCAGCATCAACGAATGCCTGCATTTGATTTGTATTGTTGTTCTTGGCTTATCCTTCCAAGGCTAACCCAGCCACAAAGCTGAACTCTTCACTGTTCTGTACAGTTATGTCCAGGCATGCCAGAGCACTCAAATGATTGCCTTTCCTCCACCCTTTATAATGGGAGTGAGTTGGCAGGGATTGTTATAGTTTTAGCCTAAGTTATTTAGACACAAATCTTATTGAGAAAGAACAGGGGTTTGCAAACTGGAAGTGTAACCCACATCTCACAGACAGAGCATATAACTGCAGAATCCACACACAGGACAGCCTCCCCTCCCAGATTTAAATATTGACCTGATTTCCAAGTCATCATAAAGCTAAAAGCCATCATTAGTTATGATCTCAAATAAAATAGGGTCTAAATTGGCCGCAGATACATATTCTGGTCTTTCTGAAGTTCCTTACCTGGAGTAAAAGCAATCAAGTAGTTTGCAATAACAGAAAATTGCAGTACAGCTCTGAAATACAGAGGTATTTGTGACTTTGATATGTACTCAAAACTTGTTATTATAGATGCACGCTATAGGGCAGGATTTTACTTTCATCAAAGAGAATACAGATGTAATTTTGTATGAGGTTTCTTTTTTTTTCCCTTCCCCCCCCATGGTGTTTTTCAAAATGTCACGTGAGGTTAATGAATAACCACATAAAAAAATCAAGCTGCTAGCTGCACACATCACTAAAGTGCCGTGAACTGGGAAAGACTTTAAAGAGATTATAGGCTGAAGTTAAGAATCCCTGACAGATCTCTCTGGAGGTCAAGCAAGGGAAACAAACAAGAAGCCATGTGGTCAAAATATGATCCCCTAACAAACAAAGTATATGTGGGTCAGAAAAGGAGGAGAGAGAGATGACAAAATTGCAGATAGTTCTACAAGATGATTGAGATGCTGATGGAAACTAATGTCTTATCCTTTTGTGTTGCTGATGTCCCAGCTCTCCATCTCTTGAAGTGCCATGTGTTTATTTAAAGGCACTTGTGCCCTGGTCTGGTTGAACATTTTCCAGTGGCTCCCTCTGTGTGGCACATTTATAGCTGATGTGCTGTAACTGTGTCAACTGCTGCAGAGGTGAAGGAAGCACCATATGTCCTAACCTACATCTCCCTGAGATCTATCTGGCCGCAGGACAGTCCAGCTGTAAGTGAGCAGCAGTCCTGATGCTTCCCTAAGCAATGGAGAAGCTATGTGTGTGCATGAGATACTGTTCTTGACACCATGCCTAAGCAGCTTCCAGAAAGATGGTACATAAGCATCTGCCAGGGACCAAGTGAATTTCCTGATGGCTACATCCAATTCTGTATGATTTCTATTTCCAGAAGTCTAGGACCCTCCAAATGCTCTGAATTAGACTGCAGAAATTCAGATACCCAGGGTATATTGCACATGGCTCAGCCTGAGAATGGAGGAAGGAACTGAGTGGTTTCACTCCATATCAGATGCTAAGTTACATGAAAAGCCCAGAAACTATGGGATGATTATACTGGAAACCATGGCATCTTTTAATTAAAGCTGGCAAGTAAATGTTAGTGCTTCAATGACTCTCATGAAGGAGGGAAAATATTATTGGAAGGACAAATATCAACATTATGGATTTGGGAAGAGATATGTGACAGAGTGACTAAGATTTGCTCAAACAGAGCAGATTTATAGAGTACAGAAAGAAACAACATTTGCTGCTGAAATCTTGAGCTTATCCAAAAGAATTCTACAGACTCCAGCTCTTGAGATTGTGACAAATGTGAACCCTGCCTCAAGACCTCAAATGCACTGAAATTATTTCAAAATTAATTCTGTGGACCACCCCAGCTGAAGTTAGAAGACTTGGGGAGAATGAAAATGTTTGTTTTTTGTGAAAATACACTTGCTGAATTGGAAGACTTGAAGAAAGATGGATTCCACAGAATAAATTAGTAGTGTGGTGGATTGAAGGTTGGAGCAGAACGTTTTTCTGGCTGAAAGGGACTCAAAAAATAGTGCTGTCAATTTCCAGAAGGGGGGTTTGGAAACAGAAAAAGAAAACAGCTAAGAAAGGTAGGAATAAAACTGGTTCAAAGAGAAGTGATATAGGAAATGTGAATTGACTATTTAGGTTCTCCACGCACTTCAGTTACATTTTATGTTTTGCTGACTTTTTCTTTCTTCACCCTGCAAAACTTTGGTCAGCTGTCCTGTATGTAAATGATGCTTTGGCCAGTACTAATTACTCAGGAAAAAAGACGAGTGAAGAAGCATTTTCTTTCTAAGCTTTACAAGTGATCTTGCCTAAGAAAAGAAGATGATAGACTGAAAAGTGAGTTGAAAGTAAAAGCAGAAAAGGTAAAAAGACAGAGAAAGAAACACCTAAACTGATGGGAGCTCCTTAACTTTCCTGATACATGTACAGAATTTTTGCCCAAACTAAAAGGATCACGGACTATTCCAGGTGTAACAGCTCATGAATCACAGAGGGCATTGATGAATACCATCAGAAACACAGAATGCCGAATGTTTCTTCTCAGAATGATGTTCAAAACCATTGGACTACTTGCTAACTTGCCCTTTTTTACCCACACAGCATTTCATTTTCATTTAGTGTGATGTGCAGAGCTATTTAGGATATTTAACATAAAGCTAGACTGCATCCTACAAAAGGTAATAGTTTGTGCAAACACATCATACGGAGAAACTAAAATATTAGTAGGAAATATCAGTAAAGAAACAAAGTTTTATTTTTTTAACAATAGATTGTTTTCTTTCACACCCCAAAATATCTATTGAATATTTATTCCAATATTCCTATTGGAAAAGAAGGCATTTTTAACTATAACTTCTAACTGTAACCTCTGACAGGCTTCTCCAAAGGAAGCCTGTAATACTAGTAGACTAATTACACTACATTGTTTCATAAGCTACTGTAGATTCTCAGAACTTTTGTCATTGTTACATGATACATGATTATATACACACATAACACTTATATATATATTACAGGTTACATAATTTTATATATATATATAAAAAATAAACTTATAGAACAGCCAGGGTTGGAAGGGACCTTACATCTAGTTCTAACCCCCTGCATAGGCAGGGGCACCTTCACTAGATCAGGTTACTCAGGGCCCCAGCCAACATGGCCTTCAACACTTCCAAGGATGGGGCAGTCACAACTTCCTTGGGCAACCTGTTCCAGCATCTCACCACCCTCACAAGAAAGAGTTTATTCTGAATGTCCAACCTCAATCCCCCCTCTTCGAGCCTGTAACCCTCTTGTCCTCTCACTACAGCCCTATCTGAAAAAGCCCTAGCCCAGGTTTCTTGTAGCTCCCTTCAGCTATTGGAAAGCTGCTCTGAGGTCACCTGGGAGCCTCTTCTTCTCAAAGCTTAACAACCCCAACTTATAAAACTTCCTTTATTACTTTTGGTTTCATAGCACAGTTCCTAGTGTGGTACAATTAGGTGGACTGCTGGACAATTGGTACATGCCGTGTACTACTGAGTCATGTCCCCAGGTGTGGAAAACTGCAGACAACCCAGAAATATAACACAAAAAGAGAAAGTGCTACATGGAAAATGCATTTGTATTCTGAAGGCACAGTCAGGATGCAGTAAGGCAGAGAGGATCAGAAAATGACAACACAGAAAAAAGCATCACTCAAGGAAAAAGGAAGTGAACAGATTGTTGCGATGGAACTGGAAGAGACAGCTCTCTCGAGGGCTCTATGGAATATGTTTGTGAGAGAGCAGGAATCATAAAAATGCAATGCCATGGGAAAGAACTTCGATGACAAGTGAAGAGACAGCGACAGGGCAGATTAGAGACTGAAAGTAGCTGTGGACTGAACGAGAAGGCAGGGTAAAGGGAAAAAAGGTGTTAAAGAGTAAAATTTGTGACTCAGTGTTGCACAAACTCTCTGCCTAAACTCACAGGTATCAAAGAGATGATGAAACCAATTTTTGCCAGGCTGGTTTTGGAATCCCAAAAAGGGATTTGTCTCATGGAAGGTACTTTAGCAGGTGAAGCACTCCACTGCTGATCCCTGGTGACTGAAATGAGTCATTAGAGCCATAGGCAGCTCCACATAATTAGGGGTAACTGAGACCTCTCTAATCTGTGACCTGAGAATATTCATCCAGTTTGCTGTTTCCTTTCCACTTTCTTTGAGCTGCTTTATATACAGCTCTTGTTTGGGGCAGTTACGTTCCTCAGTGAGCAATAAGGCTGGTGAAGGAACTGGAGAGAAAGTCTGATGAGGAGAGGCTGAGGCAGCTGGGGTTGTTTAGCCTGGAGAAGGGGAGACTCGGGGGGACCTTCTTCCTCTCTGCAACTACCTGAAGGGAGGTTGTAGTCAGGTGTGGATCGGGCTCTTCTCCCAAGCAAGTAGCACCAGGACAAGAGGGAAGGGCCTGAAGCTGTGCAAGGAGAAGGTTAGGTTTGATGTTAGGAAGCCTTTCCTCACAGAAAGATTCATCAGACACTGGAATGGACTGTACAGTGCCATGGAAGAGTCCCCATCCCTGAGGTGTTTAAGGACAGACTGTCGCTCTTAGTGCCGTGGTCTGGTTGATGTGGTGATTTTAGATCATAGGCTGGGCTTGATAATCTTAGAGGTCTTTTCCAGCCTCAATAACTCCGTGATTCTGTAAGCCTGAAAAAAAATAAAATGAACTACTCTTTAGAGAAACTGATTAAGGGAAAAACAACAGAAATGACTTGTGATCATGTAGACACCAGAAAGATCTTTATGGTAAAACAAGTGGAACTAATTTGCAAAATGTTTTTTTTATTACTTATTGTGTGGTAAAATGTTACTGATGTCAGGACATGAGAAATGCTGAAGAACACAACTGTTAAAATAATTTCAATTGCATGTTGTACATCGCTGTGAAAATCATAGAACTATCAAATCATAGAATGGCCAAGTTTGGAAGAGACCTTAAAGAACATATAGTTTCTTTACTAGATCAGGTTACTCAGGATCCCAGACAATCTGGCCTTCAACACTTCCAGGGATGGGGCAGCCACAACTTCCTTGGGCAACTTGTTCCAGCATCTCACTACCCTCACAGGAAAGAATTTTTTCTGAATGTCCAACCTCAATCTCCCCTCTTCAGGTCTGGAACCCTTTGCTCTTGTCCTCTCACTATGCACCCATGTGAAAAGCCCTACAACAGCAAGAGGGAAAAAAAATCAGGCATGAATGATCAGGACATTGAATGAATGATCAGACATAAACCCCCCAGAGCTTTGTGCTTACTGCCTGCCAGGCAATGAAGAGAGGGCTTAATGAGATGCATTGCTAAAAATCCTCATAATCTAGAAGTTTCTGTAGCTTGGGTCTGGAAATGATTGGCTCGTGCTGCTGTTAAAGCTGCATTGATGATATATCTTTGTCTGTATCAAGATTCATTCTCTGGAGATTATGCTAACATCGCCATACAAATCCTGTCATGAGTGTCTTCACGTAGAATAGGAACTGTGCTCTAAGAAATACTGTGGCTAGAGACAATGAGCACATATGCCAGACGAAGGGTGTTCATTCCTACTTGTCTCGTGTTTTCAGCCAGGAAGAATAAGGGGAAAAAAAACAACTCAGAGAGGATGTAGTTTCTTTGTTTCTCTGTGACAAGAAAATATTCTCATCGGTTTCTGAAACACATTACAAGCATTCTCTGAGTTAAAGGCTATCATTTCTACCACCTAGCTGTGAAGCAAACAGAAAACCTGGCTTCTCAGTGAAAGAGGAAAGAGCCTTCCACTGCCACTGTAGAGTATCTGCATAACAGAGATATCCTTTACTCTAGTAGCAGACACTGAAAAATGTATTGCCTAAATTTTTATTGAGCAGAGCTGTCTGCTCATAGACAGCTAAAAGCTCAGTGACAGTTTCCCCAGTCAGAAGAATCTTCAGAATGTGAAATGACCCAAAATATGCAATCCAATCTCCCGTAGTACGGGTCAACAAACGTGCCCTCACTTTAAATAAAGGTGACGGAATGGTGGTTTCAGATGCAGGAGTATCTTGTGTAGGCTTCCACAGCATCCATGTAAACACAGGCAGTGTAGCCTTACATAATATAAACCTACTGCTCAATATCAGCCTCTAAAAGAAATGGTACAGATGGAAAATGGGAAGAATTATCTGCCAGAACGTGATCAGAATTATGTCTAGTTTGCTTTGTTCAGATTTTGCTTTAGTAGTTTAAATCACAGCTCTTAGTATTAAAACCTATCTGTTCAGACAGCTATTAATATCCTCTGAGATTTAGAAGCAATTACATTTAAAAATGGAATTGCAGAATGTGTATAAACAGGAATGATGTTTTAAAGAAGTGAAACAAAGACTTCAGTTGCAAATCCAGTCATATGGCTGGAAACAGCAATAAATATGTGTTAAGTAAAACCACAGTGACAAGAAGTAATAACCTGATGCTTTACTGCATGAATTAGGTGTTTCTTTCTCACCACCAAATACTTGCCTGATGATCAGTTGCCGTCACATTCAGAACTGTGAGATTCTCCAGAAAAGCAGAGTGTTGCCAACAAACAATGTTCATTGCTTACTATGTGTCTAGGACAGCAGCACCAGGCACTAACGTGGACTGTAGTCCTAGCACAGGCTGTGGCCATATCATGTTGGGTTCCTTTCCATTATTACATGGTAATAGATAACGACAGTCTCAGTCTCTTTTCTGATCTGTTCTTTTTGATAGCAACCCATGATAGGAAAGATTTTCTTACCTGCTGTAAGAGGTCCAAGGTTTTGACATTTGTACTAAAAATACAAATTGAATCCTGTTCAGTTCTGTTCCACAATTTCCTTATAAATTCCTAAACAATATGAAACTCAATTGGGTTCACATTTTGTTACAATCTCCAAATTAAAAGCTCTTTTTTTTTTAATTCAACTGATTGATTGCAGAATTTTGATTTTATATCACTGGCATCTTGGCAGACACCACAACACTTTTTCTATCAATATTTACCTTACCTTTTTAATGAGACTTGCATCATTTGCATTTTCACAATGGTTATGTCTATGCTCTAATAACCTGTAGGTCTTTTTTAAGATAACATTATGGTCTGCAGTGAAAAACAGGTGCAAAGATCTACTGAAGGAGGTGATGCAAATGATGAAGACCACGAAGCCAAAATGCACCAAGAACATGAACAGTTATCTCACAGGCACATATACTTTCCTGACCTTAATCCTTAAAGAATGACTTTACTCTTTGGGTTGTTACAGCAATTCTCAACTACAGCGTGCAGCTGAGGAAGCTTGTGTCTCATTCTAGGTAACCTTTGTGTACAGTAAACCCCAAAATGACTCAAATATTAATAGCCATTCCTAATAAATATTTGAAAATACTGCTGTGAAATGACTTTCACCTTGTGACATGAAAAGCATGACATTAGAAAAAGGAGTTAACCAGGTTTGTTTTCTCAGCTCTAACTGTAATGCAATAGCAAAACAACAGTGATGGTGTTTATTTAGCTTTGTGCTTGAGTCATACACCTTGGATTCTACGTTGTTAACGTTTACACCTGAGTCAAGAATATTTGTCTGCTTTTATTGAACAAATAACTGGAATTTTCAAAAGTATTCTGTGTGTTTATCAAAGTTTTCAGATCTGTTTGAAAAATTGTTAATGACTATTTCTTGCTCTTTTTGCAACAGCACGTTGTAGGTCTTACATTTCACATTTTATTAGAGGATATTTTCCACATTTTTGAGGCTATTAAACAAATGCTTTATCAGCCAGAAGCATGAACTGCCATGGTGGGGACATTTGACTGTGCAGAAAAAAAAATAAGAGCCTTAAAGTTGTTTGCTTAAGTGGTCTGAATCTTCTCCCAGTTACTGGTGCATATCTGCTCAATTTTCCTATTTATAACTTGATCTTGCATAACTGAATTCAACAAGATATTTGCTGTTGACTTCTGAGAGATGAAAAGTAAATCCCAAATTGTTCTCTTTCTGAGCTAATCTAGCCAGGACTGGGAGCTGAAATTACAGCTTCAGTGGAGTCTTATTTTCGGTCCTGTAAGAAGATAAAAAGTCAACCAGGCAAATGAAAACAGCTGTAATCTCCGATGTCTGTATTTAAACCCATAAAAGTTATTGAAATTTAATAAGTTATCCTTGTCTGTAAAGATGATACACATGAACATGCTCTGCTTTTCACTCCTGAGCAGATAGAATTGGACCTCCTGCCCCCTCTGCCCCAGGACAGCTGTACGTGTTCTATAGACATTCTGAGAGTACTCTGGGCATTTCAGAACATTTACTATCACGTGTGTTTGTCGAACTCAAACTATGTAGCATCAGCACAAACGCTTTGTCGCAGCAGCCTTTGAAGAGAACTGTTGATGAGTCTTGCATGTGGGCATAAGCAGCAGGATCAGAACTCTAGGAAATATGAGGCAACATGAATCTGCCCGAGAAGCAGGCATAAAATGAGAGTTAAATGATTGAGAAGCGACAAGTGCTGGTTGCTTACTGAATACATAGCTCTGGGGAATGGCACAATGCAATTTCAGTGAACAAAAGCCTCCTTGAAGATAAGGAAAATGTACTAATTTTTAATAGAAATATAAGTACAGACAGCCCCATGAATATATTTGTATGTGTGTGCTTGTTTTATCTGCAAAGGCACAGTGACAAAGATTTTCTCACTGGGATGAGCTATGGGTGGTAGCATATCCTAGGAAAGGTAAAACAGCACTGGAATTTCACCTTGGATGTCCATATAACTAAGACAGAAAAGATTGCCCTTTAGTCCTGTTGCAAAGCAACTGATGTTGAGAACTGTATAGACTTGACTTTTGTTGAAACCAGGTTATGGCACAACATTGCTCTGAGGCAATAATCGAACAGACCTATACTTGCAATACAGACATGTCCTTCCTGCTGAACTGGAAATGTTTCCTGACTCCTGCACCCAGTGTTAGGAATATCTAAGCATGGGCACGTACTTCAGAGAGTTAGAAGTTTGGCAAATAAGGTGAAAAATTCTGAGGGGTCATTTTGGTTAAATGACCAACTGAAAGATGGCTGAGCTGCTGTAGAATAGTAAATGGAAAACTGCATTCTTTTTCACAGGTTTTACAGTGACATTTATTCGAGGGAAGTACAATCAGTCAGTAGTACTGTACTTCAGCTTTCCTTTGTACCGTGCATTACATAGAGAAAACCTATAGAGAAAGAAAATAAAGACTGCAAAATTAAATACAGGGAAAAAATGAATTAAGATTACCTGCATTTGATGTTTTCCTTCCCTTGTGCAAGTTAATTATTCTACAGTGTAATTATATGATCGCATATTAATTTCTTCTCTAGATTCCAGATGCAGTCATGCACAGAATGGATGGTGCCTGCTGCCTAGGGATTTTTCAGCCTTTGGTTCAGTGTGCAGCCCCAGGCCTCACACCAATCCAAGCCACATTCTGAAAACAATGCTTTTGCATTTCCACGTGGAATTTTCCACTTATATTACAATAGCTAAGTGCCTAAACAACATTAATTAAATTAGTGCTTAAAACTTTTGTGAGATAAATTACCTTGTTGTGAGCTAAATGGTCTGTTGGAGAACAGTGTAGGAGAGAGGGACCTGAGGGTCCTGGTGGACAGAAGGATGACCATGAGCCAGCAATGTGCCCTTGTGGCCAAGAAGGCCAATGGCTCTTGGGATGGATCAGAAGGGGACATGGTTAGTACATTGAGAGAATCATAGAATCATAGAATCATTACAGATTGGAAGGGACCTTGTAAGATCACCTAATCCAATCCCCCTGCCACAGCAGGATCACCCAGACCAAGTCAGTCAGGGTTAGAAGGGACCACAGGATCATCCAGTTCCAACTCCCCTGCCATGGGCAGGGACACCCCACCCTAGTTCAGGCTGGCCAGAGCGTCATCCAGCCCGGCCTTAAACACGAAGTTCTTCTCCTGCTCTGTTCTGCCCTGGTTAGATCATATCTGGAATATTGTCTCCAGTTCTGGGACTCTCAGTTCCAGAAGGACACAGAACTGCTTGACAGAGTACAGTGCAGAGCCGCAAAGGTGATGGAGGGACGTGGAACATCTCCCCGATGAGGAAAGGCTGAGGAAGCTGAATGTCTTTAGTTTGGAAAAAAGGAGACTGAGGAATGACCAAAATAATGTTGATAAATATGGAAAAGACAGATGTCGGGAGGATGGAGCCAGGCTCTGCTCAGTGGCACCCAATGATAGAACAACGGGCAGAGGGTGTGAGCTGGAACATAAGACGTTCCACATAAATATTAGAAGGAACTTCTTCAGGGTGAGAGTGATGGAGCACTGGAATGGGCTGCCCAGGGTAGTTGTGGAGTCTTCTTCTCTGGAGATGTTTAAAACCCACCTGGCCACGTTCCTGTGTGACTTGATCTAGGTTATCCTGCTGTGGCGGGAGGATTGGACTGGATGATCTTTCAAGCTCCCTTCCAATTGCTAATGTTCTGTGGTCCTGTGATTATGGCTTCCTGTGTGCATAGGAGCAGTGAGCCACAGCAACATCTGCCCTTGGCAAGTGTTCTGGAATATGTAAGCCAAAGTTGTTGACATCTGGTGATGTCATGAATTACTAATTATATGATCTAGTGATAGGAAACATCAACAAAATTAAACTCTGTTTTCTAGTAGTTTTAGGCTCTTTTTATTAATTACTTCCAGCATTCTAAAGTGTATTAGTAGTACTCACTCTTTAGTCCAACATTTCAAGAGTAATTATATAGTGCCATCTTATAGAGTCCTGGAGTAATAGGATCAACACCTAAAGCTGCTGTAGCTTGTTTATTTGTGAGCTGTGATCTCACAAACAGAGCAGGGTCATGTTGGGCAAATACTTCAGAGTAACTTCAGGACAGTTTTCCAAGGAAATGGTGTGTGGCACAGGGTTGTAGAAGCGTACTCATTCTTCAGTGAGCACTTCATTGAGTACTGTCACAGTATATAAGGAAGGAGGAAGCTCGCTTTGGCTGCGGAAATGTTTACTTTTCCCTCCTATTGATGGGCTCAAGATTGAGGAGTGGATTTAACCATGGATGCTGTAGTGCAGGTTATCCATGATTGTGATATATGTGTTGCTATAAAACGGGCAAGACGGGTGAAACCCTTGTGGTATGGGGAAAGATAATCCAATTAAAATTATGGGGAGGCCTGGAATATTGATTATGTCACCCTTCCTCTGACCTGCCAGGGTAAGCGGGATGTGCTAACCATGGTGGAGGCAACCACCGGCTGGTTGGAGACATACCCTGTACCTCATGCAACTGCTCGAAATACTATTTGAGGCCTTCAGAGACAAATTCTGTGGTTCTCTGTCCCTCTTCTGCTTCACCTACCCCCACCACCTTCCTCTCATCTTCCTTATCTCTTATCTTCTTATCTCTTATCTCCATCCTTTCCTGCAGTTTTGGACTGTAGCATAGGAAAATGCTTAAATTGAATATTTAAGTATTGCCTAGGAGATTCCCAGTCTTTCCTTTTTATTCCCCCTCATCCGCGGCTTTTAGCATTTCTTAGGAATTAGGGATTACCAGGTCTGGACGAGGGAGGGGTGGACTCGAGTCAGGAAGAACATACTTTTTCCCCCCCCTTTTCCCCTTTTATATTTTTTGTTCTCTTTTTGCCCCCCACTTAATAAAGTCTTTAATAAAGTTCAATAAAGTTTAATATTTCTAGTTTCAGTTTCTGGAAGTGTGTTTACTTTACCTCTTTTCTCCCCACCTCAGGGGGTGGGAGGACATTTCCTTCTGCATGGTTGGACAGAATTTAATTTAGACAGCTAACCTGGTGCTAAACCGTGACAGGAGCTGTGTAAGAGACACATCGCTGCGTCCCGTAGTTCGCAGAGAAAACTTGATGATAAGTTTTGATTGCTTATGGTTTTGTTCAGCTTATTTTTTTTTTAGAATATATTTAAAACAATTCAGAACAAAGTGAACTCCCCTCCCTTTCATTAGGCATTTCCACAAGTGAGTGTGTGTACAAGAGACAGTACAAGAAGGCAGGTCTTTGTTGTATTCAGTGTGTCAGTTACAGCCACCTTTTCATTTCCATCGCCTACATCAGGAAAATATTATTGCACAAGGCTGCTGTAAAACAGAAAGAAAACACTTTCAAATGGCAGAGGGAAAGGTGTTACATAAATATCATAAACAGTGAAATCTGTGAGAGGTGCTACTGATGGTTGCCTATTTATTCCTGGGTAAGAATGATGACTTTGTTCTTTTTCCTTGTGTTGTTTATATCTCTCACGAAATCTATAAGACACAGGTTTTACCCATGGAAAATCCTAGATTTTTATTTACTGCAAGACACTTTATTTCTTTGTTCTAAAGGAATGTTGAAAGTATTTGTCTGCATGCAAATTTCTTATTCTGTTCAGGTGCCTAAAGATTTCAGTAGTTGAAGCTGTGGTGTAACATTTACAGTGTTATTCGTAAAGTAGTTTACAGGAAAGTAAATCAAACCCATCTATTGGTCTCTACCTTGAATCTAAAGCAAATAAAATGTAGTTTTCTTGGCTGTTAAATTCAAATCTACCTCCTAGGGTAAATGTCACACACCTTATTAATAACTCTGGCCTGAATTAGAAGGACAAAGACAGTTGTGAAGCTTATTGCCTGCTCCACGATTGTTAAGTTGTCAGGTCAGGGCACTTATGTTAAGATTAGCTCTACTAAAATGCCTACTGCAGTTAATTCCCAGAAACATTGTGCTATAGGACATACCAGAGCAAACACCATAAAGGGTTGTAGTGAAATATGATTTGAAGGTAAGACATATGTGTTGCTCAGTTTATAGCCGGGCTTTTTTTGGTACCAAGCTAGAATAGCAAGAACTTTGTGCCCCTAACACCTATCCCAATGACTAGGTGTTGCACTTGCATAGTTTAAAACATACATACACTCACAGCTGACAAGAGTCATGACTAGCTCTCTGCACCTGAAAATACATTAAAACAGATGTACAGCATCCTCACAACCAAGCTGAGGCAGTGTGGTCAAGATGGTCAGGTAGTGAGGTGGATCGTGAACTGGCTGCAGGATAGAAGCCAGAGAGTAGTGGTCAATGAAACACAGTCTGGCTGGGGACCTGTAACTAGTGAAGTCCCCCAAGGGTCAGTACTGGGGCCATCTATTTAATCTATTCATTAATGACTTTGATGAGGGATTAGGGTGCACTGTCAGCAAGTTTGCTGATGACACAAAGCTGGGTGTTGCAGCTGACACCCCAGCAGACTCTGTTTCCATTCAGCAAGATCTGGACAGGCTGGAGAGCTGGGCAGGGAAAAAATGAATGAACAATAACAAGGATAAGTGTAGAGTCTTGCATTTGGGCAAGAACAACCCCAGGTACCAGTATAGGTTGGGGACTGACCTGTTGAAGACCAGTGTAGGAGAAAGGGACCTGGGAGTCCTGGTGGACGGCAGTATGACCATGAGCCAGCAGTGTGCCGTTGTGGCCAAGAAGGCCAACAGCATCCTGGGGTGGGTCAGAAAGGGGATGGTTAGCAGATGAGGGTAGGTTCTTCTCCCCCTCTACTCTGCCCTGGTGAGACCACATCTGGAGTATTGTGTCCAGTTCTGGGCCTCTCAGTTCCAGAAGGACATGGAGCTGCTTGAGAGAGTCCACGCAGAGCCACAAAGATGCTGAAGTGGAGCACCTCCCTTATTAGGAAAGGCTGAGGGAGCTGGGTCTCTTTAGCTTGGAGAAGAGGTGACTGAGGGGGGGACCTCCTTAATGTTTATAAAAATGTGAGGAGTGGGTGTCAGGATGATGCAGCCAGGCACTTCTCAGTGTCATCTAGTCATAGGACAAGGAGCAATGGCTGTAAGCTTAAACATAGGAGATTCCATGTAAATATGAGAAGGAACTTCTTCCCAGTGAAGGTGACAGAGCACTGGAACAGGCTGCCCAGGGGGGCTGTCGGGTCTCCTTCTCTGGAGAGGTTTAAAACCCTCCTGGATATGTTCCTGTGTGACCTGACCTAGGTGATTCTGCTGTGGTGGGGGGATTGGACTAAATGATATTTCGAGTTCCCTTCCAATCCCTAATGTTCTGTGGGTCTGTGATTCTGTGATACTTGATAACTTGTGAAAATGAAAGATGTTTAAACTGCCACTGCAGTCCTCTCTCCCAAAAGAGATTACCCTGAGTTTTTGACTAAGAAGTACTTCTCAGGTAAATTATTTGTCATCACAGATAACTTAAGGAGTACATTTATGGTGATATTTATATACAAATAGGTGTATTTAACCTACATAATGTCAATGGATAGATTTGAAACTCCACTTATGAAGAAATGCACAAAAATCTTTCCGAGATTAATTGTAATCCAGTCAATAAAGGTTAGGTCATAGAATTAGGGAAGGTGTTTCCTGGAAGCTCCTGTTGTTATGCAGTTACTGTGCTACTTAAAGAGCATGATGAGCTGAGCAGGACCTGCTCTATTCACACTTAATTCTCTGCATCAGCCAGAACGTTGAGTCAAAGCTTGGTCCACTGTACAACATGTACTGAACTGCAAGGTGCTGTGTGCAGGTTGTTTTGACTACTTGGGAATTAACCTCCTGATTATTTTATTGCTGTGTGAAGCTATACTGATACAGACTAGTGGTACCATCTCAGCACAGAATATCTAGTCTCACAGGGGCATTTGACAACGCAAATGTCACTGGCCTGGCAGTGTTTATGCTGATGGTTTCCAGTACTGGATGAGGGCTCAGGTTTTCTCTGTGTGTGGCATAGGATGTCCATATCTTACAGCACAGCAAACACAGTCTGTTGCTTCCTTGATCCGTATAGGTCTGATCCCAAGAGTGCAGCTTTTGTTTGGAAACTGAATAGTTCTAATTGCTGTGATAATGGAAAACCACAAATATAACATTTCAGGAATAAGTTTCTGGCTCTGTTGTTTGTTTGATGTTTTTTTTTAAGGTGGCTTTTGTGTTTGTTTTTTTAAAATAAAATAATGTTAAAAAACTGTAACTGCCCCAGTTTTCTCTATCAATCAGAAAACAAGATATCCCATCTGGGAAAAACTCAGTGACCAGCAGGTTAGCAATTTTTATTTATATTCTGTTTTGTATGCTACAATTAATGACTGCTCTGCTTGAATCTATTAGATACAACACAAAGGCATCAAATCATGTTCTTTTAAAAATACATCATTTTGGGACCTCCCCTCTATTCTGTTTAAGGATTAAAAAAATATATATATTCAGTTGGGTTTCCTGTCATCTGAGTGATTATATTTTCATGACTTGTTGTACCCAAAATTATTTACCCTAGGTATACTTGCCAGCAGCTTTTCAAAGAAGGTTTTTGGACTACTAAATCCTATTTTTCTAGTATTCTACACGTGTAGAGTTTTTTAGGTGTCTTTTAATTTAATTTTCCTGTTATAGTATAAAAGGAAAAAAAATCAGGAAAAAAAAATCAGTATATATAAGAAAATCTAGAAACAGTAACCTTTCCCCATATAACCTTGATATGAAAATTGAAGTCCATGACTGAACACATCTCTTTAATCAGCTGCATAGAAAGAGATGAGAAAGGAATAAGAGGAAAATAGGGAAGACCAAACTGTGTTTCAAGAAAGCAGGGCTACGCACCCAGAAGGCGTTGCTGCAAACGCTGCCGAGCGCAGAACTAATGTAGGCTGCTAGCAGATTTGCAAAATGTGTGTGCAAGTCCTATTTTTGGATTAAATGACTCATGTTAACTAAACATAAACCATCTAACCCACTGAGTGCAACAGAAATAATGTGAATGCATTGCCCTTAGGATAATGCGGGTATGCTTTGACTTCTTTTCAAACAGGTAGACTGTCCATTAGTAGAACTGACAACAGGCACAGGCAGTCTCTTTCAGAGGCTGTTGACAGCAGACAGCGCTAAGCACAGGCACAATAAATAGTTATTGTTTAGTTATAGGTCCTGTAAATAGCCATGGCCTGTGGAGTGTGACCAGTTAGAACTGCTGTTAGGGGTCAGGCCTGTAGCATCTAGAAACTATGTTTTGTCTTAAACAGCAGATAAACAACAGTGTTGGGGAGAAAGCCGTTGTTGGCAGATACTGCCTTACAGGCAGCTGTAACGGAGGATCATCTTCTTTGATCAAGAGGACATGGGGAGATGGTTACAGACTTGAAGAGGGGAGACTGAGGTTGGACATGAAGAACAAATTATTTCCTGTGAGAGTGGTGAGATGCTGGAACAGGTTGCCCAAGGGAGTTGTGGCCGCCCCATCCCTGAAAGTGTTGAAGCCCAGGGTCCACTATACTTCAGAAGCCACAACAGCACCATATTTTTTTGTGAATTGATATAGAACCATTAAAGAGAATGATTAGTCAACCATTTGCCAGGTTATATTGGAAGTCTCCAACAAAAGTGAATATTTCTTCTGGACAAAGATACCACTTCCACATCTCTAATCCTGTTTTTAGTATGAAGGGGAAGTTGTTTGTTACTTCAACAGGATCCACAGACTGTTTCGATAAAGTACAGGTAAAATGGTGTTGGCAAAAAGTTAGTAACTACAGTCTGCCTGTGTGGTATCTCCTGCTGTCACTCTTCACTTTTCAGCACAAAGCTGTAGAACCTTTTCTACTGGAGTGTTGTATCTTTCAGAGAATGATGCCATTTCAGAATCACCACTGTGATTGTGATAAAATTTGCACCATGTGCATAGCAGAATTATGTAAGTAAACGGTATCATTCCAATTAGCTGTTGTCTTTGTGAGTTTTGGTAAAATTCTAAAGTGCCACCAGACTGACCATCAAATTAATTTGAATCTTGACTGTATAATCTCTCCTTTATTAAAGCGTTTTCTAGCCTCCGATAGAACACGAGAATGCCACAGCAAACAAGAGGTGCTGCCATCATTACATTTTCAGGCTAAGGCTGTTAGAAGATGGAATCATGAATTACTAACAGTGAGAAGAAAAAAAGCAGTAAGATTAGGGAAAGTTTCGTATGTTTTCTATACAGACACTGAAATGTTCAGATAGAGTTTTCTAAGCCCAAATCGTGGTTAGTAATTTTGTGTCTTGCAAAATGATATAACCAGCAGAACTGGTTCTCAAAACCTTACTCTGCTTAAAAGAAACCACCTGTGCACCTTTCCCAACTGCTGACCAGACTCTGAAGTTCTGTAAGGAATACTGAGATGCGGGACTGCGTGTTAGATGCCTTTTTAAAGTCGTTTTACTCTTCTGAGGCCCAAAATTTAATCTGTGCACAAGCCAAACATGAGAAAAATCACAACACTTAGAGTTAGTTGAGCAATCTTGAGAAACACCTACAAGAGAGCTCTGTGGCCTTCAATCAGAACATCAGTCAAGGACTCCTGTCGCAACATTTACTGTCAAGAAGATAGCGCCTGCCTATAGCGAACAGCTACAGAGATAGCACTGGCACGTACTAATGACTTATACGAGAAGTCAGTGCAGTAGCTTAAATCTGTTTTACTTTTGAAGTGCTGAGAACTGAGGTTGGAACACGGATGATCCCTCTTTCCTTTGAGAAACCGCCAATCTCCAGGTTCTTGTAGTGTGGAGAAGAGGACCCCTCTGGCTTGTTTTCCCAGAGATAGGCAACCTTGAGAGAGAGAGGACTGGATAACAACAGGCATCTGCTTCAGGGAGGAAGTTTTGAAGCAGGACCACAGTATAAAAGTGAGACTGTTTGCAGAGACCCCCAGGGAGATAAAGTTGTGCTGTCTCTCCGTGGGACTCTCTTCTCCCTCTCTGCAGACAATGGATCTGACCTGGATAATGACCGGGATTGTAAATTTAATGGACATTTTCTTTGATAGGTTTGAGTGGATTTTTCTTTTGTTATGGACTTTCTGACTATCTTTGGGTTTTCTGTCAGGGTATTTTTGGTCAGAGGTGCTCTACTTTATTTCAGTGGTGATGGGTTACGCAACCTTATCCTTACACTATGTAAAAACCTCCAGCAAACTGTGCTCCCTGCTGATGGCTGTGCTCCTTGGGCTGGGTTACAGAATTGTCAGAACCACTTTGCACACAGCAAAGGACTGTATTAGATCAGCAGTTTAAACAGGGTTCAAGATGTATGCTAAAAATATCAACTAGGTGAGCCAAAGCAAGCAGCAATTTTATTTGTTGTCTTGCCCCTGCTAGTCCTTGACTCAGCTGTATAATACATTCACAGTTGTTTATCCTATTCTAACCAATTCTTTGCATTTAGTTCCCTAGTTTCTGAATCTTTTGAAATGAAAAATAATCCTTCACTGAAACATCTCCTCTCAGTTGCTCTCTATTGCTTCCCAGTGGGATCCAATAACAGTCTGTATGGTTATCAGGCTTCCTCACCTTCAGAGAACTTCTCCTGCAACAAATATAGAACAATCACATTCAAAGATATAAGGCCCTTATTTTTAGCCATAGAAACCAAGTAACTTAAGGACATGCTGAATCATAGGATTCCAACATCATTCACAATAGCACCACATAGTAGTTTCACACACTAAGAAATTGAGAGTTTTGAAAAGGGAAGGGGTCAAAATTTGTATTTTCTATGTAGTCCCTCTCACCCACCCTGGGGGTTTAAAGAACCGTCGCTTGTTCTTCCTTGATGAGACCTCCCAGCTCTACATTTGCAGCACTGAAGCTGCTAAAAATTCAGGGTAGCTGCAGCAGTGAGCAGAAGAAAGGGAAAATTATATATTCTTGTCAGCTAGCAAAGAACTAGAGATCAGACTGGAATAAAACACATGGGTTGAGGGATAAGATGCATTAAAACTCACAAGACTATGGGGCCAGATGGGATACATCCAAGAGTGCTGAGGGAGCTGGCAGAGAATCTTGCCAAGCCACTCTCCATCATTTGTCGATGCTCCTGGCTAACAGGGGAGGTCCTGGATGACTGGAGAGGCTGCTGATGTGATGCCCATCCACAAGATGGAGAGGAATGATGATGCAGGCAACTACAGGTCTGTCAGCCTGACCTCTGTACTGGGGACGATTGTGGAGTGGTTAATCCTGAGCCTGCTCACACAGTGCAGGAGAGCCAGGGGGTCAGGGCCAGCCACATAGGTTTAAGAAAGGCAGGTCTTGCTTGACCATCCTGATCTCCTTCTATGACTTGGTGACTCTTCTGGTGGATGAGGGGAAGGCTGTGGATGTTGTTTACCCAGACTTCAGTAAAGCATTTGACACAGTCACCTACAGCATTCTCCTAGAGTAGCTGGCAGCTCACGGCTAAGACAGGTGGACTCCCTGCTGCATGGTCAAGTCCAGAAAGCTGTGCTGGATGGAATTAAGTTGAACTGGTGGCCAATCACAAGTGGTGTTCCCCAGAGCTCAGTACAGGGGCCAGTCTTTTTTGACATCTTTATCAATGATCTGGTTGAGGGGACTGAGTGCACTCTTAGCGAGGTTGTAGATGACACCAAATTGTGTGGATGTGCCAACCTGCTTGAGGGTAGGAAAGCTCTGCAGAAGGGCCTGGACAGGCTGGATTTCAGCTCATCAGTGAGGTTTAACAACAAGACTGAGTGCTGAGCCCTACTTACACTAACAGCTTGGGGTAGAGTGGCTGGAGAACTGTTGGTAGAAAAGAATCTGGAAGTGCTGACTGACAGCCAGCTGAACGTTAGCCAGCAGTGTACCCAGGTGGCCAAAAAGCTAACGGTAATGAAGCTAGTGAAGGTCCTGGAGGACAGGTCTTATAAGGAGCAACTGCTGCAGTGCATGTTAGTTGTTTTAGTCACCAGCTTCTCAATAGTTACTGTGGTTTGCAAATATCTACAGAAATGCATTATGCTTATTATTGTGATGAAAAATATTAGCTTGAAGAGAAGTGTTGGGGATGTGAGTGGGACGTGGTATGTGTCAGTAACTGTCCATCTGGTAGCTCTGAAAGGGTCTTACACTCCTCTGCTCCTGAAGAATTTGTGAATTTGACCTCAGAAAGACAGAGCACACATTCTTCATCCTACAATGCTGAAAGCAGGAGGGCATTCAAAAAGACAAACTCCTACCACAGTAATACTGCAGTCCTTGTGCTAGGCTGCCAGCAGCACTGCGGTTGTCAGCAGGACCAACAGTGGAACAGAACAGAAATGGTAAAAACAATGAATAAGAAAACTTTAAGAAGATAACATCTGGATACAGTTACTGGGAAAACCTCACTGCTCTGACTGACATCTGGACCAATGATTTGCCAACAGCTACCTATTAAGCAGTGAAATTTAGTGATTCTATTGCTCAACTGGACATCGAGGGATGTCAAATAATCACACAGTCCCATTTGGCAGCTGGAGGAAGACTGTGGCACTGGCTTTGTATGCAGCAGGCAACATCTTATGCACCCAGCTGAGAGGGGTTTCTGAAATTCATAGCCTCACTCTTTGCTGGGTGATACATCAGAGCACACAACCTGCTCCCTGCTGCTGCTGCCAGGGGAGGCTGTGGGCAGTAGTCACAGCCAGAGATGGAGTAGCAGGATACCCTAGACTTCTCATCTCAGTTTTGTGCTTTCCCCTTATTTTCCCTCCCATGACAGTAGTAGCACAGCACCAAACCTAACTCCTGGCCCTGTGACATAACAAAATTAATGAATCCTGGAGCTGGCTCAGGGAAGTTTGAAAAGGGCTCAGAGATGAACGTAATGGCTGTAATAGAGAACTACAAGAGAAAAATAAAGCGGGTTCCATCCTTCAAAATGTTGTTTTGTGTGCACTGACAGGGCAGTTTGCTTCACAGTTTGCTGACTCCTGTCCTGTTTATGCACACAGATATTCACAGAGATGAAAAACTAGAAGCTGTTTTTGAAATATGTCCTTGAAAACATAGTTGGATATATTTTTTTACTATGTCTCTGTACTATTACAGCTTTTAAGAGGCAGTGATACTAATTCTTTCGAGTCGACGTGACTTTTCCCTATATGCTAGAAGCAAAACAACAGGCTCAGCCACTTCAGAGAAGTGATAGGCACATATTTACAGTGGTCTATATTAAACTGAATTAATAGTGCAGATTTTAATATAAAAAATTGGATTATTTCAATGTGTTTAACAAACAAAGCACGAAGCTTCTGCTATCACATGAAATAATTGTGTTAACAAAGGAATTCACTCTCTGAATTCTGCACTGAGTGGTGAATCAATAAGAGGAGATGATTATAGGATGGTCACTATACTGACTTGGAAAGACCAATGAGGTCCATGTCCTGGTAAGTGCAAAAGAGGCTTAAATGTATGACTGTTATCTATATACCTATAAAACTGTTGGAAAGGTAATACATATTACAATACATGTGATGTCTTACCTTATATTCCCGTTTTCTCCAACTTTGAAAGTTAAATGTCTAGCAATAATTTTATGAACATGGCACTAAATGATCCATAAAGAAACTGCATTTATAATAGAATGTATGGTCTTCCAGGTATGTAGCTGAAAGTCAAAGTCCCACAGCAAACAGCTGGCATTTATTACGTTGCTAGGAAGTCACATTAATCTTGCGAAGAAGTTTGCCATCCTTAGCATCTGTGTGGCAAACATATTACTAAGAGATGAGGTGATGGAGAAAGAGTAGAAGCTCATAAGGTTGAAATATGCCCAAAGCAAGACACAAGCAACAGGGTATTATGACAAACTTCAAAGTCTGATTGAACATCAAACTTCTAGAACAGTCCTGCAGGTACCCCACCCCTCTTCAGCCCAAAATAATTAAAAATATCGTTTCCTTCTGGCATAATTTAGTTTTACATATTGAATTAATTTCCTTTTCATTTATAGTTCTTCTAGGAACCGATCAGTAAATTTATTTCTCAGCTGCTTTTTTGCAGGCTTGTGCTTCCTTTTTTTCTACCCTCTGTAGCCCACAAGTTCCCCATTCCCTGAAGATCAATTTGTGGTAGGGCTGTGTTTTCCAGCCCTGTCTGTCACAGCTTGACTATTCCTGGCATTCCTTTCTTGATTTTTCTACACTTGGCTTGGAGAGCTCTGTAAAAAGGCCCATCTCTGAGCAGTGCTCAGAGACTTCACTGTAAAGCATTTGCTCAATTGTTTGATCCCTTTTTTACTGTTAACTAAGAGAAGTACCTGGGCTCTAAGACTAGGAATGGGCATGATTTTCTCCAGCTTTTCATAGAACAGAAGAGAATCATCATGGCTTGAAAGGATATCTAGGATCATCAAGTCCAGCCTTCATCCCAACATAGCTCCATAACACATAAACCATGGCCTCAAGTGCTCTAGTTACTCATTGTTTAAACACCTCCTGGGATGGTGACTCCACTGCCTCCCTGGGCAGCCTATTCCTGTGCCCAGCCACTCAGGAAAGAAGTTTTTCCTAAGATCCAGCCTAAACCTGCCCTGATTGAACTTGAGGATGTTTCCCCTTGTCCTACCATTAATAATTTGGGAGAAGAGACCAGCACCAGCCTCTCTACAACCTCCTTCTAGGTAGCTGTAGAAAGCAGTAAGATCTCTTCTCAGCCTCCTCTTCTCTAGACTAAATAACCCCAGTTACTTCAGCCACTTTCTCATAGGGCCTGTTTTCCAGGCCTCTCAGCAGCCTTGTTGCCCCTCTCTGGCCCTGCTCCAGCACCTCAATGTACTTCTTATACTGTGGCGTACAAAACTGGACACAGTACTCAAGTTGTGGTCTCACGAGTGCCGAGTACAGGGACACCATCACCTCCCTACTCCTTGTAGGAGTGTTTCTTGTCCCACAATCTTCCTTTCTATGTTTTACTGCTTGAAATCTAAAAACAGTCATTCTTTCTCATTTCCCAAAGGCAATGTACCCCCTCTCTGGGGTCTTCACTGCCCCCAATCTTTCCTACTCTTAGTTGCTGGATATCATGACAAGGGTCTTCCCCACCTTTCCCTTAAACCAACAGCGTTTCTTTGTCACCTCAAACGGCTATCAAATGTTAAAATAAATCCTGTATGTTTTATCATATTCTTTGGAGAAATCTGATCAAGTTACCCTAGCTACCCACCTCCCAAATAAGAACATGGTATTTGGTCATTGACACCTAAAGTGTGGCCTGAATTGCAAAGTGTTTATCATTCAGGTTCACTGTACACAAAATTATCATGAGTTAAAAACTCTGAGGACAAAATTAATCAATCAATTTAGTTAATGTGCTAATGAGACACAATAAAAACAATACAGGCAGGGTTTGAAGAAAACCCAAACCACTCCATTATGAATTGCAGCAAAAAAAACCCCCCAAATTAATTCTATTTGAGGAGAAAACCAAAAAGACATTCACCCCACATAAAAATAAACAAACAAACAAACAAAAGATGCACGAAGACATATTAATCACAACGTTCTTCCATAACTGACCCAAAAGTTCAATGCCCAAAGCCTAAATGGGGAGAAACTTCTAGCTGTTCTCGTTTCTGTGGAAACATGCTGCCCATCAAGTCCATGCACATGTCCCTCAGTGTCAGCAGACATTTTACGTTGGAGCATAAGAAGTTGCATTCCAATATGAGAAAAACTTCTGTACTGTAAGGGTTACAGAGCACTGGAATAGGCTGCCCAGGGAGGTTGTGAAGTCTCCTTCTCTGGAGACTTCCAACACCCCTCTGGATGCATTTCTATGTGGCCTGTATTAGATTTTATGATCCTGCTCTAGGTTTTGTGGTCCTGCTCAAGCAGGGGGGTTGGACTCAATGACCCATGGAGGTTCCTCCCAAGCCCTAATGATTTGTGTATCTCTCTCTCTCTTCTCTCCCTCTCTCTCTCTCTCTCTCTCTTTTTCTCTCTTTGTGTGTGTGTGTGTAGAGTCCAAGTCTCTGTTCCATGTGCTTCATTTCCCTCCATTTCCAAAATGCTTATTCCTATGAACACGAACAAAGGGAGAGCTCTCTCCATTTCAATAAACCATGGACTCCAGCTGAAGCCTTTCTGCTGATCCCCATAGTCCCTTGCTCTCTCTGTATTCACCATGTTTTCACAGCAAAACAGCTGCCACATCTAGCACAGTGCCATGTGCGTCCTCCCCGATACACAGATGAGGATTGAAGAAGATGGAGTCAAAAGAAAAGAAGGAGGAACTGAAAACCCAACACTAAAGGTCCAAGCCCCTTCTGCTGTCCCCACCACCAACACATTTGCAGAAATGCATAGAAATTAAGCTTGCTGTTTTCAGGACAAACATCAAACCACCATGCACATGAAGCAAGAGCATTTAGACAGATTTTGGATCTGTTTAACTGCCTCTAGACACAGCAGCAAAACCTCATCAAAATTGGAGAAGGTGGAGGAGCACAGATGTCAGAATTTTGTCTCCATTACTCAACTGGCAAGGGGGCTTTATCTGGCACAACCAAGAGCAGACCATTGTGGGTATGGCATTGATGTGCTGTAGTGACAGTGAATTAAACTAGATGTGTAGTTATGTATCCATTAGGGATTTAAAAAAAGAACTAACTAATATGCTTTACAGATATTTCTGAAGACAAAACCATTAAAGGGGAAAAGTTCAATTCATTCCCTGAGCTAGTGTGACAGGGGTGGTGAAGTATGCTCACCAGGAATAAAAATAGAAAACTTACAAGTACATAAATGAATCAAGAGCCTCTTAAAACACATGGCCTGCAGCACTCACTTCCAGCAGTTTTGACACATTTGCCCATCAGTATGTGAATCAAAGAGATGAGCTGGAAAGTATTTGCCTTGGAGAGAGGGACAAAACAAAAAGAAAGAGAAAGTTTTGCTGTGCAGTGACTTTCGTTTCTTGCTATCAGAACACTGAACAAAGTGTTTCCTGTACAAGTTGCCAGGTTTAACAACATTGTTCTCCTATTGAAGTTTCTCTGATGGCCTATAGTGGCTGTAGCCAAGGTGCAGCATTGTGGGGGTCCTGGTCTCTAAAGCATCAAACAGAAAGAGAGGGTTTGACAAAACCCCTTACAATCTGCAGGCAATAAACAACTTAGAAAAAAGACCTCAAGACATTTTAATTCACTCCCCCCAACACTTATCAGAAGAAACTAACACCTCAAGATACAGACACAGACAGATGGACTTTCATCACATACTCTTGCAGACTCTTACGGATACTGAGATTAACATCCAAAGCATAATGATTATTCTCTTCATCATAGCTTCTCTTTCTAATAACTGCAGTTAGCAAAGTCCTCATTAATCTTCAGCCAAATCCTCATCAAGTTCAGAAGGCTCAAAGTCTCTCCCAGGCAAGTCTTCTCACTTGTTGTAAATTTTCTTCATTCCAAATGACCACCTCACAAACATTTTCTTTCAGTGGCAGCTGACGTGGCTCCAAACAGTCCAAGTTGGAGAGAAGTAAAGAAGCATCACAGAATCACAGAATTATTGAGTCTGGAAAAGTCATCAGGCCCAGCCTATGACCTAACATCACCACAAACTAGACCATGACACAAGAGGGGAGAAGTGGAGGAAAACAGAAGGGCAGCCACTTTCCTTTTCAACCTTTTAAAGCCAAACTTCAAACTGTTCTGCAGAAAACACTCAAATTAGACTCACTGCTACCTGTAGCAATGCTTTTACCTTGGGCCTCAAATAAGTAGTCTTTGAATGTTAACCAGCTATCTTGAGCCTCTTTACCTGCCAGTACCCTGTCCCATGGCATTTCCTCAGGCAATTGCTTGAAAAGGCCAAAATTGGCCCTCCTGATGTCCAGGGTTGTGATTCTGCTAGCTATTCTGTTCCTGCCACATGAGACCCTGAACTTCACCATCTCATGGTCACTGCAACCAAAGCTGCCCTCAACCTTCACTACTTCAACCAGACCCTTCTTGTTGGTGAGTACAAAATCCAGAAGAGCTCCCCTCCTAGTGGGCTCCTCCACCATTTGCATCAGAAAATTGTCACCAATGCACTTAAGGAACCTCCTGGACTGTGGCTGGCTGGCTGAGTAGATCTTCCTGCAAATATCAGACTAGTTAATATCCCCCATGTGAACCAGGGCTGTAGCTGTGAGGCTGCTGTCAGCTGCCTGTAGAAGATCTCATCAACCTCCATGTCCTGATCTGGTGGCCTGTAATAGACACCCACAACAGTGCCACCCTTAATCCACACCCACAAACTCTCAACTCTCTCTTCATCCACTACTGGACAGAGCTCAATAATTCCCAGTTGTTCTGTCATGTAAAGAGCAACTCCAACACCCTGCCTGATCATTTGACTTGCTCTCCACTGGACATGTTCCAGGCTCAGCATGTCCTTCTTAGGGCATAGAACTGAATTCTAGTACTGGACACAGAACTCCAGGAGGGGGTCTCACAAGTGCAGAGCAGAGGGGGAGAATCCCCTCCCTCGACCGACTGTCACTGCTTTTTTGATGCAGCCCAGGACACGGTTGGCTTTTTTGCCATATCTCATTGATCTCCTCTTATGCTTGTAGACATGATGAAAGTAATAGAGATGATTCTTCTCATGCCTCCCAGACAGCAGCAAAAAGTTAAAGCTCACATATAGCATGTTACAAAAAGCAATGCAAAATGCATCTCCCTTACAGTATCGTGAAAAAAAAATAGTTCCCAAAAGTAAAAAATAGACTTCAGACACGGAAAGTCATGATGACACTATTAATCATATTAGAGCATTTAGAGCTTCCTGCATTACTAATCTTTCTGGCTGATCTCAGCTGTGCTCCCATTACATTTCACATGCTCCATTTTGAGAGGCACAAGGATGAAGAATGGGACCTTTCATCTGTAGGGCATAGATAAGATAAAGAAATTGAAGGCAAAGAGCAAGAAACATAGATGGGCAGTGATGGCAAATCTGCAACAATGATAAATCATTGGTCTTATAAAGTGTAAAATAGGTTATGTGAAATATGGAAGTAGATCATACTTTTATACAGAAAAAGTATGCAGCCATATGCAAAAAAATAAAATATGCTGTTCTTTGATGTTTAGTCTGTGGTTACAGTGCAATACATTGTCAAAAGTATCTTGTCTTATATCAGGCAAAACATCCCGCCGTCTAATAAAAACAATGGCAAAGACATTTGGTCACAGAACTGACGTGTTTGTCATCTCTGCTTGCCAACAGCAAATCCCACACCGGCTAAACGCAGACAGCCTTCTCTTCCACTGTGCTTTGGCAGCTGCCAAAAATCAAAATTGGACAGCTCGTATGACGAAAATCTCTGAGAAGTTCAAGAGAAATTGGAGGCATATGGTCACTGTGCTACGTACAGCTATCTACCAGTCCTTGTTTGACAGGGAAATATTATGGCTCTGTCTGTTCATGTTTTAATTTTGCCGTATTCATGCCTCTTACTGAAATTCTGAGGTCAAATGTGACCCCTGTTCTCTGCAGGATGAAGATATTTTTAAATGATTAGGCCTTAATCCAGCTCCAATTAAAGCCAATGAAAAGACTCTAATAGCTACGTTGAACCAGGCACAATGCCATCGCTTCCAGACTTTGCAAAAGCCATCAACAAAGGTGGTTATTGTACAGCCAATCCCACATTCACTAGTCCAGCTATCTACATCCATTAAAGTGCTAACCAGATTTTTGTAAACTGCAGTAACCTTTCTGACAGGCACTGACTGGCAAAAACAACAATCAGATTCCACAGAATCACAGAATGTTAGGGAATGGAAAGGATCTCGAAAGATCATCTAGTGCAATCCTCCTGCCACAGCAGGATCACCTAAATCAAGTCACACAGAAACATGTCCAGGCAGGTTTTAAATGTCTCCAGAGAAGGAGATGCCACAAACCCCCTGGGAAGCCATTCCAGTGCTCTGTCATCCTCACTGTGAAGATGTTCCTTCTCATATTTATGTGGAACCTCCTATCTTTCATCTTACAGCCATTGCACCTTGTCCTACCATTGGATGCCACAGAGCAGACCCTGGCTCCAGACTCCTGGCAACCACCCTTTCCATATTTATAAACATTAATGAAGTCACCTCCCCAGTCTCCTTTTTTCCAAGCTAGAGAGACGCAGCTCCCTCAGCCTTTCCTTGTCAGGAAGATGTTCTCCCTGTATCATCTTTGTGGTTCTATGCTGGATTCTCTCCAGCAATTCTGTGTCCTTCTTGAACTGAGATATCCTGGAAAACTACTGAAACTGATATGAAACAAAGTATGAAGACATTTCACTCCTTTGTGAATATGAATTACATTACTTGGTCTCTTAGCGAGAAGTGTTTGTGACTCTCCATTCAGATTTGGCAATGGTGCTCTCCACCTCGCTCTCGGTAGTTGGTGTCTTATAGAAAGTACAAATGCCAGTGAAGATGCTTCTCTGGGCTGCTGCTCTGGCTGGAGATACTGTCTGCTACCACTTTTTCTTGTGAATCTGGTTTACCATTAGCCATCCTCATGAATCTACTCTAGGGAGACCAAAGCTCTGACTACAAGTGGCGATTCAGATCACAGCAAACCCCTGCAGCATCCCCATTCTACTATAGGTAGTGAGCAGAACATAGACTATTTCCTCAAAAAAAGATAACAAGTGAATCCCAACTCTCTTCCATGAAATCCCCTAAAACTCCAGACTGTCTCTTATAACAACTTTTGCCAAGCATTATTTATCTAAGATGCAGCTACAAATACCTGCTTTATATGATTCTTTCATCTCAAAGCACAGACTCCGTCCAGGTTGTCCAGGATTTCTCAAACCTAATGAAGACCACATTTTCTCCAACTTTACAACTAGAAGTTCTTCCCAGAGAACTAAACTACATTTCACAGTGCATATTTAAAACAAATTTCACTGGATCTGGCCCTTTTGAAACATGTATCAGAAGATTGCTTGTACCACTGTGCACAGCTTCGAGTGCTTTCAGGGAGATGCTACTTGCCTTTCTTATGCCACTATGCTTTCTTCTAATTTCCATCAAATCACTTAATAGGTGTGCTTGAGGTGTGCTGTTCCCCTGCAGCCCACTTCACGGTGAGGGTGACGGAGCACTGGAACAGGTTGCCCAGGGTGGTTGTGGACTCTCCTTCACTGGAGATGTTCAAGGCCTGCCTGGATGAGTTCCTGTGTGACTTGGTCTAGGTAATCCTGCTGTGGCAGGGGGATTGGACTAGATGATCTTTTGAGGTCCCTTCCAATCCGTAATGATTCTATGATTCTACAGAGGTGAAGAGTGAAGCAGATATTCAGCCTTAGCCTGTGGAGGTTAATGGCAGAGCAGATACCCATGTGCAGCCCATGGAGGACCCCATGGTGATTCAGGTAGATGCCTGAAGGATGCTGTAATCCTGTGGGGAGCCTGTGCTGGAGCAGGGTACTGTAATCCTGTGGGGAGCCTGTGCTGGAGCAGGGTCCTGGCAGGACCTGTGGACCCATGAAGGGAGGAGCTTGCACTGTAGCAGTCTGTTCCTGAAGGACTGCCTCCAATACTGGAGCATGGGAAGAAAGGAGGAGTCCTTCCCCTAAGGAGACAGGAGCGGGATGAACTGTCAATAACCTCCATTCCCTATCCCTCTGTGAAGCTGGGAGGGATGAGATAGAGAAAATTTGGAGTAAAGTTTAGTCTGGAAGGGGTGGGAAAAAGGAGTTTTAAGATTTGCTTTTATTTCTCATTACACTCTTGTGATTTGATTGGCAATAGATGAACTTCACTTTCTCCAAGCCAAGTCTGTTTTTCTCATGACAGTAATGGGCGAATGATCTCTGTCCTGTGTTGACCCATGAGTCTTCTGTGTTTTCTTTCTCCTGTTCATTTGAGGAGGAGAGTGACAAAGTGGCTTTGGTGGGCACCTGACATCCAGCCAACCTGCAGTAGCCACTGACAGGAATATTTTTGAAGATATAAGCTTGACATCCCAGAATCATTCAGAAATGCTGTGTGTGACATCACCAACAAAAAGCAAAGGTAATGATCTCTATCCTAGTGAAAAATCGGTTTGCCCGGGTGTGGAAGGGCTGTGCCATGGTTGTGGGATCAAATGTCCTGTATCACTTTAGACTACCAGAGAATCTGATAATCAGATAAATCTTAATATCTTGAAGACACGAAGCATATTCCCAAGGATGATTAAGAACCAGTGCAGAAATGCTTGTCCCTTTTACCTGCAATTATTCAAGGTGCTCAAGAACAAAGGCATTACAGCTTTATAAATACAAAAGCTGTATAAAGAAGGAAAGAATAGTTATTCCTGTACAGAACTGACATGGAGTAAAACATCTCTGCCAACAGTCTCTACTTTGTTATACTGCAAGGAATAGGTGGTTTTGGGGTGAATGCAGTGCTCTCTGATGAAATTTGGAGAGTAATTCCTGTTTGGGCATCAGGTCAAATGCTGACGTGGCTCATGTAATCTAGCCCTCGTGTCATTTCATCTTTTCAAGATGGTTAGTTATAAGACAGAGGCTGTATCCTGTTGAGTCGGTGTAAATCACTAGAACAGGAACTTGCTCCTCCTCAGTGAAGACATCACTACAGTAACTTCATAATGAACAAAATGACATCATCTGCATGTTTCATCTGGGCACTAAGATTTCATATTAAACATATTCATGTTAATATTTCTTAAATAACTGCAGGCTCTAAAAGGCTTTTCTGGTGCCTAGTGGTTAATTGAGGTTATTTGCAGGGTTGTCTGTCCAGAACAGATTGTTCGCAGAGACTGTTATAGCTTAACAGACTGAAAAGGGTGAAACGTGTTTTGTAGTTTTCTTTGGTTATGGGGTTTATTCATTTTTCCCCCCAGAAAAACACCCATTGAATTTCCCAGTGACTCTCTAGAATAAATTATTGCAGCACTTTAAATGTGGCAAGCAGAACTTTCGGCATGCTACGCCAGCTGCACTACAAAGATTTAGAAGAGTAGGTGCTATATTAAATCCACATCACAGTGTTTGTTGTGTGTTTGCCAGGTCCAATTAAGCAAAATTTATCAAGGCTGGCAACAATCAGCTTGTTTCATCTGTTCGTTGAAAGGCCTGATTCATATTTTCTGTGAGAAAATTCATGTTTGGTCTGACTTAGAATACTGATCACCACTTCAGGTAAACAGTAAACGAGAAAGAGAGATGAAAAGAGCTGGACTGTCTGTGCCGATAATCCTCTATTTTAATTTTTTCTTAGTTCTGGACAAGAAAACATGATTAATTAACAAGAGACAAAGAAGCCTGGACTAATAGCTGGAAACAAAAAATCATCATGCATGAGAAAACTTGTCAAAATAGCGCTCTTTTCTGCTGACTCTTTAGCATCTTACTAGAAATCTTTAACAAAATCACCACAGTATCAGCTATGTAGTATCTGACCTGTCCAAGGGTTGTTTCCCTACCTTTCTCTCTAGCCTTTCTGCCTATCAACTGGCTTTTGTTGGTGGCTGTAAGAGAGTCTTACAGGAGCCCACTGAAAGTTATGTTGTTAGACCAAGAGCAGATAGAATGCTACAGCAGCATCACGACTGATCGCAGAATAATTTACACTCTATAATTTTTATTCCATAAAAAGCTTTGAACAATGTAGTGTGAACTAATCAAAAGACATTGCGCTACAATAAAATTAGTGACAAATTCTTATAATTATAAGAAATGTATAAACTTGTGTTCCATTGCTGAAGCTACATAGTGCTCCAAAAATACTGATGGACAAGCTTTTTACCTATCTTGGGCCACATCAACCCCCTGCAATGCTACAGGCTGGGGAAAGAGTGGCTGGAAAGCTGTTAAGCAGAAAGGGACCTTGGGGTGCTCATCAACAGGCAGCTGAATATGAGCCAGCAGGGTGCCCAGGTAGCCAAGAAGGCCAAGGGTGTCCTGGCTTTTATTAGAAATAGCGTTGCAAGCAGGTCTAGGGAAGTGATCATCCCCCTGTACTGAGTGTTGATGTGACCCCCACCTCAAGTACTGGGCACTTCAGTACAAGAAGGATGTTGAGTTGCTGCAGCAGGTTCAGAGGAGAGTAACTAGGCTGATGAAAGGACGGGAGAACCAGCCTTATGAGGAGAGGCTGAGGGAACTGCATTTCTTTAGTCTGAGAAAAACAGGCTGAGAGTAGACCTTGCTCTCTACAACTATCTGAAAGGGCACTGTAGAGAGGCAGGTGTTGGTGTCTTCTTAAAAGTAAGCAATGGTGGGACTAGAGGGAACAGCCTAAAGCTGCATCAAAGGAGATTTAGGCAGGGTATTAGGAAAATTTTTTTCTCTGAGAGGGTTGCAAAGCACTGGAATGGGCTACCCAGGGAGGGGGTTGAGTTGCCATCCCTTGATGTGTTTAAAATTTGTATAGATGATGTACTTAGACATCTGTTTTAGGGATGATAAAGTTAAGAGTAGGGTTAAAGGTTGGACTTGATGATCTTAGAGGTTTTTTTCAACATAAATGTTTCTGTGATTCTGTGATCTCTTTGCCTTTGAAATATACTGGCTACCACTAATATGTCTCAGTCTTTTAAATGGGAAACTGTAAGTTATTTGTCTGACATCCTGGAGAAGCAAGTGTCTTCTGCCACTGCTTATGCAGTGGCCATCTAGGAACACTTCACTCACTGCTCTGCCTTTAGGAAGAGTTCCCTGGTCATCCAAAAGCAGATGGAAGTTTGCCGTGTCTTCCAAGAGACGGTTCTTGTGTTCTGAAGCTGTTTACTAGCCAGCTTGGTTTACACTGTTAGTACTGTTCCAAACCAAAGAACACAGATGATGTGACATATAGCTAACATTACTGCAAATGAATGCTGACAGTACCGAGAGAATTCACCCAACTTTGTTATATAAAAATCAAATTAAGTGTTTGAGGGGCGGGGAGGAAGTTTGATAGCAGTGATTTAGAGTATGACAACTTTATTTATCTTTCTTAAAACAATCTCTGGAAGAAAGCAAAGCATGATGGAGAAATAAGTGGTACCTATTTGGTCCTTTGAAGTTTTTTTTGACTAACGTACCGCAGCTCTTATAAACACTGTACTGAAATTACTTATTGAGCTACTTGAAAGAGCACAGGAGAGAACTGGAAGTGAAATAAATGTCATTGATTTTGTATTTTGTTCTTCTTGTGACTCAAAGGACCAGTTCAAGATAATTTTTAACATCAGCTTGTGTCCAGCTTTCTGCCCAATTGGTGACATTAAATAAGAGTGTACCATTCCCTTCCTCTTTAGTCATCCTTTCGAGCCGGAGTTCTTAATTTTGGAGTGTCTATTTAATGTGTTTGTTTAAAGTAATAAATGGCCAAAACACCAGAAAGGCCCAGGTCTATTCTTCACTCTCAAGTAAATTTAAAGGGGATAACTATTGTCTAGTTATTGCTCAGTACTCAGGCTCCAGTGGATTCACTAATATCCTCACAATAAATTTTATTTCACACCCTGATGTGATGAGTTTTTAGATGTCTGGAATTAGAGACTGCTTACTTGGGCTGCTATGTATAAGCCACATTCTTTAGAAGCTGTTTATAAGGACCAGATGGACTTGTCAGTGGAAAGAGGGTTCTGTATGTCTAAGGAGAAGGGGAAATGGCCTCAAGTTGCATCAGGGCAGGTTTAGATTGGATCTTAGGAAGAAGCTCTTTCCTGAGAGAGTGGTTGGGCACTGGGGCAGGCTGCCCAGGGAGGTGGTGGAGTCACTGTGCCTGAAGGTGCTTAAAAAACAAGCAGCTAGAGCACTTGAGGCCATGGTGTAGGTGTCAGGGACATGTTGAGATGAAGGCTGGACTTGATGATCCTGGATATCCTTTCCAGCCATGATGATTCTGGTTCTGTGATTCTGTGCATGACACATTGACTAGTATGGACTCACTATATAGAAAACTCCCCCATTTGTGTTTTTCAGGACAGCTGGAGGATATCCTGTCACTAGTGCATTGTAGCACATTACACAAGTAAACAAATACAGTCCCAACATCATGCCATTTGAGTTCTTGCTCTTTCTGCTGAGCCTGGTCTGCTCCTTGCACTTTGCATTTTTTGGTGTAGTCAAGAACAGTATTGAATGACTGTATCTGCTTATTGTGAATGTCATGGCTAATCTTTCTGTCATGTTCATCTATTAAAACATAAAAATGGCTGAATTCAGTTGCAAAAGTCATGAATGGAAAACAGGATTTTCACAACCTACCAGTTACAGTTGCTCAGTCACTTCTGCTGAATAGAGTTTTATTGCAATCATATGGCTGTTTTCCATGTGGTAAAAACCCTGATGACAAAATTAATTTAGTGAAGTGCTAATGGGCTGCAATAAAAAAAAAAAATACAGACAGGGTTGGAAAAAAACCCACTTAGGAATTGGAGGAAAACTGAGACTAACTTGATTTTTTGGAAAAAGCAACAAGACATTTAATTAAATCCACAAAACCCCACCCTACATCAAAATACATACATGCGTACACACGTGGAGATTAATCACAGTGTTCTTACACTGCTGAGCCAAAATCGCAATCTCTGTGTCCTAAAAGAGGAGAAATTTCCCATTCCTGCTTCTGTGTAAACTTGTTGCCCATAAGGCAGGATGCTCCCAATACAGTCAGAAGGACACATCTCTATGTATTGAACACTTGCATCAGACACCTTGCATTGTCCTTCTGGAATGGCTGAAGCTTTAAACAACTGGCTTTGAACTTTGTCTGCTGCTTATATACTAGAAAAGACGTTGGAATGTTGTGCTGGTATTGTGACAGGAAGCTCTTGTTCACAAGAATTATTGTTTACACAGCACTTCTTAGGTATGAAGTGTTAAACACTATTATTTTAGTTGTCCACCCTTTGTACATGGCCACCCCAAACAAATTATCAAGTATTTTAATTTACATCCTTGCAAGATAAGTTAGGGTAGAGCAGTAGGAAAAAAGCAGGACCTGTAATTAGTGCAGTTTAAGACTATTTTAGTGTGCTTTCCAAACCATTTAAGTTGCCAATTTCATCTGCAATTTTATTGTCTTTTAAAGAGACATTCTTGTAGGACTCAGCAGCAAAGCATTTAAGTTGTCAAATGCCAAAAGACTTAACACATATAATGCATTAACTTTTCACAAAAGGTTTTCTAAAATATTGTTGCCTTGTTGGCAAAATAACAAACTGGATGTTATTTATGTTTGTAACTTTTGGCTGCCCCACTAAAGCAAATTTTTGAAAGCAAATTTGTTCTCAGGAGATCACTGTTTGCTTTTTTACCTTCACGGACAGTTTTAGGCTTTAAAATATTGTATTAGAGCTACCTGCTCTGCTTGTGTTTTCAAGGCAGCAAGCAGTTGCACAAGATCTTGTGTAAAAAAGGGAATTTAAGTGGCCAAAAAGATGAATTAGATTCAAAATTGACATTCTGCAGAATTACTTATTTACTCTCTTCTTGACCATGGCTTTTTGTCCTTCCTGTTTTTGTCACCTTTTTTCCTACTGTATTATTTTTTATTTACCTATTTAGCACCTTTTTTCTCTTTCAAAATGCACACTGAATTAAATACATTTAGCCCTTTAAAATGAAAAAGTACCACCTAAAATAATAAAGTTCCGTATTCTTCCATTTTGTCTAACTCTTCAAAAGAACCTTTGTCTGAATTTCAGAGAAAGACATTTTTAATTTCTAGACTCTGTTTGTTGAGGGCAGCTGGGGAAAATGGAAAAAAAGCCATAATCTTAGTCTTTTATTGCAAATCTCCATGTTCCAGGCAAATTTAAAACACCTCCCACTGGCGATCTAAACATTCCAGATGTCAGCAGTTACAGAAGGAAATAAAGCAGTGACATTACATTTGATGACCTTAGTACATGAAGACCACAGAAGGATTAAAAAATTAACACATTAGGCTTCTTATTGAACTTAAAAAATAATTTGGAGGGAGAAGTGTGAATCTCGATAATGACTGCAGCCTCAGCCAAATAAAATCCAGCTCTGACATGCAAGGACTTCACTAGTCATGTACATGGTGATTACTAAGTTAGGGAGGAGGTACGGTTACACAGAAACATGCTTTTCTTCCCCTCATTTGGTCACTGAAAATTGGCTAGTAGAAATCTTTCACCCTTTCAGTGACTGCATTGTTTATCTGCTTAATATCTGTCCCTAATCTTCCTGACCCATAGAATGGATTCAGTCCTGGAGGTTCTTCAGGTACAATGAGGACCTATGCTTTGCAAAGCATCACCTGATTCCCAGCTGGCTTACAATCCAAACAGATGACAAAGGGTAAAATAAAGAGACTATTTCACCCCCATTCATCACGCAGAATGCTGTGGCCCAAAGTACATATATCATTTACTTAAGTCTCTGGTGAATCAGTTATTAAATCACATCTCATACATTTCACTTCAAGAACTCTTAATCATAGTATTTCCTTGCTGAACATTCCTACTAAACAGGGGAAAGCAGTTTTGTAAGAAATTTGCATGTAATGGTCAAAGAAGTGTAACTGTCGACAGCTATGTTACAGCAGGGAGCAGCTGAAGGCAAATGCACTGGTTCCTTTCTTGAGAATGAGGCAGCACCTGGGAGAAGGTGGCTTCTTGGCAGAGGCAGAAATCCAGGGAAGTGGAATGACTGTGTCCTTTCCAGAACATGACTCAGACAAATTCACCTGAAACAAGGTTTTGCCATCTTGAAAGGCAGCATAAAACAATTTTAGATGCCATTTTACTATAACGAATATAATTGCTAAGAAATATCAATCCTGAGACAAAACAAAGTCTGCTACTGGAAAACCAGTGACTTGACAGGAGTCAAAAGCAGCAGAACAGAGAACTCGGGGACTAAGAGGCAAAAACACACATACAAACACATCTGCTTTGATTTGCTAATGGTGGCTTTCAGACGGAGTACAGGTATTTGAATGCCTCGTAGTCACGGAAGAGTGACGGTAGCTATAAAGCAAAACACAAAGACACAGCCATTTGGAGTGACAATAATTATATAACTGGAAATTATTTACTTTTATGCATTTAAACAACTTGAATAGACACAGATTCGACGCCATCATCAGAAACACAGCTCAGAGCAATAAAAGAAAAAATGTAAAAAAACCACCCATGAGATAGGAAAAGCAGAGATGAGAAAGAGAAAACTGGAAAGTCTTATATTTGCACTTGATAAAGTCTCACCAAACATCTACCCGGAGTGACAGTGTTTGTAAGATGCTCTGCAGATCTAGTATTCGAGTTTTATGTAGCATGACTGAGTTGATTCGTTTTATGCAATGTATTGATTAGATGAGAAATTTTTTATGTGGCTCAAAACATAAATAAGATCTATAATTCTTTGTGCTGCATTGTTCCAGCTGACTTCAATCTTCACATAAAGAACGAAACAAGAGTTTGTACTGAACAAATTGCTGGTTGCTTCCCCCTACCTTCTGCTCTTCTGCCCTGAGGTTCCACATTTCCACAGATTTATGATCTCTTGATGTGTTATATGGGATGCTTGATGTTGAGAAAACGAAAAAAATTGTTAGATTTATCTGTTTCACTTGGAACAAACTGAATGTGAATGCATTTTAAACAGTAACTCCAGCCTAATTCTAATTAGTAACTCCAGTTACTAATTTCTAATTATTGGCCAGCAGGGCTAGGAACATAATTCTCCCCCTGTACTCAGCACTGATGAGGCCTCCCCTTTAGTATGGGAGGCAGTTCTCTCTTCAAGAAGATTGTTGAGATGCTGGAGCAGGTCCAGAGGAGCAACGAGGCTGGGGAAGGGACTGGAAGGAAAGTCTGATGAAGAGAGGCTGAGGGAGTTGGGGTTGCTTAGCCTAGAGGAGACTCAGGGGGGACCTTCTCCCTCTCTACAACTGCCTGAAGGGAAGCTGTAGAGGGGTGGGGGTCAGGCTCTTCTCCCAGACAACTAGCAACAGGACGAGGGGGCAGGGCCTGAAGCTGCACCAGGGAAGGGTTTGGTTGGATGTTAGGAAGCCCTTCTTGAAGGAAAGGGTGATTAGATCCTGGAATAGACTGCCCAGAGCAGTGAAGTTCTCGTCCTTGGATGTGTTTAAGAAAAGACTGGGTGTGGCACTTAGTGCCATGATCTAGATTGTGGTGATGTTGGGCTGGACTTGATCAGCTCAGAGACCTTTTCCAGCCTCAATAATTCTGTGATTTTGTGCCTCTGTAAATTAATATCAGCACATGCCTTTTTTTACAAACTACACAAAGATCAAATGTGAAGCAGAACACAGGAAAAAGAAATCAGCAAGTCATTTAGGAATTGTTTGGGAACCTAGGTCTTCCATTTATTGTGCTGTCCATGGAGTCTGCTTTACAGTACAAACATGTGTGCTCAAAGTACATTAATCCACTGACATAAAATTAATGGGAGATTCATTTTATATGGTCTTTTAAAAATGTCAGCACATTCTGTGCCAAATTTGGAAGTGAGTGGGATTTTACATGAGTGCTTCAGAGTAGACTAAGTTTATCAGCAATTGAATCCCAGGATTGAGAATGCAGTGCTCTCTAATAAGATCCTATCGAAATGTAATTTCCCTAACACACAAATACACTTGTGGAGCAGCATGTGATTTAAAATCAAGTTTTAAATAATTTGCTATGAGTACCTTTCAGAAGAAGGGGAACTGATAGATATTACTATAACCTTGACAGTCAACTCTTTTGAAAAGGAATCATAGAATCGCTAAGGTTGGAAAGGACCTCAGAGACCTTCTAATCCAACCTCCTTTCTGTGAGCAGGGATGTCTCTTGACTAGACCAGATGGCTCAAAGCTTCATCCAACCTGGCCTTGAGCAACTCCAGGGAGGGAGCATCCACAACTTTTCTGGGTAACCTATTCCAGAGTCTAAAGAATCCTGTTCTCCTGCAGTTTGAAGCTGTTTCCCCTTGTCCTATCGCTGGACACTGTATCACAGCTGAAGTTCACTTCTTTTTAAAAAATTCTCCCATCTCTGAAAAGCTTTGCGTCTCCAAAGCTGAGCGCAGAGATACTAACTGATGAATAAAGCGAGGTGAAACATTACATATGCTGATTGCTAGCAAGATTTTATGAGCTACTTTCACTGTTAAATTGCTGCAGAAAATATTGCACTTTTATAAAAAAATAGAAAAGTGAGGAACTTATTTTTTTTGCTAGACGAACTCCCATTTCCTAATATGAAACAGTAAACTTATGGTCACCTGTTTACCTGTGCACTAGACGTAAGATTAAATTTTGGGTTCTCTCATGATGATGAGGCCATTGTATTTAATCTGATCTGCAGTTTGAAAACTGATGCATAATCTGTCCTCCCACCCTTGCAACTCAAGCTGAAGACAAAAATAGCTAGTGTTTGATACAGAAAAAATCTGATTAGAAACTTTGGGTGGATATAAACTGCATTTCCTTACCTTTTAATATTTTTTCATAGATGAACACAAACCTACCTGAATTACAATCAATATCAAGTCTGTGGAGCAGAAATGCCAGCTGAAGGGGAATCATTCTGAAGGCAGAATTTGTAGTAACTTGGATTGTGAGAGTATGCAGCATTGTAAGTGAAGTCTGAGAGTTGTAAAGGACACACAGAAAAATGAAGTCTGGGAGTTGTAAAGGACACACAGAAATGACTGTCTTTTAAAGAATCCAAAACTATTTTCACAGAATCATGGGAACGGGGTATCTGAGCACACGTACTCATTGGGCAGGTAACTATCGCCAAGCACTTGCTAACAAATTTGAGGCAAACTCTTCAGCACCCAGATTTATTTTTTTTTTGCCAGCTATCATCAAAAAAGAATCACATTATCTAATTTTAGGCACCAATTTCACTGGCTCTTAAGCTCTACTCTGCTTACACTCAGAATAATTATCGTACAGATTGGCACAGCAGAAGTGTTCGGGATACATATAACATGTCTGCCCACACATCTGCTTGAAATGAGCTTGCCAGTGCTCTTCAATCCCAAGTCAGTCCCAGTTATACCTATTAGAAAACCCATAACATTGGTTTGACTGTTCCTGACACAGTTCTGTCTTGTAGTTGCCTATCCAAAGACAGTTTTCAAAAACGTGGATAGTCTTTTCATCAGTGAAGTCCACGAGCCTATGGGTTACAGCAAAGTAGCTGTTGGAAGCTGAACTATTTGTGGCTGATGACAGTTTGTCCAAATGCAAATGATGTCTGAGGACATTCTGGTTTAGATGTTTTATTCTCGCTGCTTGCAGGTATTAACACATTCCTGTAAAGTCTGTTTTAAAAGTCCCATAAACTTCTTTCTGTGTGGTGACTCGAGGGAACAAAGGGGCAGCTCCCAATGTAAAAATGAGGGAATAATATGGCTAATTGTAAACTTTAGGGTTATTTAAAATAAACTCCTATTAAGTATGGGAGTGAAAGGTACATTACAGCAATTGCATCTACTACAGTTTAATATGTTGTGGGGTGAAGGTTGATAGTATGAGAGAACAATTGCTGGGTCACAATTATAATTTGAGCTGAAAAGGGATAATCCATATAAATAAAGTTTTCTGTTAACTTTAATTTGGACTTCCTCTGTACTTAGATCTCAAAGTGAAATTGCATTTTGAACTACTGCTGGTGAATGAGGACCTGCAAATTAAACCTACAGTGATTCACAAGTAGGTTCACAGTGATGCTGTAAAAAGAGCTGGGTAGGCAAAAATGACTAAGATTAGGGCTCTGCTTCAATCTTCTGTTCAGTGTTCAAACCAGCAGGATGTCACCTGCCTTATGAGTAGCGGAGACTCATTCACCACTTTCACAGCAGCGCTGAATAAAATACTGTGTATGGGAACCCCTGTGAACAGACAGATTGAAAAGTTGATGGAAATCACTCATAAAATTTACTTGACCTTTGGTATCATTGTGGACAGAAACCCAACCATTCTTGTGGTTATTTGATACATGACTGTTCCCAACAAGTGAGTGTACAACATTTTGAAGACTGTAATACCAAAGGTTTGGTAACCAGCTGAAAGTCACCAACAAAGGACTGACTTCTGCTGCATCATTTGCTGTAATGATTAAATTTCTTCTTTCCCAAAATTGATCCCAAAAACACGAAAGATCCTGTCTCCCAGATACCCAAAAGCAAAAAGAATTGCGATGACATTTTGCAGATTTCTAAGGATTTCCAAATACCCACTCTGCACTTTGTGGCTAGCAAGGCCAAAGAAAGCAAATTGTGATATTCTATCCCCAAGGGAGAATGAGAAGCAATTATATTAGTCAACTTCTTACAAGCACTTTTTTGACATGTAAAGGGAAGGTGGCTTTCTGCTTGCAGAAACAAGAACCTAAGCAGTCTTTAATTGCAAAAGAGCCGATTCCATAAAGGTCACATCCTTTCAGTTTGTAAAAGTAACCTACAATTAGAGTAATTGCTTTTATTATGTTCTTACCTTAACATTTCTGAGCCCTGATTACTACTGGCCCTTCTGCAAATACAAGTGGAGTCTTCTCAGCTGTGCATCCTACAGAGCATCAAATCACACTGGCAGGTTCTGTTAGCACTTGCTATTCTCTGCCAGTTTTCTCAGCAGAGAAATAGCAGCAGAAAGAAATGGTGAGGTTAGAGTTCATGCATTTTCTTCTCATTTCAGGAACTGGCAAAGCAGCAGAGGTATGCTGGGATGAACATGTCCAGCTTACTGATCAGTTCACAGTGAGTTTCACAGCAGCATGGAGAGCAAGTTCTGGTGAGTGACTGTACTCTGGGTTACTTCACGATCGATTGTGCTGAGAGAGTGCTACACTGCATCAAGAATACAGTTTCATTTCTATTTCCTTGCTTCCCTACCTCTAAAGGGATATGTTTGGGAATAATAACAGGGAGCATCACACTGATTACTTCCTTTTATTTACCTGTGTAAAAAGGAGAAGATCAGTTACTGCCTCTATAAAGCTGATCAACTTTTAACACTGTATAGATTAGTTGTTTCCATCTTAAAATGCTTTTGATTTTAATTTTTATAGAAGAAATATGTACTTTTCTGCTCAAGCCAAATCAGCAGTCTTTACAGCAGGAGATTCCTCTCTGTGATTAGGCCACAGTTCTGTGTGTTCAGAAACAAACCTTGTGTGATAAGACACCAGTGCAAGACTGAGGCTTCACACTCTAAATTTTCAGGGAACCAGAATTTCTGCATATTTTGTAATGAATCTTTTTGAAGAAAGAACAGGATATGCAGCAATAGCAAGGTGCTTTGGCTTAAATGAGAATAGAATCAGTTTCCAAAAAAATATTCCATCTCTTTGATACTGAAAATAAACATCCAGTAAGTGAAAATCCAAGAGCGTATGTCACTGAAGGGCTAATGTTTTAACTACCTTTTCTTCTACATCCAGAATATTCAGAGTAACTGATGACAGAGATGAGAATTTTCATGGCCATTCAATCATTTTTTTGAGGACATAATGTGAACAGGTATGTATATTATGTATACTGACTTGGGGCTGGGAGTCTGCTGATGAAGTCAAGGCTACTACGCTGTAGAATGCATCCTGCGAAGATGCACTGCAACAGTTGGGGTTGTTTGGTCTGGAGGAAAGGCAGCTCTTATATGATCTTATTGCAGCCTTTCAATACTTAGAGGGAGTCTACAAGAAAAATGGGGAGGCACCTTTTATCCAAGTCCTGTTGTGACTGGACAAGAGATAATGGTTATAAACTACAAGAGGTAATAATCTATTAGAATTAAGGAAGAACTATTTCACAATGAAGATGCTGAAACACTGGAAGATGTTACCCAGAAATGTGGTGGAGGCCCCAACCTTTGGGACATTCAAGGTCAGGCTGGATGAGGCTCTGAGCAACCTGATCAAGTTGAAGATGTCCCTGCTCAGTGCAGGGACGTTGGACTAGGTGACCTTTAAGGGTCCCTACCAGCCCAAAGCGTTCTGTGATCCTGTCATGCACTCTATACGACAATATCACTCTGTTTCATCTATTTAAAAAATATCCCACCTCAAAATAGAGCTTTTTCTTCCTACTGAACTTGTTACATGCTGAAAAAAGAGAATATTGAAATTACATCCCAAATTTATCCAAGTCCATGAAACAAGGTAATGAATGAAAAATAACTTTTAGGCAAAGCAAACTACCCAACACACCAAACCAAGCAATCTGAAAATAATTATTGTGTGATTGGGCAGTTAAAGACTGTACTGTAAATTTTGAAATCCTGAAAGAAGGTATCTTAGTGCTTTGCTTTCAGTATCTCCTTTGACTAGAAAACAGAAATATAATTTTCAAAGAGCAAACTGACCCAAACTTCTCAAATCTGAAATGCCACCAATATTTCTTTCATGCATGAAAGTGAATCATTAAAGACTTGGATGAGGGATTAGAGTGCACTGTCAGCAAGTTTGCTGGCGACACAAAGCTGGGGAGGGTGACTAATACACCAGCAGGCTGTGCTGCCATTCGGCAGGACCTGGATAGGCTGGTGAGCTGGGTGGGGAGAAATATAATGAACAATAACAAGGGCAAGTGCAGAGTCTTGCATCTGTGTAAGAACCAGGTACCAGTATAGATTGAGGATTGACCTGCTGGAGAGCAGTGTAGAAGAAAATGACCTGGGGGTCATGGTGAATGGCAGGTTAATAATGAGCCTTTGTGGTCAAGAAGGACCAATGGCATCCTGGGATGGATTAGAAGAGGGGTGGTTAGCAGATTGAGGCAGGTTCTCTTACCCCTCTACTCTGCCCTGTTTCCAGTTCTGGGCCCCTCAGTTCCAGGAGGACACGGAACTGCTGGAGAGAGTCCAGCACAGAGCCATAAAGATGATGGAGGGAGTGGAATGTTTGCCTGATGAGGAAAGGCTGAAGGAGCTGAGTCTTTAAAGCTTGTTAAAAAGGAGACTGAGGGGTGACCTCATTAATGTTTATAAATATGTGAGGGGTAGGTGTCAGGAGGATGGAGCCAGGGTCTGCTGTGTCATCCAATGATAAGTCAAGAGGTAACAGGTGTAAGCTGGAACATAGGAGGTTCCACATGAATATAAGAAGTGAGGGTGACAGAGCACTGGAACTGCCCAGGGAGGTTGTGGAGTCTCCTTCTCTGGAGATGTTTAAAACCTGCCTGGTCATGTTACTGTGTGACTTGATCTAGTTGGTCCTGCTGGGGGGGTTGGACTGGATGTACTTTTAAGGTCCCTTCCAATCCCTAACATCCTGTGATTCTGTGGTTTAGGTACACAGTGGAGATGCCTGTAACTTTGCTCAACAAAGCAAAATGCTATAGCCAACGGGCATCTGGAGAGCTCTACATGAGCTAGGAGTGTACAGTTTGCACTGAATTTCAGAGCTATATGCGATCGGTGGGATAAATTCAGTCATATCTGCTCAGTCATAATGGACAGCCTGGAGACCTCCCCATTAGTATGTGCTTGACTGTGGCTTTAGTACTGAATCCAGTGAAGGGCTTTCAGTAAGAAACACTCTGACACACTGAAATAAATCCAGCTACGGGTCATCAGATTAGTTATAGGGGCAGGATATCTTTAATAAATATTTAGATTCCTCCTGGCTGGGTTTATAAACAAGCATCGAATACCTACAAAAACATACCCACTTGAGCTTTTATGCAGTCTAGAAGCTTTTTTGAACAGATATCTAGTGATATATTACATTATTTGACATGACTGAAGCATTTAACTATTATTTTAATGTAAATAACAATGACAAGTAAAAAAAATTTGTAAAGCTCTCCTTATTTGTGTAAAGGATGACTTTTTATAAATTAATTAAATATGTCAGTATTTTAATGTGGGATGGATTCTTATCATGAGGCATAGTGACTTTAAATATAATAACTCTGCTTTTATTGTTATTTACAGTAGCCTGTGATCAAAAGTATTTGAAGTCTGGTGATTTAAGTGATCAGGCAGTATTTTCATAGCCTGTTAATCTGAAAAACATAGTATTTAGTGTTTATTGAAAAAGTATGCAGACACCAACAAGTTCTGCACATAAAGCTTCAATGTCCTGTAACTATATTAGTTACAGTAGCTAAATCAGTCTTTCTAACTGCATATTTGCAAATCTATTTGGCAACCAGGGAAAAATGTAGCTTTCAGGCAATTATTATCAGATGATTATGTTTTCTTTCAAAGGAAGGGTTTGATCATGCTGAAATGCATAGAGCATGTAGATATACCCAATGTACTCAGCTTCATCTTTCTTAGATACATTTATTTTTCAGTAAGTCCTCAAGTCTGCCTTTCATGGCAACTTTTCTTTTTGTCAGGAATATCGGAAATCTCCATAGGATGGATCCTCAATGACAAACTTTAAATAAGAGACTATGACGTTTAGCCTCTCTAATTGTACTGGCTTTATTTAACTTAAAAATGAATATCTATAGACATGCTTATATGTACATACATATATATCCATACACATACACCTTATGTTTTATACACATAGCCTCTTTTCCTCTTCTAAAATGTATTTTCTAATGGCAGGTCTGTCCTGTCCTATATAGGGCATTTCATGTCTACAATGCATTTGCAGTGACCCCTGAGGTAGCAAAGTCAATGCTTGTACAGTTATACTTGGCAGCACGGCCGGGGATTCTATCAGAGAAACAACATGAATTCTATAATCAGTCTAACTGCAGTAGCTCCTTATTGCAAATAATCTCATTAGCTTGGGTTTTAGATCTTCTGACAGAGCAGTAATGAAACTTGTTTCAAGATATAGGCTGTTTGATGTTTGAGACCAACTACCTGTATCTACTGTGCAAATATTTTAGATGGATGTAATGCAAAAGGGAGGGGAGATTCTTACTTGGTAGAAGCTACTACCCAGAATTCAGACAGCAATCAATCCTCACCATACTAGTAGTAAAACTTTGAAATCAAGTGGTGAAAATACCACAGATTGATCCGAGTGTAAAATGACATTTTAAATGGCGTAAAGGATGTGCTTTTGTAAAACTTGATTGCTCTGTTTTTGCTGAGACAGAAGCCCTGACCAGCCGTGGTCCACAAGCCATTAGTCATCCGGGCAGATGTCAGGATGACTGCAGTTTTGAGTCATCCAAGGCAGCTGGCTGGAGCTGGCTCACAGGTTTATCCCATACTGTAAACATCAAGATCATTATAAAGGTGGAAGTTTGTTAAGGATGAGCACTTGTGTTCATCCTCCCTTGTGGGGTTTGCTTCCCATTCTGCTCCTGAGGGTTGCCTTACTGTTTACTGTGACTACTGCACATTCCCTGGGCTGAGTATAACCTTCTATAATTTATGCTGGCATTTGCTATTAGCTTGGCTGTTGTATTAAATCTGTTTTCATTTCAACCCACAGGTCTCCTCTCCTTCTTCTTGATTCTCCTTCCTGACTGAGGAAAGGTCATTGTGTGAAAGAATAGCTGTGTAGTTTAACTAAACAAAGACAGTAATGCAAAATGGTTGTGTTACAGGGCACTGCATTAGTTCACATGTCTTTTGACTTTAGTAAGCCATTGGTTGTGTAAGATTTTGCTTTCATGCTGTAACTGTCTTCAGCTGTTCACTCTAGGCAATGGCTGCGTGCTGGATGGGGAATGTCATTCCCTCTGTGTTTCAAACATGTAGGTAACAAGTTTCATGGAATTATTTTGGTGCATTATTCTTATTTAAACACTATATCCTTTAAGGACAATATATTTCCTCTGAACATTCTGGAATGTTCTCTTCCTTCAAAGCTTCTTGGCTTTTATGATTTGCTAGTCCTTATTTTGGCAGATTGAAAAAATATATCAGTTCTGCATCTATTGTGTCATCTTTTTTTTTCCAGAAATGGGTCAGGCACTGCTCTATTCTAAGAAGAAAACCCCTTTCCCTT